>OZ004705.1:1165000-1527500 GCA_963924515.1 Vespertilio murinus
CTCGTCCGTCAGGGGCTGCGGCGCGTCCTGCTCTTTCTCACGGCGTCTGCAGGGGGCGGGTCCCCGTGCCGCTCCCCTCGCGTCCCGGCTCCGCGGGGCGCTTCTTGGCGCGTGTGAGGGCCGCGCGGGGAGAGCCGGGGCGGCAAAGCCCAGCCAGCGCTGCATCTGCTGGGGTGAAACCCTCCGCCTTGGCCTAAACACACGGAGCCGACTCCCTGGAGGGCCCGATCCGAGGGCCTGTCATCGGAGACCGCTGAGGCCGGGCACGGCGGAGGCACGGGCAGGCTCCGTGCCCGCAGGCACGGCTGTGCCCGCTGTAGGCCACAGGGGGCGAGGCGGGGGGCAGCGGGTGGGCTGAGCCGCCGCGGGTGAGAGCCGGCGGCCACGGGCACGGAGCAGGTCCCCGGGGTGCACAGCGGGCAGGGCCGTGAGGGTGGGGGGAGCAGAGAGAGCTGGCCTGTGTGGGGCTGAGCCTGGGCCACGGGCCAGCGGCCCCCGCGGGTGTCCCTCACCCAGCCGCGGGCGCGTGTCACTGTGTGCCGGGCGGTGGCTTTGTGGGGAGGGCAGGCCTTGTGTAGAAACGACGGGAGAGGAGGAGGCGGAGGAGGGAGGTGTTGCTAGACGGAAGATGGAGAAGAGAGCCGTGGAGGTTTCACAGGGTGAGAGCCTGCCCGCTCTGCGCCGTAAAACACTCCTCCCGGCCCGCCGGAGGCCGCCGACCGGCCGTGGGCAATCCGCACGCTCTGCCGTCTGTGGTCACGGTGACAGCACCTCTCCTTCCGAGGCCGGCCCAGCTCCTCCAGCGCACCGCTCGCTTCTGCAGGAAATAAACCATCGCGGCCCCGAGACGCGGCCAGCTGCGCGGGTCTGAGGCGTGGACTCAGAGCAGCCGAGCGCTCGGACGTCCCGTGAGCGAGGCTCTGCCTGGTTTCCCTGTTAGACGGCGAGGTCCCCGCAGTCAGGCACGCTCCCTGTTAAACACGCACACGCGTGTCCCGCTGAGTGGAAGCCGAGCGTCCAGCTCCTGCGCCACAAACACTGAGAGATGGCTCTCCCGGCCCGGCTCAGCAGGAGGGCGTGGACCTCGGAGCCAGGAGGTCCGGGTTCGATTCCCGGTCAGGGACAGGCCCGGGCTGTGGGCTTGATCCCAGTGCGGGGCGTGCGGAAGGCAGCTGGTCCATGACTCCCTCCTCATTGATGTTTCTCCCTCCCTCTCCCGTCCTCTGTGACATCGATAAGAGTATATAAAAAGTTTTACCTGATCCCACAGGCCAGGCTGAGAGACCCCACTGGTGCACGAGTTCACGCACCAGGCATCTAGTTTAAATGTATTTTCATTGATGTCAGAGAGGAAGGGAGAAGAAGAGGGAGAGAAACATCCACGATGAGAGAGAATCATGGATCGGCTGCCTCCTGCACGCCCCACACAGGGGATCGAGCCCGAAACCCTTGACCGGGATTCGAACCGTGACCTCCTGGTTCTTAGGGCGGCCAGGCTGTCGCTGGTGTTTTGATGCCTCGCTGGCACTTGCAGGCAGGCCTTTGCTGTTTCAGCATCCAAAGCTGTTTCAGCTGCTGACAGAGCAGGCGTCCCAGCAGAGAAACCAGGGGGGTGGGCTGGAAGCCACAGGAGCCCTTTTCGTGGCCGAGTCAGACCGAAAGTGTGTGTGTGCGCACGCAGGCATGTGCGTGTGTGCACATTTGCATGTGTGTGAGTATGAGTGTGTGAGCATGTGTGAGCATGTGCGTGTGTGAGCATATGTGTGTTAATGTGTATGTGAGTGTGAAGGTGTGTGTGAGCATGCGTGTGTGAATACGTGTGCGACAATGTGGTCGTGTGAGTGTGTGATCGTGTGTGTGCGTGATCGTGTGTGTGTGAGTGTGTGTGTGTGTGGACTGTTTATCTCCTGGACACCTAGCTGGTCAGTGAGGACGCCTGAGGTGGGAGCTGAAGGCCCACTTCGGCCGGTCGGTGCCAGAGCCCAGGCCGCGGCGGGGGCCGGGGGGCGCTCTGGGCCGGCCCCGGGCGGCGGAGCCCTCGGTTCTGCCGGGCTCCAGTTTGTGCCGAAGAGGCTGCGTTCTCCCTGCTGGTTTGTCTCCAGAGCCGGTATTCTGCATTCCTCCTCCTGTGTGGCTCTTGCAGAGCACGCACAGCTCTCTCCTTATTTGGCGTGAGTGATTAGGCCGCTGGGTGAGTTCAGGCTCTTCCAAGCGCCACCAGGGAGAGGCAGCGAGGGTGGTGGGCCGCCGGGAGGGAGCAGAGTCCGGTCCCAGTGGTCCTCACCCCGCCCTGGGCCTCACTACCCACCTTCCCCGTGTCCCCTCCCCATCACTGCCCTCATCCCCCATCCCTGTCCCCCTCCCCATCCCCGTCCCCCTCCCCATCCCCACCCGCCTCCCCCACTGGTCCTGTGGAAACGAATGAGTCGGCAGTGGGATGGGGAGGGGACAGGGATGGGGAGGGGACGGGGATGGGGAGGGGGCAGGTGGCCTGGCTCGCAGGAACTTGCGAACCCCGTGCTCCTGTAACTGAGCCCCTCGCCTCCGACACCTCACTTTTAGCCTCTATTTGCCAATCCCGGTCCCCTGTGGCCGGCTGCCCCACTGCCAGGCGCTGGTCGGCGGCTCACGGCGCCACCCGTCACGGTCCCTGCGTCCGCGGTGACCGTGAGTGACAGCGCCCGCCGCCCCGGCCCCGGTTGGCTGCCGCCCGGGCCCACGGCGTCCCGGTGTTCATGGCGTAAAGTCATTGCTCAACCCGGCCGGGATCCGATGGCCCTGTTTTCTGTTTGCCTATTCGCTGTTCAGGAGGCCTGGCCGGGAGTGGCCGGCCGTGTCGTAACCGGCCTGTGTGCCGGAGGTGAGAGCGCGGCACACTGCTCGCAGGAGGGGCTGTGGGCAGCGCGGTGCGGGCGGCGCTCACACACGCGTGCGCACACACGCACAAACAAGCACATACACACACTCACACACACACACCCCGGCAGCTGGTCTGCTCCACACTCCCTCAGTCCGCAGTCCCCCCCTTGTCCGCCGGACGTCCTTGGCAGTGGCTTTCTGTTGCTTAGCAACGCGTGGGTGCACGCTGCTCCTGGGGGGGCTGAGGGTCTCCACAGCCACGCGTGGCTCTGACGTGGCCACGGCGGTGAGGTGGCCGTGCGGAGTGCGCCGTCCCGGGCTGCATGCTCCCGCCACCATGGCTGGCGGGAGGAGGGGAGGAGACACGCCGGGGCCCTAGCCGGCCGAGGGCCGGGCCGGCCTGTGCCCGCAGCTGTCTGCCCCGAGACCACCTGCCTCCGCCGCTCCGGGCGGGGCCGGCCGCTCTCAGTGCCGGGCTCCCAGCTGCAGCCCCGCCCGGAGCTCCGTGTCCGCGCTCGGCCCGAGGGAGCGGGCAGGGGCCCAGCATGTGTGCAGTCCGAGCTCGGGGGCCTGTCCAGTCCAGCACCGCCCGCCCCTTCCCTCCAGGGGGCCGGCAGTGACGGGCGTGGTCTCCGTCAGCAAGCACCGCGGGAAACAGAACATTCCGTCAGGGAGAGATGGAGAATGTGGCCCCTGCACCCGCTGCGGGAGAGGACGGGGTTGCATCAAGGCCGTGGGGCGTCTGGGGTCACGCCGTCTGGTCCTGGGGGGGCAGCTTCCTGTTTGAGTGGATCGCTCGCCGTCTCCGTGGGCTCAGGGCACGGACGGGGCATCGGGCTCACCCCTGCATGACTGGGCTCGAGCGGGCAGAGCAGACACCTGCACGGGAGGGAGGCCGCAGCAAGGTGCAGACCGTGGTTGTGGGAGGGACCTGCAGGTCACCCCCCCCCCCCGTGGCCCAGGCCCCCCCTATGTGAGCTGCTCCTGTGCTGGGGGCAGTCGGGGGGGCTGAGATGGGGGGTGGGAGGGGGGACATGCAGAGGTCGCTGCGCCCACGCGCTGGGTCTGTCTGTAAAACCAGAGGCTGCCCCGGGCTCGGGCTTAAAGTCCTGACTCGAAGGCTCTTTCCCATCAGCCATGGGGAACGCACCTAATTTCCGATTGACCCGAGCAGTGTGAAGGGCAGCTGGGAATTACAGTCACACTAGGACGGCTCGGAAGCCATCAGTAAGCCGTGACGTCTCCCACGGCGTGTGCGATGGTGATCTGCTGAGCATGGCTGAGCTAGGAAAAGAGAGAGACACGTGCCTCACACATGCGTGTCCAGGTGCGTGTCCTGGTCTGTGTCCGTGTGCGTATCCGGGTGCGTTTCCGGGTGCGTGCCCAGGTGCATGTCCAGTACGTGTCCGGGTGTGTGTCGGCTGCGTGTCCGGATACATGTCCGGGTGGGTGTCGGGTGTGTGTCCGGGTGCATGTCCAGTACGTGTCCAGGTGGGTGTTGGGTGTGTGTCCGGGTGTGTGTGTCGGCTGCGTGTCTGGATACGTGTCCGGGTGCGCACGGCTGTGGCAGCCTGCTGTGGGTCAGACAGGTGCCTTTCTCCGCCCTCTGGCCTCCCTTCCCTGAGGTCGCGGTATGACACGGGAAGAGGACCCGGAGCCAGGTGTCCCGTCATTTGTCTCCGTGCGCACTGACCATTTCCCGCGTGTGACGGGGATCGGCCCTGTCCTCGGAGGTCACTGCTCCCCGCGGCCTCGCCCGGGGCGGGGGAGGGGGCGCCTGAGGCAGGAGCAGCTGGGCCGTGTTCTCCGTGCGTTTCACGGTCTCCAGAGCTCGCAGCGTTCGCAGCGTCCGTGTCCGGGCTGGGAGGACGCTCCTCGGGGAGGGGCCCTGTCTGTCTGGGTCGGCGTTCCTGTCTGACTGGACCGAGCCTGCCTGGTGCAGGGGCAGCGGGGCCAGGCCTGCCCGCGTCCAAGGGCATCCCCCCCCCCCGGACGCTCCGGAGGGGCGCCACGAGTACGCGCTCCTCTCAGGGTGAGTGAGGCAGACAGGCGGGGGTCCCGTGTGGGGTGAGCGAGGCAGGCAGGGGTCCCGTGTGGGGTGAGTGAGGCAGGCAGGGGTCCCGTGTGGGGGTGAATTCGGGCTCGGGCCCCCCGGGCGGGCGCCTGCCACGGGCCCCGGCCGCCTCCCCGCCGTGTGGGCAGACCGGGCGGCAGGCGGCTCGCTCACCACACGGTGGATGCCATCCCCGCGCGGCCTTTCACACCGCCCCGTCGGCGCCTCCCTCCCGGTGCCGTGTGGTTAGCACGGCGTCGTGGTCCGCACCGGCGTTCTGTGGTTTTATTTCCAAACGCTGCGAGGACATTGCCACCCGGCGCCCTGGCTGGTTGGGCTCAGTGGGCAGAGCGTGGCCCACGGTCCTGGGTGCGATGCCCTCGGTTGGGGCTCCCTCCCCGGCCCTGGTTGTGGTGTGGGGGCTGCCGGTGCCTCTCCCGTCGGTGTTTCTCTGTCTCTCCCGCCTTCCGCTCTAAACGCTCACGGGAAAGGCCTTCGGGGGGGGGGGGGGGAATAGCGAACCCTTGGCCACTCTCCTCTGGAAGCACCACGGCGGGCGGGAGCACGGGAACAGCCTGACGGTGAGAGCGGGCTGGGGGCAGCGGCGCGGGGACGGCGTCGGGGCCAGGCTGCAGCCGCTGGGCGGGCGTTGGTGGTGCGGGGACTCGGGTAACGGAAAAGGCGAGCGAGAAGGCGTGACAAAACCCCGTGTTGCCATCGACGGGAGCGTCTTAGGAAAACTAACGCGAGCCCTTCCTCTCTGAATCCATAAAAATGTATTTTAAAAAAGAAAAAAGAAAAGAAACCTTCCTGGCCACCTAACACACACACACACACTCTCTCTCTCTCTCTCTCTCTCTCTCTCTAACCACACACACACACACACACACACACACACACACACACACACTCTCTCTCTCTCTCTCTCTCTCTCTAACCACACACACACACACACACACTCTCTCTCTCTCTCTAACCACAGCTGTGATGGGGTTCTAGAGTTCTGAGCGTCCCCGATGGGGCAGGGTCACCCCTCGGCGCGGTGCGAGCGGTCAGCACTAACAGCAGGCTCTCCTCCTCCCTCCAGGTCAAGAAGTACTTCGAGCTGGAGCCGCTGGCGCGCGGGCAGCGCTGGATCCTGCAGCCCTGCTCGCTGGGCGACGTGGCCGCGCTCAAGGACAGCTTCTCCCGGCTCATCCAGCTGCTGGAGGAGAAGGACCAGGAGGCCGCCAGGCTGTGAGCCGGCCGGGGGCCGAGCTCGGAGGATGGGAGCCGGCCGTGCGGGCGGGGTGAGGCGCCCTCCTCACAGCCCGGCGCCTGCTCCCCGCCATCTCAGACTCACCTCCCTGCCGGGAGCACCCGCACGTCCGTCCGGCGGCGGCCATCGGCATGAAGGACAAGGACACACTACCGAGAGGCGCGGTTCTCCCTCACCACGGACCATCCCCGCCGCGTCTCTCCCGCCCCCGCGCCCGCCGGCGCCAGGGTGACCGGGGGAGCAGGCGCCGCCCCCCTCTCCGTGCCCGTGGGGGCGCAGTGCTCTGTGACCGGCTCCCGGGATGTGTGTCTCCTCTTCCGCACCTCGGGGGGCTGCTGTGTGTGATGCTCTGTTGTTGTGTTTTCTAGCTTTTTGTATACGCGTAGATCATGGGGGGGGGGGAGCCCCGGAAACGTCCATTCCCCAGGTCAGCATGGACCGACCCGCCACGGGGAGCGAGCTGGAGGACTCGGGGACAGGGCGCAAGTCTCCGTCCCCGCGTCCGGCGTCCCGGCTCCCCGCACCCCGCCCCCCGCCCGAGACCCGTTCTCGGACACGGGGGCCGGGCGCCCACATGGATCTAGGGCGGCGCCTTCTCCGTGGTTCCCGTGGGAAGCGGGCCCTGCACCAGCCAAGCTGCCGCTGACCATCCGTGTCTTTTTCTAAAAGATCTCGTTTCTGATTAAAATAGAAAAAACAACTTTTCAGATACTAGGTAGCATTTTTAACAGCCACCCACTGAGGCCGGTCCATGCCGCCAGCGGGGTGAGCGGCGAGGATTTGGGTGACCGGAGTCACGTGTCCGCCCGTCGTCACATGTCCGCCAGTCGTCACGTGTCCATCCGTGGTCACACGTCCATCCGTCGTCACATGTCCGTCCTTCATCACGTGTCCATCAGTCGTCACATGTCCATCCGTTGTCACGTGTCCGTCAGTTGTCACATGTCCACCAGTTGTCACGTGTCTGTCAGTCGTCACATGTTCGTCTGTCGTCACGTGCTCACACAGCTCCATGGGGCCTGCCGTGTCTCCGCCCCGTGCACAGGCGTGTCCGTGTTTCCGGTGTAAACCCCCATGTTCGGGGGTTCCCTGCACCCTCCCTAGCACGCGGGCCGTGGCGAGGACGGAACGTTGCCTAGAGATCGGCATACAGCTTCCTGGCACGTGGCACCTTTGACCTTTTCCAAACCAGGAGCCGTCAGGGCTGCTGAGGTTTACGGTTGAAATGCTCCGTGGCACATTTGCACATTTTTGACCACTCGTGGTGCTGAGTGGCCTGTGACAGGAGCCGCCCCTCCCTCCCCGGAGCGGGGGAGCTTTCTGGGGTTGGCGGGGCCGTGGCCGAGGCCCCAGGACCGCAGCCCGCACGGTGCCAGCCACACTGCCCTGGCCACGCCTCATCACGCCCTGGGAGGCGCGGCGTGTCACCAGCCTCTGTGGCTTCCTCTCGTGGGCGGGTTTTAACGAAATCTTCACCTTTGGGGCATCAAGCATCACCTTCAAGCTTTTCTCCTTTTCTTAATCGAATGGGTCCAGGAGACTCGTGCTCAGGTTTGTCTGCGGCATCGTGGGTCTCTGGGCCATTATTCCACCCGATGCCCGCCCCGTCCCCCGGGTCCTGTCCTGTGTGCCCCCTCCGTGACACACGAGGGAGGATCGGCGCCTCCTCCGCAGCCTCATTACATGCAGGGCGGCGTCTGGAGGCGCGGCTGACCGCCCGCAGCCATCTGCTCCGTGACTTCCCGTGCATGCATGTGCGCGAGCGTGCGTGTGTGTGTGTGTGTGCGTGTGTGTGTGTGTGTGTGTGTGTGTGACGTGCGCCTCCGCAGCCACCGCTGTCTGCCCGCCCGCCGCCGGCGGAAAGCACGATCCATCAGCGCCGCGAGCTCCTGTCTGACGCTGACGCCTCACAACTGTCAGGAGGCCCCCGTCTGGCGGCTCCCCCCCCCCCCTCGTCACCCCGGAATGTGCCGCGGCCGGACGCTGGGGGGAGGGCCGCGTGGGTGCCCACCACAGCCACACGCCACAGGAGCCCGTGGGCGTCCGGAGCGGTCTGCTCTGAGTCCCTCCCCCGCCTCCCCGTTGCCGGGTCCCCGGCCCGCAGTGCCTTCTGGACGCGCTGCGCCTCCCGGGTCTGCGGTCTGCGGCCCTGTCGCCGAGGGCGGCCGCTGGGCAAAGCCGCGCCGTCTCTGCCCCGGCCACCGGCCCCGACAGCGGCTTCTACTGACCCGTCGTCCTGGTCTATACCGACCGACCCCCCACTCACACACACACACACACACACACTCACACACACTCACACACACACACTCACACACTCATACACACACACACTCACACACTCACATGCACACACACACACACACACACACACTCACACTCATACACACACACACTCACACACACACACTCACACTCATACACACACTCACACACACACACTCACACACACTCTCACACACACGCACACACACTCTCACACACACTCACACACGCACACACACGCACACGCACTCACACACACACACTCACACACACACACACACTCACACACACACACACACACACACACTCACACACGCGAGAACAAAGGCTGAGCAGAGCCGGTGCCGCTCATCCTGGGGCGGGAGCTGGGCTCAGGGGGCACCAGGTCTGCGGGACTGCAGGGGGCTCTGCGGCCGCGGTCAGTGATGGACGCGGCCTCCGAGGGAGCCCGTGAGGCCGGAGGACCGCGCCCGGCGAGGAAGACGGGGTGCGGTTTGTCCCGGGCACGGTTCCCGTGCCGAGCGCCCCCCCCCACACACCCGCGTGGGGAGATGCGGGGGGAGGCGCCCCCCAGAGCGGGAGGAGCTGTGGAGCCTCGGGGGCGGGCGAGCGTGGTGACGACTCAGGAGGGCGCAGGGCAGTCCGCCTCAGGACGCGCCGCTGCAAAACCCAGAGGCTGAGGAGACGGAGGAAGGAGGAGGGCACGAGCCCATGGGAGCCGAGACCTCCGTGCTGCTCGGCTCGGCCCGGCCCGGGCAGCCATCCGGTTCTCCGGCCACGTCGTCCCCTCCCCCCCCCAGCGGCGGCCCCGAGGGTTTGTCCCCGAGCGGGAGCGGGCGGTGCCCCGGGCGTCCCCGCCCTCCGTCCACGCACAGGGGGCAGGGCGGGGGGTGTGGAAGCCGAGGGTCTTACCGTCCGGGCAGTGGGGACAGCTGGGCCCAGCCTCAAACGTGTCCCGGCAAGCCCAGCCCCACACTCAGACCCTGGCCCTGGGCTAGATCGACCAAGTCACCGTCTTTGAGTGGGGGGCCCGGAACCCTGTATTTCACTTTTTAATACATTTGTACTGATTTCAGAGAGGGAGGGAGAAACATCCTTGATGAGAGAACCATGGGTGGGCTGCCTCCCCACAGGCCCCCTCCCCCACACGCACACACGGGGGACCCAGCCCACAACCCGGGCCTGTGCCCCGACCGGGAATCGAACCCTGACCTCCTGGTTCCCAGGTTGACGCGCACCCCCTGAGCCACACTGGCCGGGCAGAAACCTGTATCTAAAAGGCTCCCGTGGCGCACTCGCCACCTGCCTGTCGTGGCTGAGGCTGTGTCGGCCACAGCGGAGGGGAGTTGGCATAGGAGCTGGGTGTCAGGCTTTCCCTCCCCTGGGCGCCCGCAGGGAGACCGCTGTGCTGGCCTCGCTCTGCGGTGCGAGCCGTGGCTGCACGGTGTGGGGTGCCTGCCGGGGTGCGGGCGCTGGCTCCACGTTGCCAGGCCTCCCGTGGAGACAGGGGCCTCTGGGAGTGGGTGGGGCCTGGGCGGGAGCCGGAGCCGGCCACGGAGGATGGGGGAGAGCGCTGAGCCGGAGCGGGAGGCGGCTCTGCTCCCCGCCAGCTGGCGGCCCAGCGGCTCGGGTGCGGAGACGACCGGCAGAGCTTCAGGACACACTGTGTGTCCCTGAGGTGGCTCTCCCGAGGCTGGTCGGCCCTCCTCTCCCTCCCCCTCCCCGCCTCCTCCCTCCGAACAGGGGCCTCATCCCTGTGGGGCTGGTTGGATTCCAGTGACCAGAAGCTAAAGTGTGTGGAGGTGGGGGGCGGGGGGCACTGCCCAGTGTCCCCCCCGGAAGAGTCAGCGCTTTAACCAAGCGCCACGCGCACCCAATAGCTCCCCTGCTCTCCTCCCAGGCACCCGGCCAAACCCCGATGTCTGCATGTCCCAAAAGCCAGGGCCAGGGACCGAGCTTCGAGGGGCGTCCCCTAGACCGCCCCTCCCACCCTGCTGGCACTACCCGCCCCCACAGGCCCCACAGCCCCCCATAGCCCTCACAGCCCCCAAAAGCCCCCTATAGCCCACACTTCCCCCCACAGCCCCTCACAGCCCCCCACACCCTCCACAGCCCCCACAGCCCCCCCACAGCCCCCCTATAGCACCTACAGCCCTCACAGCCCCCCATAGCCCCCATAGCCCCCACACACCCCCACAGCCCCCACACTCCCATAGCCCCCCACACCCCCCCCATAGCCCCTCATAGCCCACACAGCCCCATACAACCACCACACACCCCCATAGCCCTCACACCCCCCACAGCCCCCACAGCCCCCTATACCCCCCCACAGCCCCCACGGCGGACAGCTGGGAAAGCCATCATGCCGGCGGTCGGCTGGTGCCCTCACATCCCTTTGGCTCCGGTGAACGTGATCTGCAGCTGAGAAAACACGCCCCCCGCCCCCGTCAGAGGGGAGTCGCCGGCTGTTCACCAACGTGGCTGCAGACAAGCCCCTCAGACGGGGCTGCGAGGGCGCTCCCGCCTCCTGGCTGCTCGGACCCGGACCCGGGCCGCTGGCCGCTGTGCTGGGTCCTGGGCAGCCGCCGAGGGACGTCGCCAGGCCAGGCCTCCCTGCCCAGCACATGGGGGTGCTCAGTGTGACCGACACCCCGACGTCACAGGCCTGTCCCCGGAGGGAGCTGTCTTCTCTCGGGCACACGTGCTCCTCGTCCTCCCACGGACCGACCCGGAGTCCGGGTCCATGGCGTTAACCTCCTGAACGTGGCGATGTTCAACATCGCGGTTCCCTCCGAGGTCATGTTCCCTTTATTTCTAACATGTGCTTATTGCCGAAACCGGTGTGGCTCCGTGGATAGAGCGTCGGCCTGCGGACTCAAGGGTCCTGGGTTCGATTCCAGTCAGGGGCAGGTACCTTGGTGGTGGGCACATCCCCAGTAGGAGGTGTGCAGGAGGCAGCTGGTCGATGTTCCTCTCTCATCAGTGTCTCTAACTTTCTATCCCTCTCCCTTCCTCTCTGTAAAAAGTCAATACAATATGTTTTATAAAATAAAATGCACTTATTGTCTGACTTTTCCACGAGTTTCCTTCCGGCCTTACTCTGCGTCGTCGGCCTCAGGTGTGCAGCACAAGGTCAGACCTTCACTGAGCCCCGATGCTCCCCCCCCCCCCGGCCCGGCCCCTGCAGTCACGTGGCGCCGCCTGAGCCCCCCTGGATCTGACGGAGCCATGGGGGGCAGGCACCCCGTCCTCCCGGGAGCCCTCGCGTCAGATGCCCCCGTCCTTAGATTCCATAGGAAGTAGACGGTGGGCTCAGGGCAGCACCCACACTGCTGGGCGCAGGGCACCAGGAAACGCGGGGACAGCCTCGGAGTCTGCACCCAGCCCGGGCGCAAAGGGAGGGTCCTGCCCTCCTGGCCTCTCCCCACACTCCCTCTCTTAGGGCCAGGGCTGGGGCTAGGGCTAGGGTTAGGGCTAGGGTTAGGGCCAGGGCTAGGGCTAGGGTTAGAGCTAGGGCTAGGGCTAGGGTTAGGGTTAAGGCTAGGGTTAGGGTTAGGGTTAGGGTTAGGGTTAGGGTTAGGGCTGGTGTTAGGTCTAGGGTTAGGGCTAGGGTTAGGGCTAGGGTTAGGTCTAGGGTTAGGGCTAGGGCTAAGGCTATGGCTAGGGTTAGGGTAGAGTTAGTTAGGTTAGGGGTAGGTTTAGGATTAGTGCTAGAGTTAGTGTTAGGACTATGGTTAAGGTTATGGGTAAGGTTTGTGGTAGGGTTAGGGCTAGGATTAGGGTTAGGTTTAGGGCTAGGGCTAAAGTTAGGGTTTAGGATTTGGTTAGGGTTAGTGATGGGGATATGATTAGGTATAGATATAATGTTATGGTTAATTTGTGGCGCTTGGGTGAACAGCCAGTCCTTACACCTGACCTTCCCCTGCAAACTCAGGGCATCCATTCCTCTGAGGCAGCAGGCCTGGCTCTGTGTGATGGGGCAGGTGTTTGGGGAGCTGAGGGGTTTTGGGGGGCCGCCTATGACAGGAGGCCCTCACGGCTGGAGGTGAGCCTGACCCTTGTTCTGAGGTCAGGCTCGGTTCGCCTCTTCCTCAACCTCACGGCCCTCGCCCCTCACACTCTCCGGAGGCTGTGTGGGGAAGGGGTGTGTTCACCCCGAGACCCCGTGGGGAAGGGGGACGTTTCCAGTGGTGGTTCCAGAGGGAGCAGGTGTGGTGGCCGCCCAGGCCCCTGGAGAGCGGCGGATGGTGGGGCCTCACGGAGGAGGCGGGTTCCTGTGCGCCCACGTGGCCCTGAGCTCCGTCCGGGAGGGGGCTGCAGAGGCAGCACTCTGCGCCGTGGCTGTGGCCGTGGCTCCCACGTGAGGCTGGGGGGGGGGGTTGACGTAGGAAAGGGAAGCCTCGGGGCAGAGGGAGGGTCCTGCCCACACGTGCCTGAGCCGGCACCCCTCCTCCTGGCTTTCCGGCTCGGGCAGAGGCGGGTGCGTGTTGGGGGGACCTGAGGGCACACACGTGGGGCCCCCCATGTGGCCCGGGTTTCTGAGGACCAGCCCCTTCCCCCGGGTCTCTGCCCGTGGCCAGTATGCCTGCTGTTGGCTGCAGGACGCACGGTTGGTGCGCATGTTCTTTACCTTCTTCGACCTCAGAGCTGGGTCTTCTCGGCCGTGCGGGGGGCAGAGGCCGCCGCCTGTCCGTGTCCGTGTCCGTGTCTGTGTCCGTGTCCGTGTCCATGCCCGCTCGGAGCGCCCGCCATGCGCTGCTGCGTTCTCCAGATGTGCCGGCGGCCCCGGAGGCAGATGGATGGATGGCCGTCCGGGGCAGCCGGACGCCGTGCCTTTGATGTGGGGCCTCTTCTCATCTCGGGCAGAAGGTAAAGCCATCACGGTGCTGAGTCCAGGCCCCCGCCCCCCGGGACCGTGTCATTAGCACATCGGCGCTCGGAGGGGGCTGGGCCCTCTCCCCCACAGGCGGGCCGCTGGCCGCTCCCGATGCTGGAGTCCACGTCCCAGGACCAGGGGCCTCAGGCAGGCCTCCCGGCCAGCCCCTCGCACACAGGAAGTGCCCTGTTGTCCGGTGTGAATCCTCCCCTGAGGGCGTTTCCCACTGATTTTCAGGGAGAGGGGGAGACACACTGATGTGGGAGAGACACGTAGATAGGTTGCCTCCTGCCCGCATCCCCATCAGGGCCCGGGTGAGGGAGGAGCCTGCAACCAAGGCACGTGCCCTTGACTGGGATCGAACCCGAGACCCTTCAGTCCAAGAGATGGCACTCTACCACTGAGCCACACGGGCCAGGGCCCATTCCTGTTTAGTCTCACTCTCACCCAAGCACACACGCCGGCCCCGCGCCTCACGTCCGTAGACTCATCTCCGCAGTCTGCGTGTGGAGAGCGAGGGGGAAGGCTCCCGGGAGACAAGGGGGGATGGAAGCACAGAGGTGAGGGGGGGCCTTTGCCCCGCCTTCCCGGCTGGGAGACGTTGGGGGGGTGGACTTAGGGGGGATGGTCTCTGGGGGAGGGGTGTTCTCTTGGGGGATGGTCTTTGGGGGGGTGGACTTTGGGGGGATGGTCTCTGGGGGTTAGGGTCTCTGGGGGGTGGTCTTTGGGGTGGACTTTGGGGATGGTCTTTGGGGGTGGACTTTGGGGAGATGGTCTTTGGGGGTGGACTTTGGGGGGATGGTTTCTGGGGGGGAGGCTCTCTGGGGGGTGGTCTTTGGGTCCCCCCCCCGCAGGTGGACAGAGCGTGACCCTCCGTGGCACAGTTGGAAGCAGGCTCCACCATTAGGACTTTGCCCACCGTCAGAAGCGCCGGTCCATCAGCGGCTCATTGTGCCCAGCGATCCGGGCCGTGGTCGCCGGCCATTGTCTGCTGGGACCCGTGACCCCCTCCCGAGGGGAACCCTCAGCTCGCGTGCCCTCGGCAGGGGGTACAGCCGCTGAAAATCAGGCCGGGGCCGGGGAGGGTTCCCACCAGCGCCGGTGGCTGGGTGTGTTCTCCTCCCGAGAGCAGGTGCCTTCCCGTGAGATCTTCCTGGCGTGGAAGCTGCCGTGGGGAGTGTGCGGGGGTCAGGGGTCGCCGGGGCCTGGCTGCCGGGGGTCTGAGGCCCGGGTGGTGGCAGTAAAGGCACAGGCCCCAGGGGAGAGGGGCACCCTCCGCTACGTCACACGCTCAGCCTCTGTACATGGGACCGGCCTCCCGCCCCCCCCCCTCCCGCCCCTCCCGCCTTCCAGCTGGTCTCTGGTAACTCGTGCGTGGTAGCTTTGTGAGGGTCAGAGGCCCCAACGCTTTGGCGAGGTTTTGTCCCCCTTAACTTTTTAGTATGAAAAGCATCTCAAAGCATAATGCCCTCCCATGGCCTCCTCTGTGACAACGATCAGGGCACCATCAGCCCAACTGTGCCTCTGCCCCGTCCCCTGCCTCCCGGCGTGATCAGAGCAAACCGCACATCCGTCTTTCCCTCAGGGGAGAGTTTGGTGTCGATCTCTACAAGACAGGGTTTTCTTTTTTTTCAATTCCTTTATTGATTAAGGTGTTACATATGTGTCCTTATTTCCCCATTACCCCCCCATCCCTCCCACTCACCCCCCCCCCCCCGTGTCTGTGTCCATTGGTGAGGCTTATGTGCATGCACACAAGTCCTTTGGTTGATCTCTCCCCCTTACCCCCACCCTCCCCTGCCTTCCCCCTGAGGTTTGACGGTCTGATCGATGCTTCTCTGTCTCTGGATCTGTTTTTGTTCATCAGTTCATGTTGTTCATTATATTCCACAATTAGTGAGATCCTGTGATATTTGTCTTCCTCTGACTGGCTTATTTCACTTAGCATAATGCTCTCACACATCAGGCCAGAAAAGAATGGAAGGAAATTTACAAAGTGACGCAAAGCAAGGGACGGAATCCAAGAAAACGCTCTCCAGCAAGGCTAGCGTGCAAAACAGGAGGGGAAACAAGGAGCTTCGCGGACAAAAACAAAACAAAACAAAACAAAACAAAACAAAACAAAACACTGCGGGAATTTGTCACTGCCAAGCCAGCAAGGCAGGAAAGGCAGGATTTCTCCTGAACCACAAACGACCACACCTGCAGAAATTGTCGATGATCCTTTGTAGCTCGTCACGTTCTCAGATTGTCTTAGAAAGGTTTCTTCCCGGTCCTTTAGAACCAGGACTCAGAGTGGAGTCCACAAACGGCAGTTGGTAGAGGTCTCCCCCCTGGTCTTGCTTTTGCTTTCCTTGCGATTCTTTTGTTTAAGAAGCCAGATTGTAGGCTCTGCCCTGCATTTTGCCGGTGGCACCCTCTCGTGTGTTTTGGTAAGTTCGTGTGTCTCTCGTGTCTTCCGCGTGTTGGCGGCTGGGTGGAGGGACGTGGCAGGTGAGGGGCGCGCGCCTCCGGGCCTGTGACCGTCCGCCACGGGCTGGCGGTGGCTCCCTCCGGGTCAGGGGCTACGTGGCGGCTGCCTGGACCAGGCCATTCACCGCACCCGCGATGATGCTCTCCTGTCCACGCCACCGGGCCTGCAGGGACAGGGAGAAAGTCCTCACCTACCTCTGGCTCCCTGCGAGGGAGGGGCTGACTGCGTAGCAAAGACAGAACAGAGGCTGTCTTTTCCTTCTGTTTTTTACTATCAAAATAGGAGTTATTCTCTTTGTAGCTTCTCAAATTATCCAGTTGTTTTCTCCTAATTTTTAAAAATAACAATATGATTGCAGGGGTTGTACGCCTGTTTCATTTTGTTGGAGCTGCTGTCAGTGTTGATGCTCAGATCGTCACCTGTGTGACCGGAGGGTGACTCCTAAGTCCTTCTGGTCCTCCCTGCTCGCCGGCTGGCGGCTGACACAGCAGACGGGCGTCGGTCTCCGTTCCGAAGGCCAGGGGTCCGAAGCGCCGGCGCTGGCGGGGCTGGTTCCTCCTGCCGGTGGGCGAGGGCCTGGCCCACCCACGCCCCTCCCAACGCCCTGGCAGGGGCCCAGCCCTGGGTGGGCCTTGGCCGGGGGGCCTGTCACTCCAGGCTCGGCCTCCGCCGTCCCATCCGGGGCCTCCCTGCCTGAGTGGACGTGTGCGCTTCCTTCTTCTTGTGCCGGCACAAGTCATCGGGCTGGGGGCCACCCCCACCCAGTGTCGCCTCATTTTAGCATGATTACACCTGCAAAGATCTTACCTCCAGCGGGAACCTGCTCCCAGCTACGGGCCTGGGCTCGGAACACCTCCGTGGGGGTCAAAATTCAACCCACGGAGCGCCGGTGGGCTTGGTGATGGCACTGCTTCCCGGCAAGACCGAACGCCACGGAGCCAGAATCGGCGCGTGTTCCTGAAAGGTGAAAGGGGCGTTTAGAGGCCAGACTCGGAGCACGGTCGGGGGGTGGGGGTGGGGGGTTCATTATACTGGGTTGGTCATTACTGCTAAGCCTTTCCAAAGAACAGAAGTTTGAAATGCTTTTTATTGTTTTTAAAGGTCAAATATGCTATGAATACATTATAAATTAGAAGTGATTCTTCTAAATCAAATTCAAGACGCTAAGACAGAACCCATCAACCCTTCCTCTACTCCTCCTTCATTCCACAGGAGAGTCTTGGTCCTGAAGGCCACACTTGCTCCCTAATTTACCCCAGAGAGCGCATAACTGTCGGCAGTACCAGCCTGACGCGACCACCTACAGCAGACTGAGACTGCCCAGGGAAGCTGTCTCTGAATGGTTGCGATCCCTTTTGTCCTCAGAGGACACTTCACTGAGTGAACCGAGTCAGTCGCAGGGAGACAGATGCCATATGATTTCGCTTACAAGTGGGATCTGAAGAGCAAAATAAATGAACACACAAAACAGAAACAGACTCACAGGCGCAGAGCGCAGGCAGATGGCCGCCAGAGGGGCGGGGAGGGGGCTGGGTGAAAAAGGCAAAGGGATTAAGGAGACAAGTTGGTAGTTACATCATCGTTGCGGGGACGCGGGAGGCAGCCCAGGCGGAGAGTCGGTGACGTTTGACGAACTAGCGTGGGGCCAGGCGGGCACTGGAAAGACTGGGGGCCTGGGGTGAGAGAGTGCATTGCTGTCTGACCACCGTGCTGGACACCGGAACGAAAACAAAACAACGCGGCCTATAAACTGTACCTGGAAAGCCAGATTTAAAAAAACAAATGAATGTTATGTTATGGAGAACTGGAGAAAAAAGAAATGACTGCACCTGGATGTCTCGTGGAAGAATCTTTCTGTGTGTGCCATGCCACCGGCGAGGTGCCTAGTTCGACGTGTTTCCACCGGTTTTTCATTCTTAGGGTCCTGATGGCCATGTAGAACGCGTTCGGAGCTTCAGAGTGGAATGCACAGTGCGCAGTGTACACCCCGGCTCCCCCCCCCTGGGGCGGGTAATAGTTTCAGCTGCTTTTATCCCTTAAGTTCCACACGTTGGTCTTCTGTGTGCGACCTCGTCGAGCGCCTCGGCTGGCGGAGACGGGTTTTGAGTGGGGTCCTCGGGGGGGGGGGGTCTGTGTGCCGTGCAGACCCGGCCGCCGGGGGGGGGGAGGCCGCCCGCTGGCTCCGGGCTGGAGTCTCCAGCGCGGCGCTGGGCAGAAACGGGGAGGACGGACACCCCTGTCTTATTTCCAAGCGCGGGGGCAAACATGTTCCCCTTCCACGCGAAGCCGGACGCTGCCTGAGGGTCCTCCTCAGACGCCTTCACCGGCGGGGAAAGTCGTTGTCTGTGTCCCGTGGGCGGCATTTTTAAGCTACGCAGCCACGCCGGATTTCGTCAAACGCTCTCCCGTGTCTGTGGAGATGCTAATATGGTTTTTAGTTTTTGAATCCTGTCCATGTGCTTGGGGCAGGACATTAGTTGACGTTTGGATGTTAAACCACCCTTGCATTCCTGGGATCAATCCCACTTGATCGGGGTGCTTAATTCTTACTAGATGTTGTTGGATTGGTTTTCTAGGATTTTTTTTTTTGTCTATGTCTATATTGATACGCACTTTTCTTGCGATGTCTTCGTCCGATTTCCATATTAAGGAAATATTGACCTTATAGAATGAGTTGGGAAGTGCTTTCTCCTCTTTGATTTTTTTAAAGCTACTTTCACATGTTACTATCCAAAAGTGTGTGTGCGTGTGTGTAAACACGTGTGTGTAGGTGTGTGCATGTATGTATGCATGCATATGCATGTCAGTGTGTGTGAGTGTGTGTATTTGTGCGTGTACATGAATGTGTGTGCATGTGTGTATGCATGCATGTATGTACATGTCAGTGTGTGTGTGTGTGTGTGTTCCATGGCGTTATAGTTCTCACCGAGTGGACAGAATGCTGTGTCATCAGCCTCGTGTTGAACTGTTCCCAGCCCTTTGCTTTTGCAACTCGGGCTGCACTGAAATCCCCCGGGGTCGGCTCCGTGAGTCAGAGTAAACACACACGAAGAGCTTTGCCGGTGTTGCCAAACCCTCTCCTCGGGGGCCGGACACAGTGCACCGTGTCCAAACGGGACCGGTCCGGCACAGCTCAGAGCCGGCTTTTATGTAACCGTGCTCTCGCCGCTAGCGCCACGCAGTCTCCACGCACGCGTCCCACGCTGCGTGAGTTCGCACGCCTTTTCTGCGGCGGTGGCGGTCCCCGTGTTTCTGTGTGAGCGCCCTGCTCGTCTCTGCAGCCTCGTTATCCGTGGAGGAGCTGGACTTTCGCTGCTGTTTTTAGAGGCTTTTGTGTACCAAGGGTGTTGAAAATCATGGTCAGGAGTTTAAATTGCAAATATATTTTTTCCCAAGTTACTATTTGTCTGCGTACCAGGCTCACGGTATTTTGCTGAAGAAGTTTGATTTGTACTGCTCACCGCCGACCCTCAGGGTTCGCGTTGGAACGATGTGCAGGCCCAGAACCAACTTGGAAGGAAAGAGCCCTGATTAGAGGCCCGAGGCCAGGCCAGCTTGGGCTGGATGCCACGGCCTGCACCTGGCGGTGGCCCGAGCCCCTGCCTCCTGGCCGCGTGGCGTGGGCGTGGGCAGACCCGGTGGGCCCCGGCTGAGGCTGTGCCCCCCGCACGTGGCCCCTGCTGACCGGGGGAGGGAGCGGTGAGGGTGTGGGCGGGAGGAGGACAGGAGAGGACGCTTTGGGGAGAGCTGAGGGGCCCCAAGCAGGGCAAACCGAGGCCGGCCGATGCGTGTCCCCGCAGCTCCCCGCACCCCACCCCACCCCCTGGGGGGGGCAGGAACCCAGAGAGGTTCTCTGAGAGTCAGCTCCCCCCGTCGGCGGGCTCCCTGAGAGTCCGCTCCCTCTGTCGGCGGGCTCTGCGGGGAGCAGGCGCTCAGGCCTGGCGGGTCGGGTCACGGGCAGGGCTTGGGGGAGCCTGCGTTTCCTGTGTGTCCGCGAGCACCGGCGGCAGGCAGCCGGCGGCTCATGGGCCACGGTCACAGGTCAGTCCGTGGTCCCAGGTCAGTCCGTGGTCCCAGGTCAGTACGTGGTCACAGGTCAGGCCGTGGCAGGTGAGCTGCCCCAGAGGAAGTGCACTCACGTCCCACATTTGGGTGGATATGTTAACTTTTTTGCTCATTGTTTTACCAGAGGTCACTCTCAGCCATCGACCTGCCCTCCCTGTGTGTCCAGCGCTGGGTGACCGTCGCCTTGTGCAGTACAAGGGCTCCCAGAGCCCAGCTGGTTCCCAGAGAATGCAGGCACCACCCCACCCTACAAACTGGGACCCTCAGCACCCCAACCTACAGACTGGGGACACTCAGCACCCCACCCTACAGACTGGGACCCTTAGCACCCCAACCTTACAGACGGGGACCCTCAGCACCCCAACCTACAGACTGGGACCCTCAGCACCCCACCCTACAGACTGGGACCCTCAGCACCCCACCCTACAGACTGGGCACAGTCAGCACCCCACCCTACAGACTGGGGCCCTCAGCACAGGGTGGTGGGGGTCAGAGCATTCACGCCGCATGTGTGTTTTAGAGGGGGCCCTTGTGAGCCTCAGGCCGGCCGCGGCAGACCCCCCGGTGAATGTCACCCCAGGGCCCGGCTGCCCCCCTAACCTGTGAAACTGCCACCTGCCATGGAGGAGAGGACGCTGCTTTTCGGGGTCTGAGCTGCTGTGCACCCTCCCTGAGCCGTGCCCAACGCCGCCCAAGCCCCGGGCGTGCACCTGGCCCCAAGAACCCCCTTTTCCCACAGGAGACGGACAGGGGTGCCCATAGCACGGTTAAGACCAGTCAGTGATCTCTCCTGGGGAGACGGGCCGGGGCCTGGGGAGCCGGCAGAGACGGGGGAGGGGCAGGGGGGTGTCTCGCTCCGACAGCAGGCTGTGATGTGGGAGGAGCAGCGTCTGCGCTCCCGGGGGTGCACTTGGACTTGGGGGCGCCTCAGGGAGCCTCCAGCCATGACCAGGGACATTGCTTTCGAGGGGCTGGCCTTCCGCTGCTGACTCCGCCTCGTCAGAGCCCTGTGTCCCGGGACAGGCACTTCTGTCCGTGAGGCGGAGGCGTGAACCCCTGCCTCGTGGCGTCGTCACGACCAATGGCATGGGGTTCGAGCTAGTCCGTCCCCGGGGCTGGCCTTACCCCAGGCCAGCTCTGCTCACCGTGTGCGTGCGACTGGGAGCCTTCCAGGGCCCTGGATGAAGAGGTTGCCGCCGGCCGCAGGGTGCCCGCCGCCCACCCAGCATGCCGCCACGGAGCGGCCACGGAGCACCGTGTGCCGTCCCGGTACCGGAGCTTCCCCGCTGGCCCAAGGCCCTTCCCCAAACCCCACAACCCGGGCCGGCTGTCCCCCCAGGGGGGGGGGCGCCCCCTGTGGCCGGCGCTGGGCCAGGCCGGGGAGGAGGAGGCGCCTCTGGAGCCTGGGCGCTGCTCACACGGCCTCTAGCCAAGCCTTCCCCTCCCCCTCCCCGGGGCCAGGAGGAGCCGGACAGCCGCTCTCCCGAAGGGACCTCCCCTCTGCGTGCTTCCCGGAGCGAGCGAGGCCCAGGCTGGGGGCCTGCCGGGCGGCCGGTCCGGTCCAGTCCGGTGGCTCTCCCGCCCACGTCCATGCCCACGCCCACGCCCGGCCGGAGGCCGCTCCGGTGCCCCGGCCTCGCCCGGCCAGCAGAGGGAGCTCGGCCCCGCTCGGCCCAGCCCGGTGTCTGTCCTTGTGGTGCAGACACACTGGGTGCCCACATGCCGTCGGCACCGGTTCGGGGTGCCGGCTGGTGTGGGGTGCGGTCACGTGTCTCCAGGACGGTGCCATCTTGCAAAAGCGAGCGCTGTGCTGGCCAGTGCCCTCCGCGGCCGCCCGGCCCCCATCTGCCCTCTGCCCCGCTCTCTGCTCAGCACCCCCCCCCCCCCCCCGCCCCGCCGTGCTGCCCGAGGCGGGTCCCAGCCGCCTCCCGCAGTGGCAGGTGCCGCTGTAGGTGACGGTGCTCGGTCCTTCCCATTCTGCCGGGGCAGCGGGCCCGTGCACACGAGGGTGCCTCTCGGAGATCCGCTCAGGCCCCGGGTGAGGGCCCGGCGGCGCTGCGGGTCATGGACGTGGGCCAGCTCCTGCCCGTGCACTCCTGGCGTCGCCGAGCCCCTCCCACGACCCCGGGCCCAGAGGGGCACCGCTTCCTTCTGCCACACCAGCCCCGGGGGCAGGCGGTGTCCACCCTCCGTCTGAGCAGAGCAGCCGTGCTGTCCGTGCCTGCTGCCCCCGTCCGGCCCTGGCGCCTGGCCCCCTCCCGGCCCCCGCCCGGCCCCGGCGCCCGGCACAGTCGGCCTCCTCCCGGGCCTGCTCCCGCCCTCGTGCTCGGCGAGCCGGCGGCGGCTGCGGCTCCAGAATGCTCCCCGCGGGCCGGCTCGGAGCACAGCGTGGTCACCGCTGCAGACAGCCAGGCGGGGAGGGCCGAGGCCGCCGCCCACCCAGGCTGCGCGGCTCCGAGCCGCAGGAGGCCTGTGCTAGATGCTGCCGAGGAGGGAGGGAGGCCTGGCTCCTCAGTGCACCCCCCCCAACACACACACACACACACACACACACACACACACACACACACACACTCATGCACACACACATATGTATGCATGCACACACTCACCCACACACATGCACAAACACTCATACAGCCACGTGTACACATGCAGGCATATGCTCAAACATGCACAGACGCACGTGCATATGCATGTGCCATACACACACTCACATGTTCGTGTGCACAGAGGAGCACGGACATACACGTGTGTATGCTGGGACATCGTGAACCCTGCAGCCGGTGGTCCCGTCCTTCCCCGCCCCCTCTGCTTGCCGGGGACCGCTCCTCCCGTCCCCCCTCCCGCCGCTGCCCGGGCCACCGCACGTGGTCTGCTGGGCCGTGGCCCCTGTGCAGATGCACCCCAGCGTACGGCTCCGTCCCCGCATCTCCAAGAGCTCCCCTCTCCCCTCGAGGGACCTGTCCGTGCGGTGAGTGCCGTCTCCCCCCCCGTCCCCGTCCCCGACCCCTCCCCCCCATTCCCCCATCCCCCCGTCCCCCCCGTCCCTGTCCCCCGTCCCCCCGTCCCCCCGTCCCCCTCGGGGCCTCGGGAGAGAAGCAGAGCGAGTGGCCGGGCCTGCGGGGACGGAGGCAGCGGAGCTGAGGACATGAACGGGGGACGGGGTGGTGCCCTCAGAGCCCCCCTCTCTCGGGCGTCACCCTCTCCCCGCCTCGGGGAGGCCCAGGAGCCGGCCGGTCACCCTGCAGGGTCAGTGCCCGCCGCCCCGTCCCGTGGCCGAGGCTGAGGACCTGGTAAGGGCCCCCATTCCAGGAGGCGGTGACACCCGCCTCTCCCGGCCCCGGGGCGGGCCTCAGGCCCGACGCCCGCGCCCACGTCCCCCCCTGTCCACCTGCGGCCCGGCCCTGCCTGCTCTGCCCTTTGCTCACGCCTGTCCTGAGCCCGCGGCCGGTCAGGGGCCCTGCCCGAGCATCATCCTTCCCTTCACCGCAGAGCAAACAGGACGGGGGGCGGCGGGGGGGGGCCTGCCTCACTGCGGCCAGCCCTGCCGCTGCCCAATGCACCGTGACCCCTTGACGGAGCGCCTAGGGCAGGGCCGCCAGCAGGCTCTGTGCTTCCGAACCTGGCCCTGTCCACAGCGAGCCAGCGGCCGACCAGACACCCTCTGGGAGCCCGGACACCGTCCCCCCAAAGGACACACACGGGGTGCTGCTGCCACCGCTTCCGGCTCCTGCCGCAGATCTGCGCCCCAAAAGGCCGGCCCAGGCCTCCGCGTCCCTTCCGGGGAGGAGAGAGCAGGGAACGCACGAGCGCCCAGCATAGCGGGGGCAGAGAGGGGCCGGCCGGCCAGGGAGCCGCCCAGGAGCCGTGCCGGCTGCACCCCCGCCTGGGGCACCCCCACTTCTGGTGTCCGGGTGAGGAGGCGGGCTCCTGTGGAACACACTCAGTGCCTCAGGAACTGCGGCTCCCTAGGCGGATGCCATCTTCCGAAGGGGGGCTGTCTCCCGGGATGAGGCTGCGGAGCCTGGGGGGGGGGGGTCCTGGCCAGAGGGCTCAGCGAGAGGAGGAAAGGTCGCCAGCAATTCGCTGGGTCCTGACCCCCTGTCCGCACTGACTCTACTCGAACCCTCAGCCCCCTGACCTCCCCCAGTCCCTGCCCTTCCCCAGACCTCACCCTCCTCCAAATCCTCCCCCTCCCCTACCCCCTGCCCCCCTCGAAGCCCTCCCTCCCCTCCCCCCCGTCCCCCCCCGCCACATTTCGGCGGCGCACCCAGAGGGGCTATGCTGCACTCAGTCTGAATTGGGCCGGCAGCCTGCAGCGGCTTGAACCCTCCCTCCCCGGGTGTCGCCAAGTCTCCCCCCCCCCCCCCCCCCGCCCCCGAGCCCCGAAGCCGCTTTACTGGAACCCGCCTGGCCCCAGCATGGCCTCTTTCAGGAAGAGCCGCTCCGGGAGCCACACGGCGCCCCAGGCGGAGCCCGACCCGGGCGAGGGCAGAGGGTCCTCCCGGAGCGCCCCACGTGGCGCCCAGAGGCCCGGCCTGAGACCGCCCACCGGGGCCTGCCCGCTGCCGGGGGGGCACCAGGCCCGGCTCCTGGGCCACCACGCCCGGCAGAGGAGAGCCAGAGGGAGCCCGTCACCCTCTCACCGGCGTCACCCTCTGCCCCCCCTCCGTGGAGCCCTCACCAGCGCTGACACCACACTCAGGCCTAAGCACCAGGCCAGGGCTGGGCGGACCCCCCTCGCCGAGGCGCCAACAGAGCCGTCCCACACGGACACAGAGCTCTGAGCCGGGACAGTCAGCTCCGGCTAAAGGAAAACTGGGTTCTCTCCCAGCGACAAAGGACAGACGCGACTGGGAATAAGTAAGATTAACACAAAGCCAAACCTAGTACTAATGTAACAGGCTAACCAAGTACTAAACATAACCTAACCATAACCCTAACCCTAACCCTATCCTAACCCTAACCCTTACCCTTACCCTAACCCTAAACTTAACACTAATCCTAACCTAACCTAATCCTCATCCAAACACTAACAAAAAACCTACCTATGCATGTCCTTAATATTAAACTTAGTTCTAACCCTAACCCTAGCCCTAGCCCTAGCCCTAACCTTAACCCGAATCCTGGCCCTAACCCTAACCCTAGCCCTAACCCTAGCCCTAGCCCTAATCCTAACCCTAACCCTAACCCTAACCCTAGCCCTAGCCCTAACTGGGCTCTGGGTGGACACCCAATGACGCTCCTGTGAGGGGCTGGCTGTGCTGTCCCCTTCATTGCGGATCTCTCCGCCCCCGCGCCCAGCGGGAGGGAGGGAGGGCGCTTTCCCGGCGGACGTGGCCGTGGCCGCCTCGAGCCCCTCCGGTGGAGCCCGGCTCGGGCCCGGAGGAAAGGCAGTGGCACCTCCCGCCAGATGGGCGATCGTTGGTCTGTGAGATAAAATCTGCTTCAGCGCATTTTCCTATGGAGAGGGAGGGAGGGAGGGAGGGAGGGAGGGAGGGAAGGAGGGAGGGAGGAAAGGAGGGGAAGGGGGGGGTGTTTGTGAGCGGCCAGCAGCCTCCGTCCCCGTGGAGGTACGCCTCTGTCCGTCCAGCCTCAGCCCCGGGGCAGCGTGGGTGCGGCGCCGCAGAGCCGCAGCGAGTTACCGAGTCCCTCCCCGGCGTTAATTACCCACGTGGCCGGCTTTTCCAGGAACCGTTCATTTCTCCCTCCGGTGTGATTTATTCCAGTTACTCCTGCCGGCCACGTGACGTAACAGACCGTTCCCGGGCTGCTGAACCCAACACACCAGCAGGCCCCTCGGTGAGGCTGCGGCTCTCCCCTTCCTCGGCACCGCTCCTCCCGTGGTGGAGGCCCCAACCTAACTTACCTTCGCCGCCACCCCATCGCCGTCATGCTGCTCCTGCTGTGCATCGTGACGTGAATACCTGTGTTTCCGATGGTCTTAGGCGGCCCGCTGGCGGTTCTCACCCGTGGGTCGCCTAAGACACGGGGACACACAGATGTCCACATGGCGGGGCCCACGCCGCACAGTCCCGGGGGCGGGGGGGGGGGCCGGGGAGTGGAAGCACCCCGAACCCTGGCTTAGCCAAAGGCTCGCCAAGTCCCCGTGGGGCCCGGGTGTCCCGCCCCCGAGCCCGCAGCGGCCCAGGGCGGCTCAGCTGTGCCCACAGTGGCCGTGACTGCTGCGGACACTGCGCTGGGCCAGCGGGTGCAGCCGCCCAGCGGGTGTGCTCTGCGGCCCGCCGGTGAGCGAGGCCAGTCCCACGCAGGCACCCCATTCCCAGGCAGGCACCCCATTCCCAGGCAGGCACCCCATTCCCAGGCACTGAGGGAGCTGGTACAGGCCCGATGACTCAGGTGGAGGGGGTGCGCGGGGGCTGGGAGACCCCGGTGTTGCCCCGGGCCCAGAGGCCAGCTGTGACCTGCCCCTCCACAGAAGACAGGCACGCTCCATGCGCTGGCAGGCTTAGGGCCGCCCCGGGCCCGGGCTGCCTGCACCGGCCTCTGATCTACATCTACTCACTGACCCAACACGAACCTTTAGCCCCATGGGCATGGAGGCTCAGCGATGGCCTCACAAGCATGGCGCCTGCCTCCTGGGTTTGAAGTCTGCTGAGGGTGAGGGTTTGGGTGCGGGTCAGGAACAGTAAGTCTGAGGGTAAAAGACGGGGTGCCCCGGGCGCCTTGGGGGTCAGAGAAGGGCTGCGGGGTGCTGGGGCGTGTGAGGGAGGAGGAATGAAGGCCTGGAGGCGGGGAGGCACCGGCGGGCACCCTGGGAGGTCGTGGCCGGGCCCCGGTGGGTGGGTGCGGGGGCAGAAGCGGGAGAGGGGGTGCTGGGAGCGGTCTTGCACTCCGGGGTTTGGCCTGGCCCGGGCCCGGGCCCGGGTGTTTGCTCCAGAAAGTCCGTCTGTGAAAGTCCTTCCAGTCGGGCTGGGAGGAACTTAGTTGTCCCGGGAGGAGGGTTCTGCAGAGACTTCCTTTACGCGTGAGCTCACTTGCCATTCTGATTTCCGTGCGACCGTCCCGAGCCCCGCTGTGTGCGCCGTGCACACAGCCACGCGGACTCCACTCCCCCTCGGGCCCCAGGGCTGGAGGCCGCCATCCGCCTCCTTCCTCCGCTCGGCCGGCCCCGGCTGCCTCGGCGGGGCTCACCGGGTGCTTCTGTAGAGCGGGGCCGGCGCCCGGGCCTTGTTCCGCAGTGAGGCAGTGAGGCCATTCATGGGCCGTCCGCGCCGGAGGCACGAGAGCAGCTCCTGTGAGAGCCGCTCCGGAGGTTCCGCCAGAGCAGGTGCGGAGGGGGGTGGCCGCGGTGCGGGCAGCGGCGGTGTGGGCGGGGCAGCGAGATGCTGCAGAGGACCCTCCAGCCGACGCCTCCCGCCCGTCCCACGCCAGGAGCAAAGTCCCAGGTGGCAGCTGAGGCTCCGGAGAAACCGGCCCGGAGACAGAACTATCTGGAAGGTCGGACACAGGTGACTGTGCTTGTCTGAACCCAATACACGGTTTAAGTAGAAATAAAACGTGGAAGGTACGTGGACGCCTGTTCCTGTGCCAGCTGGAGAGAATGAGCAGAGCCCGGCTGGTGTGGCTCGGTGGTGAGCGCCAGCCCGTGAACCAGGAGGCCACGGCTGGATCCCCATCAGGGCCCAGGCTGGGCGGCGGGTTCGATCCCCGGTGGGGGGTGTGTGTGCAGGGGCGGCAGATCCGTGATCCTCTCTCCCCACGGATGTTTCTCCCTCTCCCTCCCCCTCTCCCTTCCTCTCTGGCATCAATGAAAATACGTTTTAAAAAACAAATAAAGCGGGTGCGTGGTGGCCCGCCGCAGCCCAGGGTGCCGGGGAGGCAGGCCCGCCCCGCTGCCCGCTTCCTCCGCAGCTGTCACCCCCGCCGCCACCGCCGCCGGGCTGCCAGCTTCCGCCCGGCCGGCGGGAGGCTGGCGGCGGGCCAGGCAGACGCCCGGCAGACAGGCACGGCGCAGGCTGGGAAGCGGTGCCGAGGGCTGGCACCGAGCCCTCCTGGTGGCCGTCCAGGCGGCGGCGTCCCCTCCTCCGCCCGCCTGCGAGCCCGTCTCCGTGAGCATCACAGACACGGGGCCCCGGGCCTGAGAGCCCGTCTCTGTGAGCATCACAGACATGGGGGGCCCCGAGCCTGAGAGCCAGTCTCCGTGAGCATCACAGACATGGGGGGCCCCGAGCCTGAGAGCCAGTCTCCGTGAGCATCACAGACATGGGGGGCCCCGAGCCTGAGAGCCAGTCTCCGTGAGCATCACAGACATGGGGGGCCCCGAGCCTGAGAGCCAGTCTCCGTGAGCATCACAGACATGGGGGGCCCGGGACAGCGTCCCCCAAAGGCACGAGCCTCCTCCGGGGCTGCTGGGTCTGTGGCCTCATGAGCCCGAGGCCCCTGGGGGTCCCCCAGACGGTGACGAGAGCCCCGAGTAAGCAGGAAGCTGGGGACAGGCAGCCAGGCCCTGGCCGTGGTTGGAGCGGGGAGCGGGGAGGGCGGAGGGCGGTGGGAAAGATGGCAGCTGAGCCGCCTGGGCTGGGGCTGGGGGGCGGGGGGAAAAGGGGTGCTGGGAGGGCTTGGGGGGGGCGGGGGTAAAGGGGGTGGTGGGAGCGGTGAGGCCCGGGTGGGGACAGGCGGTCTGCGGCTTGTTCGCGGTCCGGTGAGAGCGGGCGGGGCGGCCAGGCGCGCGCTGGCACCGGCGTGTCCGGCTGCCCGGCCCGAGCTGCCCTCCCGCCTCTGGGAAACCCCTTCCCCCCACCCCTGCGGCTCGGCTCTGGCCTGGGCCCGGGCGGGTCCCCAGGGGCACCCCCAGCTTCGGGACGGGAGCCAGGGGCGCAGGAGGCGCGGAGACAGCATCAGGTGGCGGTGGGCCGCCCGGGGCACCACTGCCCAGGCTGTGCCGGGCCGGGGCTGTGCCGGGCTGTGAGCGGCCGGAGCCGGCATCGGCTGCTCTGGCCGGCCAGCTGTCGCTCGGCGGCTGCACCGAGGCTGCGGGCCAGGCGACACCCGGCCCCCGGCCTCCCCGCCCACCGCGCCCCACGGCCACGTCACATCCCATCTGCGTCAGACTCTCCGCCCGCGCCCCGGCTGTCTGAGACGGCACCGCCGGGGGTGCGGAGGGTGCGGGGGAGGAGGCCGGGGCGGGGGCTCGGGGGGGGGCAGGGGGGCAGCAAGTCCCCGAACCCTCGGAGCTCCACGGGACAGGGGAGGGGAGGGGAAGGGAGACCCGGGGGTGTGGCAGGGAGAGGGAGGCTTGGGAGCCGCAGAGGCCGGAGGTGGGGCGAGGGGTGAGGGCCTTACCCACGGAGACCCACGCTGGCTGCGGGCCCGTCCTGGGTCGCAGAGCAAAGCAGCTTTGGGGTGGGAAGAGCCCCCTGTCGGCGCCCCGCACGTGGCCGTCTGGGTGGAGAAGCCGGGCTCTCTCTCCTGGCGCGACCTCGGCCCCTCTCCCCGCCTGAGGGCTGACCTGCGAACGGGCCCAGCACGTGAAAGCGGGGTCCCCCCCCCAGCGAGTCCCCCAGGTCCTCCCCCTCCAGCCGCCTGGTGCCCACGCCGGGCCTGGCAGTCTGCCACGGCCACGGGCTCCCACGGGGTGGCTTAGCCATTCCTCCACAGGGAGCTTCCGGGGGCCGGAGGTGGCGTCCTCAGACACGGGGCAGGAGGAGGTGTTGGAACTGGAAACTGGCTCAGACTCGGCCTGGGCCTGGGTGACGATGGGAAGCTGCTGAGACACCCCCCCCCCCCGGCTAACTACCCCCTACTAACTACCCCCCACTAACTACCCCCCACTAACTACCCCCACTAACTACCCCCCCACGAACTACCCCCCACCAACTACCCCCCACTAACTACCCCCCCGCTAACTACCCCCCCACTAACGACCCCCCTCAACTAACTACCCCCCACTAACGACCCCCCACTAACGACCCCCCACTAACTAACCCCCTAACTACCCCCCTAACTACCCCCCCTAACTACCCCCCACTAACTACCCCCCACTAACTACCCCCCCCCCCCAGCCTGAGGACTGCTGCCTGGCTGACAGCCTGCCAGCGCCGGGGAGGGGCCTCGGACTTCACCTCAGTCCCCTTCACGCCCCGTGGCCCCCAAGTTCCCAGCACGGGGCGAGGCGCCCTGTCGGGGGGGGGGGGGGCGAGGCGCCCTGTCGGGGGGGGGGGCAGAGGGGGCCTTGAGGGTGAAGAGAGCAGAGGGACCCTCAGAGCGCACTGCTGTTTTCGGGCGCTCACTTCCAGTAAACGTCCAGGCAAAACGCAGAGGGGACAATAGACTTAGGGGAAAACCAATTTGCAAATTACGTTTTATGTCTTAAAATCATGCCACCCACCAGCTCGACGCCGCGCTCGGCTTCCACTGGGCTGCGTGCCGGCTCCGTCCTGGGGGGCGTGTCCCTCCCGGGGACGTGAATGGACCGTGTGGGCTGTCCGCCCCGTGGGGCCAGTGCCCTCCGCGGCTGCTCATGGCAGCGGGAGCGGCCCGTCTGCGTGCGTCTGCCTGCAGCGGGGAGCGGGGAGCAGCGAGGAGCAGCGGGGAGCAGTGAGGAGCGGGGAGCAGTGAGGAGCGGGGAGCAGCGGGGAGTGGGGAGAGGATGAGCACCGCTTCCTGTCAGCACCTGGGGCGTCCTCTCCTCTCAGGAGTCTCCCCGCTACCTGGATACCACAGCGTTGTCTCTCTCCCGTGAGCCTGGCTATAGGACGTGGGCCCTGTGAACACCCACCCACCACTAACCCAGGTCTCAACGGAGGGAAGAATTTTCACCGGTGCTTCTAGAACTCTCTGAACAAATTATCAGCGTTTACCTTTCTCAACTCACCTCCCACTCAGAGGCACGTGAAAGGCCTGCACTTCCCAGGGAAGTGGGAAATCAGCGCGCTACCACTGCGCTGGGGCGTGGGCCGGGCAACGTGGCAGAAAGCAGCAACTCTCATTTTGAAAATCGGCATTTGTGTTTGCTTGGTGTTTTTATTTTTTATTTTTTATTATATATATATTATTGATTTTTTTACAGAGAGAAGAGAGAGGGATAGAGAGCTAGAAATATCGAACAGCTGCCTCTTGCACACCCCCTACTGGGGATGTGCCCGCAACCAAGGTCCATGCCCTTGACCAGAATCGAACCTGGGACCCCCCAGTCCGCAGGCTGACGCTCCATCCACTGAGCCACACCGGTTTCGGCTGTGTTTGCTAGTTTAATGGCCACAGCGAAGCCAACCAGCTCAGGGAGCTCCTCCCCGCCGAGGCCAGCTGTGGGTAGACCAGTTGGCTTGGCTCTCTGGTGCAGGAACCTCCCGGTTCTAATGGGTGACCTGCTCCTGGGTCCCTCCTGACTCCCCCTCCTGACGGGCCCGCCCACGTCCCGGGCAAGGAAACGCGTGTCCGTGTGCCCCGGCCCGTGGTCAGAGCGGCACGCAAGCCTTCCAGGAAGACGAGCTTTGCCGGGCTCTGTGGAGGTCATGGTGGCGGTGCCGCCGCAACGTGCGTAGCCTCGCCAGAAACACTGAACCCGAGTCTCACCAAAACGCAAGATCACACTGTTTACAGACACGCGGGGGCCGCTGAGAAAGGAGATAAACAACAGCATTTGGAAGCAATTAGACAAAGCCAGAATGTGAGGCGGCGGGTTTGAGGGCTGACCTGGTCCCTCTACTAATTCATAATGGCCACGTCCGCGGGTAAACCTCGTTCTGTTTGGATTAAAACGCACACACATTAGCTGCACAACAGCACGGAGGGTGGCATCGGAGGTCTGAGTGCGAGCTGCGTTTCAGAGCACAGAGGTACATGGCATGCTGTCTGAAGCCAGCTTTAAACGGCTCGAGCCACACGCTGGCCAGAACGTCAAAGCAATTCCAGTTTAACCTAAACAGAGCACACAGGGATTCACAATCCTGGTCTACTCTTATAATTGAACGTTTTCCTAATTACCACAAATCACATGGAAAAAACTCCACAGTGTTCTTCAGAGACGTGCTTTAATTCAGTTACTTAGAATTTATCTGTACCCCTACATTTCATACTTGTCCTGTTTTAAAAAAATTTTGTGTTAACCCTCACCCGAGGATATTTTTCCATTGATTTTTTTTTTTTTTTAGAGAGAATGGAAGGCAGAGGGAGAGACAAAGAGAAACATCCATGCAAGAGAGAGACATTGATTAGTTGCTTCCTGCACACACCTGGACCAGGGCCAGGGAACCTGCACCAAGGTACATGCCCTCAAGAAGAATCAAACCCATGACCCTTCAGTTCACAGACTGACACCCTATCCACTGAGCCACACCGGTAGGGCCACACTCACTCTATTTTACTCTGCTTTTTCCCATGCGGATAGATGCCGAGGAAGTGTCATTATAACTGGCGGTTCTTTTTTTTTTATTTTTTAATTTCTTTATTAAGGTATCACATATTAGTCCTCAACCCCCCATTCCAATGTAACTAGCGGTTCTTGAAACAAGTGGCCCGTGGACGCCTGGCGCTACCTGAGACCCTTCCAAGAAATCTATAAGAGCAAAACCCTTTTCATACCGTAGCAAAAGTAAAATGTTACTTGCCTTTCCACTGTGTTATTGGCATGATGGTTCAAAAGCGGCAGGAAATTGCTGTTTGACAAAGTGTTAAAACAGATTTCCCACATTGTGAAGCACATTCGAATAGTTATCACAATTGGCAATTTTCTTAAACACAAGAAAAAACACTTTTTGTACCATTTGTAAGTAAAATAAAATGAATTATTTTTTTTTAATGGAGAGAAAAATCACTGGTGTCTGAACATCAGTGAAAGCAGTAGCAACAAACATGCCAGCAGGTACTGTCATCTTCATGCACGATAAAAAAAACAACAACTAGCCAATCGATTTGCTCAGAGATGCCGTCGATGACTTTATTGGAACACTAGCTCCGAGTACGGCCTTTGATAAGGTGTGTGATGAAATCAGAAACGCATCTGCTGCAAAGTGACGTGGGAGGCTGCCTCCAGGGGAGTGCCAGCTGTGAGCTGTTTGCTAAACTAGCCATCCCCCCCCCCCCCCCCCCCCCCGAGAAACAACTTTCACTTGAAAGAAAAATTGGCAGGTAAACTATGGTTACTTAGACCGGGGTATTTGGCAAACACTTTCTCAAAAGTGAATGAAGTGAGCTTACCCCTTAAAGGAAGGATACAACTAGAATATTTTATCCAAAGACACACTCTGAGCTTTCAAGTAAAAATGTGAATTTTGGAAAACTTGTCCTAGTGCTGTCGGCTTATTAGTTTCCCAATACTTAAAAGATGTTTTTAATTTGATTGGTTCTGTAATGATAAATGTGATTGGGGGGGTATTATATAATGTAGCATGTTAAAATTCAGAAAATCGGCATAATTTTGTGAACCAGTATAGAAATGGCCAACATATGGTGTTACAAACTCATGCATGCGTAAAAGATTCAAAGTACAAGATAAGTCAGTGGATTTTAATGCAACAGAAAAGTTCATTGATAGGGTTTCTAACCTCACATTGTAACTAACCTTTAATGGCATAAAGCCGAAACCAGCTTGGCTCAGTGGATAGAGCGTCAGCCTGCGGACTGAAAGGTCCCAGGTTCGATTCTGGTCAAGGGCATGTACCTTGGTTGCGGGCACATCCCCAGTGGGGGGTGTGCAAGAGGCAGCTGACCGATGTTTCTCCTTCATCGATGTTTCTAACTCTCTATCCCTCTCCCTTCCTCTCTATGAAAAATCAATAAAATATATTTAAAAAAAAAAAGAAAATGGCATATGACCGACCAATCACAATTATTTGAAAATGCTATTAGAAACATCTTTTCCTTTTCCAACTACTTATCTGTACAAGGCTAGATTTTTCTTTCAAAATGACATTATTAAAGGGAATCCTCGTGCAGTGTTGGAGGGAATGTAAGTGGGTATATCACTACGGAGAAGTGTGGAGATTCTTTGAAAAATTAAACATAGATCAAGCAATTCTACTCCTGGGTATTCATCCGAAGAAAATGAAAACACTAATTTGAAAAGATACATAAAGCTCCATATTCATTACATCATTATTTACAACAGTCCAGACATGAAAACAAGTGTTCATCAGTGGATGAATTAAAGAAAATTGAAGAAAAATCATCCATAAAAAAAGAAAGAGATCTTGCCATTTGTGACAACATAGGTAGATCTATAAAAGTTTGCTGTGTTATGCATCTAGCTTTATTCAGTTTCCGTTTCTGATATCCTAGCGATCTCGACCGGGCAATGCAAAAAGGATGTGGCTTCTGTGCTTAAAGATATCCTTTTTGTTTAAAGGATCCTTTGTTGGCCTCCTCTGTTCCTTACTTACATCTCTCCTCTTCATTTTCTTGCCACTGTATGCATTGCCATATCTTTAATTACTACCCACCCGCCACTGTTCTTGGCCCACAGGCTGGGTTCCAGGCCCACATTCCCAATGGTCTGCTGTGGATTTTCAGCTGGGCAACTAACTCACTGGCATCTTGCATTCAATATAACTAAGAATGAATTCATCTTCCCACGCACGGATTTATAAACAGAAAACCAAATCACACCAGAAAATGAATGCTTAATCAAATAAAGTATGTTAAGAATTTTGTTGTGTTTTGTTTTACACAGTAATGGAAAACTAGAGAAGTATCTTATTATTATTTTTTTGGTTTTTACAAATGTCAATTTTGAGTAACATTTCTTTCCAACATTTCTTCACTTAGCCTTGTTCCACGCGGACCATCCTAGTCATGGTGAAAATGACTGCAGGAATGGAAAATCAGACTTTTAGACTATACTAACAATCTATACTAATAAAAGGGTAATATGCTAATCAGACCGGACATCTTCCCGGTGTCCTGGACAAAGCCATGATGGCGGGGGCCGAGGCAGAGGCAGTAAGGGGTGATCAGGCCAGCAGGGAAGAGCAGGTAGGGGCGATCAGGCCAGCAGGGGAGGTCAGTTGGGGATGATCAGGCTGGAAGGGGAGGGCAATTAGGGGCAATCAGGCCGGCAGGCAGAGGCAGTAAGGGGTGATCAGGCAGGTGAGCATTTAGGAGCCAGCAGTCCTGAATTGTGAGGGATGTCCAACTGCCAGTTGGGGCTAACCTGGCAGTTGGACATCCCCAGAGGGGTTTTGGATTGGAAAGGGTGCAGTCTTGGCTGAACCCCCCGCCCCCCCATGCATGAATTTCATGCACTGGGCCTCTATTTCTGTATATGAATTCTAACAACATAATCTTCTCAACCAAGTTATCAAAAACTTTACAGTTATCTTTTTATCCATCATAAGCCGTACCAAATGCTCATTAACCCTGCACATCAGAAAGTATTGCTGTGACATAACACTGAGGTTGTCTCACTGTTACAACATCAATTTTCTTGACATGTAATTTCCATACACTAAAAATTATCAATTAAAAATTTTTAAAATTTCAATTACCATTGACATGTAAGTGAAATCCTATGGTATTGGTCTTTTGAGACTTATTTCACACAGGATAATGCCCTTTAGGCCCATCCATGTTAATATCTCACAATTGGCAAGATTTCACCCTTTTTCATACCTAATATTCTATTATACAAACGTAACACGTCTTTATCCTCTTGTCTATCAAACACTTAGCTTGCTTCCGAATCGTGGCTCTCCTATGTAATAAAAGCCTAATATGCAAATAGACCGAATGACAGAACTGAGCAGCCGGTTCCTATGACGTGTGCTGGCCACCAAGGGGAGTACGAGGAACACGGCGGGGGTTGGCCACAGCAGGATGGTGGAGCAGGTGAGTGGGGTACCAGACCAAGGTGAGGCACTGGCCAGTGCCATCAGGGTGAGCCTGTGGTGGTTACTGAACATTCTTTGCTTCCACACGCCGAGGTCCTGTCCGGCACTCGTGCCTGCTGCCAGTGCTGACCTCACTTGCACCTGCTGCCAGTCCTGATCACTCGGTGCCATCAGTGGGTGTGAGCAGCAGCTGCCAGCCCTGATCACCCGAGAGCTTCTCCAACTTCCCCTGCTCCTGAGGGGCGACCGAGGCAGCAGACGCCGGCTGACAGCACCAGCCCCACTCGCACCCGCTGCTGGCCTGGGACCCAATTGCTCCATCAGGGAGCAGTGATGGGGGCAGGGCTGCTGGCAAACAGGGGGGGGGGGGGTGGGTGGGGGGGGGAATTTATGCACCTTGAGATTAACTGTGGGCCAGGACATGGAGGATGGGCTAAGACCTGCCCCTGTGCCTACTGCAACCTCCTGGCCCACAGTTCCTTTCAAGGTGCATAAATTCGTGCACAGGGCCCCTAGTTATAAATAACATTGCATAGACATAAGGGTGCATGTATCTTTTAAATTAGTCTTTTGGATGTCTTCAGATAAATACCAACAAGTGGAATTGCTGAGTCATAAATTTTTGAGGAACCCCCATACTGTTTTGCATAGTGGCTGCACCACTTAATCCCAACATTGCACAAGGGTGAGGTGTCTTTTATCCACATCCAACACTTGCTGTTTTCTGATTTATAATAGCCATTCTGACAGGTGTGAGATGACTTCTCATTGTGGTTTTAAATTTACATTTCCCTGGTGATTAGTCATGCTGAACATCCCTTCATGTCAATTGTCCATTTGCATGTACTCTGTGGAGAAACGTCCATTCAGGACCTCACCCATTTTTATTGAGATTATATATATATATGTGTGTGTGTGTGTTATGCTGTATGAATTCCTTATATATTTTAGAAATTTACCCCCTATCAAATGTATCACTGGAAAACTCTCTTCCACCATTAAGGCTTTCTTTTTGTTTTGTTGATGATTTCCTTTGCTATACAAAAACTGTTTAGTTTTACTTAGTCTCATTTATTTTTTCTTTTGTTTCCTTTGCCCAAGGAAACATATCCAAAACAATATTACTAAGAGCAATGTTGAAGAGTTTACTGCTTATTTTTCTTATAGGAGGTTTATGTTTTCAAGTCTTACATTTAAATCTTTCATCCATTTTGAGTTTATCTTTTATATTGCGTAATAAAAATGGTATAGTTACCTTTTTTTTTTTTTTGCATGTATCCATCCATTTTCCCAACACCATTGACTAAAGAGACTGTCTTTAGCCCAGTGTATATTCATGCCTATTTTGCCACAAACCAACCACATACACGAGTTTATTTCTGGGTTCTCTATTGTTTTGTTAATCTACATGTCTGTATTTATGCCAGTACCATACTGTTTTGGTCTCTATAGCCTTGTAGTATAGTTTGATATCGATATACCTACAACACTGTTCTTTTCCAAGATGGCTTTGGAGATTTGGTGTTTGTGGTTCCATGTACATTTTAGAATTACTTGTTACATTTCTGTGAAAAATGCCATTGACATTTTGAAAGGGATTGCACTGAATCTTTGGATTGCTTTTAGTATGGACACTTAAAGTTGTTAATTTTTCTTATCCATGAACATGGTATATCTTCCCATTTATTTGTATCTTCTTCAATGTCTTGGTTTTCTGAGTACATGTCTTTTAACCCAGTGATTAAATTTATTCTTAGGTATCTTATTCTTTTTGAAGCAAATATAAATGGGATTGTCTTAATTTCTCTTTTGGATAGTTTGTTTTTAGAGTATAAAATGCAACCAATTTCTGAGTATTAATTTTTCATCCTATTACTTTACTAAATTCATTTATTAGTACTAATAGTTTTTCCTCAGGGTTTTATGTTGTATCATGTCATTGGCAAATAATGACAGCTTTACTTCCTTTTCAATTCAAATATTATTTCTTTTTCTTCTCTGATTGCTGTTCCTAAGACTTCCATAGTTTGTTGAATAAGCGTGATGAAAGAGGACATCTAGTCTTGTTCCCGATTATTAAAAAAAAGGAAAAAAAAACCTTTCGGCTTTTAACTGTTGAGTATGTTAGCTGTGGGTCTGATATACACAATCTTTATTATGTTGAGGAATGTTCCCTGTATTTCTACTTTGATGAGAGTTAATAACAAATTGATGGACTTTGTCAAATGTATTTTCTATATCCATTGATATTTTTATTCTTCATTACTTATGTGTAGCACATTAATTGACTTGCAGATATTATACCAACCCTCCATACCAGAAAAAAAATCCCACTTGATCATGGTGTATGACCTTTTTAGTGTATTGCTGGATCTGGTTTGCTAATATGTTGCTGAAGATTTGTGTATCCATGCTCATCAAGGATACTGTCCCATAATTTTCTTTCTTGTAGTGTCTTTGGTTTAGGTGTGAGGGTAATGCTGGCCTCATATAATGAGTTTTGGAGCCTTCCCTTCTCTTCACCGTTCTGACATTTTTAAAGGTTAGTAGGAATTACTCTTTGAATGTTGGCAAAATTCACTGGGAAGCCATCTATCTGGTTCAGGGCTTTTATTTGTTGGGTGTCTGAATCCTGTTTCATTTCATTAGTAACTACTGGTCTGTTCATACATTGTTTCTTCCTGAGTCAGCCTTGGAAGATTGTATGTTTCTAGGAATTGATCCATTTTTTCCAGGTTGTCCAACTTGTTTGCATTTGTTTTTTTCATAGTATTTCCTGGTAATCCTTTTTGTTTCTGTGATGTCAGTTGTCTCTTTTCTTTGAGTTCCATGTGCACTTAAGAAAAATAAGTCTATTTGGTTTAATACATCACTTTAGGCTACTGTTTCCTTGTTAATGTTCCGTCTGGGTGACCTGTCCATTGATGTCAATATGAAGTCCCCACTGTGACTATATTACTGTTGATCTCTTCATGTCCGTCAATATTTGCTGTATGCGGTTAGGTGCTCCTATGCTGGGTGCATGGATGTTACAAGAGTTTTATCTTCTTGTTGGATGGATTCCCTTTATTATTATGAAATGCCATTCTTGGTCTCTTGTTATAGCCACTGCCTTAAAGTCTATTTTGTCTGACTGAAGTATTGCTACCACAGCTTTATTTTAGTTTACATCTGCATGAATCTCTTTTCCATACCTTCACTTCCAGTCTGTATGCCTTTCAATCTCAGGTGACAGCATATGTTTGGGTCTTTTATTTATTCATTAAGCCACCCTGTCTTTCTATTGAAGCATTTAGTCCATTTACATTTAAAGTAATTATTGATAGGTATGTAGTTATTTCCATTTTATAAACTGTTTTCTGGTTGTTTTTATAGTTTTTCTCTGTTCTTATTCTCTCGCACATTGATGACTTAGTTTCTCTTTGGATTCACTTCTTTTTCTTTATGTGTCTCTTTTAGATTGATTCAGGTTCAGAGAAGCTTAGAGAATATAAAGCTCTAATTAAAGAAGAGAACTCCAATAGTAACATTTGGATTTAGGTTTATGAGAGGGTAACGTAATCATGAATTTCTCTACACATGATAAAGTAAAGGTTTTCTAAGTCAGCACTTTAACAATGATGGCTGGTAGTTCACAAATCCCATCAACTTGATAACAGCTATAAAAAGCAAGTGCAAACCCTCAGTGTTGCAGCTAATTTCAAGCACTGCTTTTTAACAGACTGTAAGTACTGACAATCATCTCAATCTGTCTATATTAAAAAATTATAGCATGTTCCATTTGAGATTAAGAATGAACACCACAAACTGCACCTGTGGCTTAGAGGGGACCTTTATTGGCAGAGTAAGAGATGGCCACACACAGATTGTAAGCACTGCACGGCTGACTCCATTCTCGGTCAGGCGGAGACAGGCCAATCTACTTTGTGGACACTCTTGTTCTCTTGTTCCAAGAAAAGTTTGCGCCGTAAGACTTGGACTTGGGTTTCGGAACCTTCTTCTCTTCAACGTCATAGCTCCATCCTAGAAAACAAAAAACAGACTCACAGGAACAGAATTAAGCAGCACGCCTGAAGAACACAATGAGCAGAAGCTAATGCTCATAAATTCAAGGTCATCTATCATCAGGAGTACATGTCAACACATCTGAAATATAAATACCTGCTTAGCAATTTGTTCCTGTGACAACAGGATTCAAAATATTGTCTGAGGATGACATACCATCTCTAAATTAAAGGTGTAACTCAGAACTCAATTCCTCCCTGCTCGAGATTCTTTTCTTCCAAACGCTGTGGAGGACCTGTGCCCTCTGGCCCCGTCTGCCTCCCGGCACACATGCGCCCGCCCCGCCAGTAAGGCGCTGAAGAGGAACTGAAGGATGGGAAGGTGCGGACACGTTTGGGAGCGGGCATTATTGCAAAACATGCCCGACAGTCCCTCTCTGGTGTAGACGGCTGACAGCCTGCCAAGCCCCAGCGAGAAGGACTGTTTTTACTGATGAGAAGGCGGGCCCAGCTCTGCGCCTGCTCGGTTCCTGAGCCGGATGCCGTGACGTCCCTGCTGGGAGGCGGGCTGGCCACAGAGCACTGGTGCGGTGTTCTCCTGGGGTACGGGTGCTGGCTCTCAGGAACCGTGGGCCAGCCTCAGCTGCTGCTGATGGTGACATCAGCACACACAGATGCCATCCAGGGCCTGGGCGTGGTGGTGAGTGCCCAGGAGGACAACAGAGACACACGAGACCTGCCTTCTCCGCAGGCCATTCCACAGCCACCGTGTCTTTCCCTCACCTGTGTTCCCAACGCTGCCCAGGGCATGAGGGTGACCAAGAACAACTCTCAGTACAGACAAACTCAAGTCCCCGTCCCCCGTTGCTCTCCTGAGCTCTGACAGGACCTGAAGGAGGGTGTCCCGCCCCGAGCCTGGCTGAGCAATGTGCTGGCCCCGCCACGCCCCACAGCACAGCCTCCCCCAGGCGCACCCCGCTCCGCTGGGGGACTGACGCCCTGAGCGAGCAGCGGGCCAGCCAGTAGGACAGACAACGGCGAGAGCCACCGCCGGGAAAGACGTGGCACGCTGAACGGAAAGGGACGCCGCACCGACTGCACTGATCTCTCCTACTTCCCACTGGAAACTTCTCTTAAGAAGATGAACATCCCTTTGGGATGGGGATGGGGGAATGAGGACAGTTATGTGATACCATAATCAACAGAGAAATGGAAGAGAGGGAAGAAGGGAGGGAGGGAGGGAGGGAGGGAGAGCAAAGACTCTGGGAACCAAGCGAGCTGTGTGGGCACCAGGGAGGGTTCAGGACTCCCCGTCAGGCTGGGTGCCCCCATGAGTGAAACAGCATCAACTTAAACTGTCATTTGGGGGGGGGGGGGGAGCGCGGAGAACCACACTCTCTCAGGAATTTCACTTTAAAACCCCCAAGTGTCTCCTATTTGGGGCGGAGGGGGAGGCTCAGAATAATTTGAAGGTATCTTAGATCTTCTGAGAAAATACAGTGGAGGAGAAATGTGTGTTCTGCCTTCACTGGCAAAACCATTTTTTCCATGAAAACGATATGAAATGACTCACATAAGCCAGTAAGGTGACAGTGTCAGCCCCAGCCCCCCCGGCCGCCCTCAGAGAGCCGCCCCGTGAGCGGCCACCTCACACGCATCCTCCAACCCCCACCGGCCGCCACCCAGCACCGCCCCTCCGGTGTCCGCATCCCGGACCCGCCCCCAAAACAGACTGGTCTGTGCTCCCAAAGTACAGCGGGAGCTCCGCCAACAGAAACCTGAACGCACTTCTCTAAAGAAAAAACTACACAGCACGTGGGGTCCAAACCTCCCTCTCCGAGCTCGTCGGGGCGCTGGGCCTGGGCCTCCAGAACCCTCGTTAGCCCGGCGCCGGCCCTCCCTGGCCACGCGGGCACTGCCCCTCAGGACTACCTGCTCCCGGCAGTCTCAGGACGCCCGCCCGGAGCCCCGGCCGCCAAGGTGAAGGTTAGCGTGGCGGCAGACTGGGGCCTCCGCACAACCCCGGGCACTGTCCCCGCACACGGTGGCCTCGCCCTTCACCATCCGGGGTTGCTTTGCGGCTCTCGCTGTGGGTCAGGGAATCCTCCTCATCTGCAGAGGGGCATCTGTGACTCACTTCTCACCAGCACTACGTGCAAGCCCCAGCAGACCATGCTCCATGGTCACGGGCGTGCAGACGGCGGTGGTCAGTCTGTCACCCACACGTTCCCAGCTGAGGCCAAGCAGGTCACGCTCGGCCCGTGTCCCCCCCTCTGTCCTTGGCAGGGCCCGCTCCAGCCGCCTGCCGGGGGCGCGTGTCAGAGATGCTCCCCTGGGCACGAGTGACAGGCTGCTGGCCACGGGCTCAGTGTCCATGAGTCAACAAGACACTCTTGAAGAGACACATGAAAACAAGGTATTGGTTGTTTGACAACATATTGTGATCGGAGGCTCTCGGGCACGGAGGCCTGGACTTCCGCAGCAGCAGCAGCAGCAGCAGCAGCAGCGATCCGGGGCTCGCTCACCGAGTGTTGGGGTGACGTACGGAACAGACTCTGTGAGCAACAGGAACCTCTGTCCTCTGTCCCGCAGACGGGAAGCCTGTGTGTCTGGCAGCCCCCCCCCCCCCCCCCCCCCCCCCCGCCCCGAGGAAGCAGCTGAGTCCCCACGTGCGGCTCATCTGCACATTCTTCAAGGCTACAGGAATCCGAGCGCGGACTGCGCCTTTGAACTGCCTGTGGCATCTGTCTGGCTCCCTCGTTCACGAGAGAAGTAAATTCTTCAGCCCGAGCTCATTTCTGTCTGTGCCAGGCCGGGCTTTATCTCAGCGACGTTCCCTCCCCGGGCGGGCGGCCTGAGGCGGAGCCGGGCAGCCCTCCTGCAGGCCCAGGCCCGGCCCTCCGCTCCGGAGGCGGCACCGGAGAACTCAGCCGCCTCTCTGTTTTCCTGACTTTAACTGTGCTCTCTGCTGCTCTTGGGAACTGGTTTTACAGTCTGATCATTTGATGACTCCTTTCAATAGATTATGGTTTCAGAGCTTCATTCTCTGTTGGGTGAGAAAACCGCCAGGACATCTGGTTTGTCCATCTTTCCTGCCTCTCTGAGCGCCAGTGAGTGGAGAGCTTGTAGGCCTGAGCGGAGAGCAGTCCCCAGCACGGCCCGGTCTCCGCTGCGTTCGCTGCCAGCCAGGCTGTGACACCATCGAGCAGCCGCGGCAATGGCTGCAACTGCACGTGAGGGGATGGGATGTGTTTTGTTTACAGATAGTGAGGCCGTAACGTGACTGACTGTTCCAGAATGAGGAAAAGGACAGCTCCTGAATGCATATACAAAGTTGTATATGATTTGCAAAAGGGAAACTTATTTGTCTTAGATTAGTAAGCTAAAAAGTGTGGAAAGCTATGAATTATGTTAAAATTTTAGCAAAATTTGCTTGATTTTGCAGGGCTTGTCTTACTAGTTTACTGTTTCCTGCCTCCACCTACAATGTGAAGGGTGTTCTTTTGTCCGATCCGCCTGGACTGCGGAGGTCCTGCGGACTCATGGTAAGTCCCCGGTGCCTGTGTCAGAGTTCGGGTCTGCCTTGGCCAGGCAGCCGGTTAGTGTCGTCCCACACCCCAAGAATGCAGGCTCAATCCTCGGTCAGGGCACATACCAGAATCAACCATGAATGCATAAATAAGTGGAACAACAAATCAATGTTTCTCTCTCAAATCAATTTTTTTAAAAAAGTTCAGGTTCTTAACAGTCATAATATCTCTGTTTATGTGCTGGTTTTATTGTCACTGAAGTGAGCAGCCAAACACTGTCTCTTGGACACCCATGATCCTACTCCTGTGCTAAGTGCTCAATCTGCTGACAATGTCCTGTCTCCCCTGGACCCCACCCTCAGGGTAAAACAGAGTGAACCATCCCGAGTATCTGAGACGCCCGAGGGCGCCTGCTGAGCTCGAAGGAGGCGGTGCTGGAAGTGACCAGGTGACTGGACACGTGACTCAGGATGAGCCGCTCGGGAGGGAGAGCCGTCCGCCACAGGAGATGCTAGGCCGAGGCTAGTGTGCGGGCCACATGCCAGCACCGCGTCTCGGAAGCTGTGTGCCGTGTGCGGGGTGCAGGCAACTTCAGTGGTTTTAAAAAACATTAACGTGGCTGCATCTATCCTTCTTTAGTCTGGGTCAGCATATGTCAACAAGGAGAATAAGCATCACGTGTCGTGTCGATGGAGTTTTATTTTCAGTTAAGTATAGTTAGTATACAACATTACATTAGTTGTATTAGTTTCAAATGTACATTATGATTTAAAGTTTTTATACCTTACAATGTGACCACCCCACTAAGCCTAGTAATCCTCTGTCACCATGCAAAATTATCACCATATTATCACCTCTATTCCCCACCCCTTCCTCGACAGCCTCCACTCTGGCAGCCATCCTTCCGGTCTCTATGAGTCTGTTTCTGTTTGTTTTGTTTTTCTAAGATTCCACATACAGTTAAATAGATAATTATCTTTCTCTGTGTGAATTATTTCATTTAGCATAATATCCTCTAGGTCAGGGGTGGGCAAACTTTTTGACTCGAGGGCCACAATGGGTTCTTACACTGGACCAGAGGGCCGAAACAAAAGCAACCTGACCGTGCTGGCACTCTCATCTTGGGCTGCTGGTGAAGGAGCGGAGGGGAGAGCAAGAGAACCCTCTGCTCTTTCGGCTCTGTGGGCCGGATAGAACAGCCGAAAGGGTGGGATCCGGTCCGAGGGCCGTAGTTTGCCCACGGCTGCTCCAGGTCCATCCCTGTCGCAGTTCCATTCCCAGTCAGGGCACACGCCCAGATGCCCAGGTTGTGGGCTCATCCCAGTGGGAAGGAGGGGGGCAGTGCGGGAGGCAGCCATTCAATGATTCTCTCTCATCATTAATGTTTCTCTCCCTCTCCCTTCCTCTCTGAAATCAATAAAATATATATTAAAAAATTATTTTCATCATTTTTAAAAATTAGATGATATTCACTGTCTTCTTTGAAAATAGGCTTAAATGATTGCTTGCTGATATTTTGCCCATGTATTTTTTGAATGACTTCACTGCATTATTCGTATCATGAACTCACATATCTGACTTATGAAATCCATTATTAATGTTAACTATATAGCCACTTTAATTCATTTATTTAGTTATTATATAAGTTTCCACTTTGATTCATACTGGTGCCTGAAGAATACATCTACTCCTTCAGTATAAAATGTGGACTTTTCTAGGTTGAATAGATTTTCCTATTTCTTATGTTCACCATAGAATATGTATTAATGAAATATTTACAATGTACACATAATGTATATCCTTGTATACTGCTAAGTACTCTAGATCAGTGCTGTCCACACATAAAACTTAAACTTTTCTAGTAGCCATAATTGAAAATGACTAAAAAGAAACAGGTAAAATTAACTTTAATATACTTTCCTAACCCAATATATATCCAAAATATTATCATTTCAATATGTAATCAATATAAAAATTATGAGATATCTTATATGCTTTTTAAGACTAAATCTTTGCAATTCAGTATGAGTTTTACATCTCAATTCAAACTAGACATATTCCAAGTGCCAGCCAGGCACATGTGGCCACCACTGTGGAGAGGAGACCCACACAATTAATTCAGAAGCTCTGCAGCCCCACAGCATCAGAGACACTGCGCTGGGTGCACAACCTGGACGGTGCAGCCCACTGCACACCTAGTGGTGTGTACAGCCCACTGCCGCTGGGCTGCAAACCTGTAAGCATGCTGTACACTGACTACTGTTGGCAGCTGTGTCTGCACACTGAAAGGCGCAGTGAAAACACAGGTAAGAGGTACGCAGCACTCAGCCCAGACAGAGAGCAGAGGACGGGGAGCCGTGTTGATGGGGGAGCGAGCGGGAGGCCTTGGACGTGACTGTGCACGACTGCAGACCTCAACAGCACCGTGCACTTAGACCAGCGTTATGAAACGCGGCAGCCAATGACCAAGAGGGAACATGACGATGATAGCTACTTTGAATAACCGAAGAGTTATGAGGAGACACAGATTCTGGCTCAAAGGAAGGAAGGAAATAACAGAGCTAGCTGTCAAACCCGAAGGTTCAGGTCGAATGTAGCGCCAGACGCCAGGGTCTGCAGGGCCTCGCACACGGGCAGGCGCTGGGCGGCAGCCCATTTCCTGCCTCTTCTGCAGACAGAGCCGTCCGGCTCTCCTACGTTTGTGGGCATTCCGTTAGACGTTTTCCCCCCTTCTTTTTGGAAGGGGGTGTCCTCCTGTAACATTCTTAAAACCAGTGGATTAGATAACATTGAAAAATTTATTTCTATTCAAATTCTATATCCCTGCCTGGTTCTGATTAATGTTAAGAACATAAACTCATATCTTCCTTTTATTTGTTAAAGTCAAACAAAAACAGACCAAACATACCATTTTTTTCTGCGAAGGCCATTGCATCTTCTTTGGTGCTGAAAGTTAGAACCATGTTGGACAATGGATCAGCCCTGAAAAAAACAATTTTGTTCCAGGATTTAACATTAAATTTTGGCTGAAAAAAACAATTAATACTTAAAATAAAATGTTTAGAATATAAACAATTGCTATCATATCAAATAAGTACAGTCTAAATGAGACTGTTAATTCTGAAGGGGACCAAAAAGTTTTGCCACCCCCAAACCCGTGCCTCGGGGGTGCTGACGTTGAACTGGTCCTTAAGACGCAGGCGCAGACAGAGGCTCTGGCCCCTTCCCTCCTGCACAGGGGATGCAGGCGAGAGGCCTGCTCCCGGGGAAGTCTTGGGTGTCTGCATCCGCCTAAACCAACTGAGGATGGTGGTGGGAAGGCACAGGCAGGCCGAGAGCTGACCACACGCGCCCCAGCTTCTGGGATGTCTGGCGGGAATTTGCCTGCCGTGTTTGCTTCCCTCTCCTCACTTCCTGTGAATCACTCATTTTGACTTTTGAAATGTAAGATTCTGTCACCCCTTTTTTCATTTTCCAAAATGACATGTAAACCTCAAACTGGCACATTAGTAAGTCAAAGGTTCACAAAAGACATGTACAAGGATCTTCATGTTAGCATTATGCGTAACAGCCCCACCAGAAACTAACCAATGCTATCGGCAGACAGTGCAGTGGATGAATTCTGCATAGAGATGACCACATTAAAATCTCTTGTGACTTAACAAAAGATAATCACAGCATTTCAACCGTTGGGTATGGACAAAGTTGTTCCTTATAAATTTCTTTAGTCTCTACAAACACGTAATTTACAACAACACTCCATATATTATTCCATGAAATATAAAATCTAAAGATACAAAATACCTAAAATTGTACCTATACTTCCTTTTCCCAAGCAAAATGTAATTCTGTTTAAATTTCTTTTTAACCAGCATTCCCGTCACACGGGCAGGAAGAAAAGCTGCGTGTCCCACTCTGCTAGAGAGAGAGAGAGACAGCTGCAGCTGACGGCTATCGTCGGCTCGCGCGGCCACACGCGTTCCGGAGGCCGGGAGCGCCGGCCCCGCTAGTCTGGCTGCTCCTCTAGGAGCTGCAGCTTCCGTTCAACGCGAGGCCGCCCTGCTGGTGAGCACTTGGGCCACATTCCACAGCAGAGACTTAGGTCACTGATTTCATTGGGGCCACAGAATTTACGACCACTTTTTTCCAGTGCACCGCACATTTATTAGTCACAAATCTCAGAAACTTACAAGTTTCCTTCAAAATAGCCAGTACCCAACCTTATCTAGTCTTCTTCCCTTACGAGCAAAAATATATTTTATAAAGGAGTTTTAACTTAAAAGTGAAGCGTTACTAATTATTAACACTATATACCCAGTGCATCTCAAACTAATGGGAAGTGTGCTAACAGCGCTTACAACACCAGCCATTTAAAATGTATTATTGATATTTTACAGAGAGGAAGGGAGAGGGGCAGAGAGCTAGAAACATCGATGAAAGAAAAACATCGAGGAGCTGCCTCCCGTACACCCCCCACTGGAGATGTGCCTGCAACCTGCAACCAATGTACATGCCCTTGACCGGAATCGAACCTGGGACCTTTCAGTCCGCAGACTGATGCTCTATCCATTGAGCCAAACCGGTTTCGGCATCATCAGCCATTTTTATCTAATAAAGAGTACTCTGAAAACAACTGTCTATGTTTATTTTAATATATGAATATTTAACAGGTATTTTATATAATAGAGGTATATGCAAATTGACCACCACACCCTCACAAGATGGCTGCCTACACCCAGGCTGACAGGGGGGTTGGTGAGGAACAACCAAATGACTGGACAAGCGGGCTGCGTGGGGCCACCAGGCCAGAGGGGGGGAGGGGTAAGGCCAGTTAGGGGTGACCAGGCTGGCGGGGGGGGGGGGGGAGGGGGAAGGAAAGAGAGGGGGTAGCTCCTGCCCTGGGCGTCTACTGCTGGTGGTCAGCGTGCATCACAGCGACCAGCCGACCGCCGTAACGGCCACTTAGTCTTCTCTCCATAGATGTGTCTGCATCGCAGAGCACAGTGACACCTCGCAGAACCACACGGAGCGCTGCGCACGAAGGAGGCTAACACGAGGTGTGTACAGGGCGGGCACGCGCTCAGGGACCCGCAGCACTCACGTGGAGGCCCAGCCCATCAGAGGGTTCTCCCAGCGCTCCCGGGTGTCGAACTCCAGCCTCCACTTCTTGGTGTTGTTCACCCCGGACTGCATGTTGTTGCGCGCCGCGACGAAGATCCTGGCCTTCCGGGTCTTGATGTGCTCCTCGGGGACGCCCGTCACGGTGGTGATGTCCTGAGAACACAGGCACACACGCTGCTATGGGAGAGCTTCTGTGGGCCCCACCGCTCTACCGATGCACGGACCAAGGATGGGTATAAACACTAGTGCCGCCACGTGTACTGGGAAAACAGGAAGTGCATCTCTGACCCCACTAGTCTTCCTACCCAGATTAAAAACACAATTCTTTAAAGTTACTTTACCCGGCACCCAATCCTCTGCTTAACACAGAACCTTTCTACCTGCACCAATCATTAAGTATGGTTACGTTGTCAAAACTTGTGTTTGGAGGACTATAAAAATGATCCACATGAATATTTACACAAATATGTACTTGTAATACTTGCCTACATTTAAGAAAAGTATTTTTATAGAGGATAAAATTAAAACAAAGTGAGTGCAATTGGTACATACTTTTAAAGATATGAATAGGTTTTAACTGTGTTTTTAAATACATTTTTATTGGTTTTTAGAGAGGAAGGGAGAGGGAGAAAGAGAGAAACATCAAACCCTGCCTTGTACACACCTGTCACCGGGGACGCCTGAACCCCAGCATGTGCCCTGAGCTGGCATCAAACCAGCAACCTGCGGTGCATGGGCCGACGCTCACCCCGCTGAGTGAGCCACACCAACCGGGGTTTAGCTAGCTGATCATTTTAATTGCCAAGTTCGCCTCAAAGAAAAGGGATTTCCAGTACAATCACATTTAGTGGCTTCCTAAAACATACTCCTCAACTCAAAAGCTTGAAAAGGACTCAGCTCCTGGCCAGTCCTTAACAGGACTTTTATTTCTGCTTTTGCATTCAGTGTAGTTTTGCAATCTGTCATAGTCACTGATTCTTCAGCATTTTGTATCTTTGTAGTAGTAAGTACTGTTTCCGAAGTTACAGTGTAAGCTTAAGCCGGGCATAGGGAACAATGTTCCACAATCGTGGGCTGAGGCTCCTTTTCCAAGCTGCACAGCCTCCTCTGCAGTGGGAGCTGAGTTCCTAAGACCTGGAGGACACGGGCGTTCTCTAAAGGAAGGTCCTCAGGACAGGAAACCCACAGACTCACTGCACCCGTCCGTGCATGGGAACCTCGGGAACCTACATAGTGATTTAAAAGCCAATAAAGCTTTTAAAAATGGAAACAGTTATTTCTTGATTTGTACTATCTACTAACGTGCAAACTTTTTTAGGATGGAAAACCCCTTTAGAAAAAGAAACTACCAAATGTTGCCAAGCTCTTTATATTTTGAACTCCTAACTACCAGCTTCCAAAAATTACGGCGATTATTTCTCTTCCCCCAGTTTAGAGCAGGAACAATGGGTGTCTGGATTCCGAGCGCAGTGCGGACACACGAGCCTGCAGTAGGCTGCAAGCAGAGCTGACACAGGCCCGGAGCCTGACCTCCCGGTCCGCAGCCACGCTCCCGTCTAGACAGACTGATTTCTCACACTCGTAAAATGCACTGCGACACTCCATTGTTATCACTTCATCCGCCCGGCAGCAGCGACAGGCACCCTGTCCTGGAGGCGACATTTCAATGGGAAAGCCCATCCCAGATCCCATGGAGACAAAGCGATTCCTGAAAAGAGCCGGAGGCGCTGGGCTGGACTGGCTACTGGTGTGGACAGCGCTGTGCTTCACCTCCTGTTCCCAACGCCCACCTGCCACTCGGCCTTTGCAACAAACAAACAAACAAACAGACAGACACAATCCGCAGGTGCTTTAAGCTCTGCTGAACTAATCTTCTTTTCTCTTGTCTAGAGTTCTACTTCTGTGTTGCACCAGATCATCTGTCATTTTTTAAAGCCTCCTTAGAAAAGAGAAATGCTCTTAAGATATCAATATCGCCTTTCACTGATTTCTCACTTTATTGATAAAACAGAAAACCATAAGAAATAATCCACACGTTTCTAGGATGACAAAACCTTCAATCAGATAAGGTGTGAGAAGCCTTCAAGTTGGCTCCTTAGGAACCTCAAAACTCACCAGTTAATAATTATCTGTAACTTCTAATAAATCAAGTTACTTTACAGATAATATATACATACTTACTGAATTTTAAAACTTAAAATTTTTAAGCGGTTGGGTCAAATATGAAACCTACATTCCTATTATTAAAGAATGCGGCTATCTAATTAGACTCCAGTCTCAGAAACACCACCTCACATGAATGTGCCATTTTTAACACAGCGACGAACCATGACTGGAGATGAAAGGGCGTTCCAGCAGAACCTGCTCCTGCGAAGACGCACCTCCCACTTCCAAAGGCCTCCCTCCCGCACCGCTTCCACACACAGCGCCTAGCTGCGAGCAAAGCCGGCCCTCCGAGCCGCAGGTGCTTCCATGAAGGGAGATGCGAGAGGTCACTCAGAAAGTATATGCCAGCAATGTGAATGAACTTTATTCTTTTAAACACCAACTCTCAGTATAAAATATTAGCTTTCCACATAAAAACTATATGATTCGGTTATCAACTGCTCCCATTATCTTGTGTGAATTCCACTTTTTTTTTTTTAAACAAAGGAAGCAGAGAACAAGCGATGGGAAGTTGGTGTCAAAATGCAGACAAACCTCCCAGCAAGCCTCTTGCAGCCACCCAGGATTCAGAGTCTTGCGGGCCTCTCTCTTTTCAATACCAGAATTTCACACATTTCAATGACTATTATGACTTCAAAGAATCAAATTTTCATCATTGTCCGTCATCTGGCGGTTGGGTGTACAAAGGAGTCTTCTGCATGCACGCCACACAAAAGCCCCCTTACTTTTGTGGCTCTGTATCGAGTGTGAGTTTGTTTGTGACGGTCGTGTCTTTGGTAAATTGGGTAACACTGAGGGGGTGCAGCTGCACGGCAGGAACCTCCTTTTGGCACCATTTCACTTAAATAAAAACGGAATAATTAGCTTCTGCCTTTATTAAACCACAAAAATGCCACTGGCCTTCGTAATTACTTCCGGTTGCCCCACCCACTTAACCTTAACAGTTTACACTTGCCATAAAGAGAAATAAATGAAAAAGGTTTTTGCCAATGGGTAAATTTTTGATAGGTCTCTCAGTATACTCAAAAGAACCAGAATTTTAACCCGGCTTTTTGGGTAATAAGTGGACTAAATTGCTTGTTATTATAGATCAGTGCTGAAGAAGTTTTGAGAGAGCACACACTGGGACACCACAAATATGGCTTACAGAAACTGGCTCTGCTGGAGGCTACTGGCTACCAATCATGTGTTTACATTTATTTTAGAGCTGAAATTATCTAAATTTTGTGATTGTGTTTATATTCTATTTCAACCATGAAAGAAGTTAAAAGGAAAACCATCTTAGATCTGTAATAAAATCTTTTAAGTACCCTAATCCAAGAAACTCATTAAAGGGTCTCATAAACAATAAAGGGCATTTTATAAAATAAATTTTACAGTTTGAAAAATACAAAAAGCTGACAGCGTGCCGTGTGCACTCGCTCACCACACAGGAACGTCAGGCATAGCAGAGACTGCGTGGCCACGGGTTCAGATACAATCAGACGGGGAAACAGGTGTGCGGAGGTCCGCCTGTCTGCCCGGGCAGCACACTGCTGCGAGCCCCACAGGAAGGAGACAAGAGCTGCACTGTGCCCCGTAGGTCCTGCACACTGTCAGCTGCTATGGAACCCAGAGGGAAGTCTACACGGAATGCTGCTAAGACAGAGAAAGACCACACAAATGACTATCACATAATGAGCAGGAAATCGAGAAATTGAGAGCTGTGTCTCCATCCCAAAGCACTGTCACACCCAGAGGACCCTGTGCAGAGGTCAGGTGCAGCCTGACTAAGGACTAAGCCAAAGGGCCGAGTCAGAACAGGTCAGAATCCCCCTCACACCTTGGGCAAATGAAGACATCTCCTAATTCAGCAGCTATACAGTCAATTAAATGGAGTATAACAAGAATCCAGTAATGTATGCGAAGTGCTTATCTTTCACAGCAAAAAGACTGTGTCTATTTAATTCAACAGCTGTTTCAGTACCTGAATGTATCAGACGCTGGACACAATGCTCAACGTACAGACATGACCTCCAGTCTCTTAAAAATCACTACTGAACTTTTTAAAAAGGAAAGAGTGAGCAAAAAGTGGGTGTCAGATGCAGAAAATCTTCCTTGAAAAATATGAGTCAGTCATTAAAATACAACAAAGGGTTATGCGATCAGAGTCAGTAAGTTGCTTCAAGTTGAAAGGAGAGAACATAGTTTTCTATCTAAGTAAGGGCTGACTATCCCATTTCCTGTGCATGTCAAAGCACCAAGTACAATATATGTTAAATAAATTTGTTTGACTAAGTATACTAGGCATACCAGTTAATAATGCAGATTTTTTCAATAGATGGAGTTACACATATATTGATATTTATGTGATTTGTTATGTATGCTATTTTGTTGTACTGACAGCAAACTTCAATACTTCATATGTTAAATTTGCTGAAGGTGTTAACATCATAGATATTTTTATGCTTAAAAATGTCGAATTTCATCACTGAAATTTCATCATGACTATGCCAAGTCACCAGGCCAGGGCTGTGGGGAGTACAAAGGCTACCCTGAATTTAAGGGGTTTCTAACCCGTGCGCCCGGAGGGAGGGCGGTGACTACATACCCTACCATGAAATACAGCTCTGGCTAGGGGCAGGGAATGAGCTCTGATTCCGACCGATCTGGAGGAACCCAGTCTCCACACTTGCCTGTGCTGTGCTGAAAAGGGTCAGTGGCTGAGCATCAACCTATGGACCAGGAGGTCACGGTTCGATTCCTGGCCAGGACACAAGCCCGGGTTGTGGGCTCGATCCCCAGGGTGGGGTGTGCAGGAGGCAGCTGATCCATTATTCTCTCTCATCATTGATATTTCTACCTCTCTCTCCCTCTCCTTTACTCTTTGAAATCAATAAAAATATATTTTTTAAAAACAGGTTATAAATGACTAAAGCGGTTCTCATTGGAATGACAGTTATATAGCATTACATTCACACGACTATCAGAATCGATGCAGAGTAATATCATAAATGACTTAGTAAACTGCTGTTAGAAAAGGCAAGGTACACAAGAGAAATGGTTAAATGCCAACTATACATGCACAAATATACACAAATGAACACACCTAATGTAAGGCCATTGCAATTAGGGCCAATATTTTGCTCCAAGATACCCTAGAATTCAGCATCTGAATAGCAAATGTGAGTCAGAACAGTATTCAATTAATTCAGATTCAATTAAAGATAATTATAATATAATGTTTAAATCGTGGCATTTCTCCTTCCAGTTAATAAATGTCTTCAAAAGTCCTATATATCCCCCAGAAAGGGGGTGGGAGGTTGGGGTTAGGGGAATAAGACCTAAGCGAAAAAAGCAGTTGGAGGGTAGGGCCAGCTCTGTCTCTCCTCATCGTTTTGGGAGGAAGAAGGAGGGAAGAAGGAAGGAAGAGGAAAATGCTACAGAAGTGTGGGAGAGAAGAGAAGGGAGGAAGAACCAGGGAGTAGAAGAGACACAGAGGAGCCCCAAGAAGAAAAGCACGGTAACCGTCAAAACATTGGCCAGAGCCAGAACCAGCCGCCCGCGGGGGAGGGCAGGGGAGCTGGTCGCTGGGGGAGGCCTGAGGGGCTGCCGGGGAGACCATGACTGCCAGCTACCTGTCAGCAGAGGAGGGAGGAGGCCCAGACAGAGAAGAGGGAGGAGGAGGCAGAGCCCCAGTGGAGCCCAGGTAAGAGAAAGAATGGCCATCGCCACCAGCGGGACACCAGCGGAGCAGGCGGGGAGCTGAGAGGTGCTGTGCGTGTGCGTGTGCGTGTGTCAGCACCGCCGAGCGGACAGCACTCGCCCTCCCACTGCCTCCGGATCGTTAGGGTGGTGGCAGTGAGGTGTGCCAGGCCCTGGGGACCGCGGGAGTAGAGGAAGGAGATGAATTCAAGATCCCAGGTCCCAATATGCCTTTATCAAAACGCAATTTCAAAGTCAGAACTTCAACAGAAAAACCACTGACTGCTAAACCGTACCATAGGTAAAATCTCCGTGAAATGGGGTCCTTCTGCCCCAGGGAGGGGAGCACGTGCAGGGGGGAGGGGCCAAGGAGGGAGAAAGGGGGCATTTGTAATAGTTTCAACAATACATTTTTTTAAAACTGGGATCCTTTCTAAAAAGCAGTTGTTAAAGTGTGATCCCTTGTAGATAACTGTAAAAATAACTTCACGAACATCAAAAAAGGCCCTGCTCACCCCGCTGACCTCACTGGTCTAGGCTGCCGTTCCCATTGGCACGGCGGCTCCCGCCCTCAGCCAGTCGGCACTGGCACTACCTTCCCTCCACTGCGCCCGGCCGCTCCGGGCACAGCCACACCAGCCACACCTGAATGTTTAATGCATTACGATGCTAACCAAGCCAGGGCCTTATTTTACCTTTCCGGACGTGAAATCGCAAACTACTCACTTAGGTTTAAATTGTTAGATGCTAATTATGATGATGCAGACGCAGTAGTCCTGGTGATGCGTGCCATCAGTGCCCTGGTGAGAGCCTCGGGTCTTGCACTGAAGGGAGCGCGGTCAGCCCGGCAGTGGGTGTGCTGTGTCTGCACGCTGCTAGCGGAAGCCGCGGCCATTCCCAACGCCTGTGTCCCTGGCGCAGTGACAGACAGACCTCCGATGAGAACACGTAACGCACTCACCACCGCACCAGCGAGTGTCAGCCACGAGCCAGACTGAACAAGAAGCCCAGACCTCTGCCGTGAGCCGACGGCAGTGGGGCAGAGCGAGGTGCGGGCAGCACCCCTTTCCTCCGTCCTCGCTGCGGGGCATGGCGGAGCGGCGCTGTGAGGGGAGCCAGGGCGCAGGCGGAGGCAGGAGGGGCACCTCTGGCCTCCAATTCCGAGAGGGCACTCTCCTCCGGGGCATGCGCCATGAGAAGAGCATTTGTCGGGGAAGATGGCACCCCTCTTTTCCTCACTTCCTCTCCCCGCCTTCATGACGGCGCTACGGAAAGATGATGGACATGAGATTTTAACAAGTCCAAGGTGGGGGTCTGGATGAATTCTTGAGTTTTGAAATGATCTGACAAGCTGGCCAATTAAAAGCAGAATACTCTCTTTCTGCTTCCAAAGAAACAACGTAAAAACCAACCTACAGAAGAAAGCCAACCAAACAAACAACTTAAAAAACCCACCGCCCTACCTTCAAATACAGTATAAAAACACCAGGCATCTACACACTCTGATACAAACTTGGATGACTCACTTATAATTATATTCAGTTAAATAAATAAGATCAGACAACCAATTTCCAAGGAGACAATATCAGCTTATGTTAAAGAAAAATAATGTATCTTCACATAAAAATTGTATAACTACTAAAAGGACAAAAAATGCAACATTCAAACGATTAAATATTATCAGTTCTGCTTGGAGAGCCGAAGCTCCTGATAACGACAGGCAGGCATTTCAGACCCCTGAAGGAGACTGAGGGCCAAGTCCCCACACAATGCCGCCACAGCAGGCAGTAAAGCGGGAAGGAGTGACCAGTGACTGTCCTTACAAGAGGCACAATGGCCTGCGACACAGCACAGCGCAGACCTCTAGGCACGAGAGAGGTTGTGGCTGTAAAGTCCAAACCTTACTGTACTCTGCTAATTGGTACACAGAACTTTAAAGCGTTCAAAAGATAAAATACTCCCTTAGTTCGATCTCCAGGACTGTGCAGGTTGTCTGCGTGGCACAAAGAGGAAAACAAATGGCCTTTAATTGCAAAAGAATCGCAGACAATGGAGGTGGCTGAACCTACGGAGGAAAGATGTTTTGCTCCTTAAACAGTTTTCATATAGAAAGATGGTTCTCTGCGTTCGGTCTCAATGGTCCTCGTCTGCATATAAAACCCAACATCACCACTCACTCCCTCTGGAACTGTTCAATAAGTGCGGGCTTTTCACAGCGGATAGCAGGCGAAAATACCTTATTTTACTGGGATTGTATTTTGGAAAACAAAGTTCTGTACTTATCCAATATATTTTATTTTAAACAATTGTATATAATTAACAATCTACCTTGTTTTAATCAATGTCAAATGCAAGTTATCTGAAGTTGTTTTAATACTAATGATATGTCGTTAATGAGCACAAATATTTCTAGTTTAAGTGATCGACCAATTCTACTTAGATACAGTTTCAGTAATTTTAAGAGCATGTTTACCCATAAACCTAAAATAAGCTATTTTAATATTGGTTCATATGCTCAGGTATATATGTTGTGTGACAGGAATATTAAATACAATTTAATCTTCTAAACATAAGCAACCATATGTTGCATAATTATTGTTACTGGTTCATAGTAAGTTATTAACTTATCTCAAAGGCACATAAAAACCATTTACTTCTAGCTATACTAAGTCTTAACATTTTTCGTTACTTGCAGTTTGTTATGTTTCAAAATAAGTATCTCCCCCTGTTAGACTGGAAAAAAAGCCTATAAAAAAGGCACTTTCACTGTAAAATTTACACTTCCAAAATCATCAGTCACTACATCTTCCTTAGAAGTTTAAGCAACAGAATTGCTACAATCTTAAATGCTATCTACCAATGTTTTCCCTCAGTAGCTTGTAGGTAGTGTAAAAACCAAGAGAGACAAGTACATGATAAGTTTTTAAAAATAAAACTCTACCTCAAACTAACTTTTATCATCAATGCCTTTTCTCTTTTTATTTTAATAGTCTCATCTAAATACAGGAATATAAATAAGCATCCGTAGGCTGAAAAACATTCCATATTTAGTGAGAGTCTTTAAAAAAAAGCAGCCCGCATGCTCACTGCCGCCTGAAAGGCTCTCACGGCTGCTGTTCTCTGATGTAAAATGAAATACTACTTAGTGAATAAACATAAAAACTCCCGCCTGCCCTTCAAAGAGACATATCCTTTGACCCAGTGCTCCAGACTAAAGCCTTGAAATTTTTGCACAAGAATGCTGCAGGAGGAAAGTCCAGACAAAACAGACACTTGAGATGCGAGGAGGCTGTATAACCCAATGGCAGACACGCCGCCTCAATCGCCTCGCAGAGACAGCCCGCCCCATCCGCCGTCCACCACGGGAAAGCGCTCCCCCAGAAAACCGGCCTCAGAGCAAACTAAGCCTTTTAACTCGGCTTCTCTCTCTCCGTGTGCGGGTCCCCTCTTAACGGTCCATTTTCAATTCCAGTTTGCAGACATAAAAAGTTTCCATCTATAAACTTTTAGTATGTTAGGAGGTAAAAAACAAACAAACATGAAACTAGAACTTGTGTAGCAAACATAATTGTTTTATTTTGGAAGCCTTGCAAAAATATCACTAATTTTTATAAATTTCTTATAGCAAGTTCAAGCAACGAAAAAACTGAAAACCTACTAAAGTGACAAAAAATTATACTAAGTAACTTGTTGCTGCTTGCAGACATTCTAAAACAGCAATATTATCACCCAGATGGCGGCCTAAGCCCACGTGCTGGATCGAACAGCAGTTACTTACTGCAAGCATCAACAAGCCACAGAGCCTTCCCCGGCCGCTGCTGCCGGGGGACTGTCTAGCAGAAAGACAATAAACTGGCAACATTCAACGCCGACTGCTCTGCAGGCACACCTCATTTTAAAGCACAGACATCAGTACAGGCAGGGTTTATATTCAGGTGCTTACTATAATTTCGCAAAAAAATCACGGAAGTGATGGCCAGCCTTCCCCACCTACCTATTGGAGACTCGCAGACTGCTAAATGGTCTCCTTTTTGATATGCATTTATGTTGAGGATGTATGTAAAACTACTATTAATTTAAGACAGTTGCTGTAAATAGTTTATAATGAAATGACCAGGCTCCTAACTGAAAATAAACCTTTGAAAGTGTCGACATACACACGGAAGCATAATGCCGGGCACACACTGGTGCTCCGTGCATGGTTACCGAATAAATCAGTAAATAATGAAGGCTACAGGCAGCCAACTCGTTTTACAACAGTAACATGCCAATGCCCAAGCTCTTAAGGCTTATTTCACCTTACTTTTACTACTACATTGAAATAATTCTTACAGTTTGAGGGGATTTTTCTATCTTTTGTATTTACATTGTATCTATGGTAGTAGATACTTAATATTAGGTGATTGTGACATACAGAAATTAGTATTTTAAAAATAGGAAATAAAAATGATGACAAAGCATTTCAAAAACATGCTCGTGTGGTCTCACTCATGCTGTAGTTGTTTTATGGGGAGTACTTACTCAAAATCTCTACAAACAGCGAACAGCCAACTTCTCTATTTTGTAAAGCCCACGTGAATAGAGACAACATGCTCTCATCAACCGCGCTGGAAGAGGCCGGGGTGGGGGTGGGGGTGGGGGTGGGGGTGGGGTAGAGGGGAGAAGTTTCTCTCCTAGTAAAGCACAAAGGCAAAGGCATTCTTCCCCCGCCGCCGCCCACAGCAGCCCTGCAGCACCACCGGCCACGCAGCAGGCCGCAGCTGTCCGCCGCCTTCTGTGTGCGGGAGCTATCCCGGATTTGGAATAACGGTGCAAACACAAAGCGGTTTCCTAAACATTGTGCTTCTGCATCGACTGACAAGGTTATCTTAAGATGCTGCCTTCTACTCTTTTGATATTTACATTTTTATTAATTCTGACAGTAAGTGAAAAGGACATTGGTTTACACACAACAGAGAAGACATTCTGAAAACTGACTGGTTAGAAACGCACCACGTGCTGTGCTATAGGACTAACAGCAATCTATGAAATTGGGAAATACTACAATCTGCTCTCTGAAGATTTGTTCTCTACCTGCCAACATCGTATACAGGTCGAAATGACAAGGCCTGGCCAGGAAGCCCGGTGGTCAGAGCATGGTCCGGTTATGCCAAGGTCTCGGGTTTGACCCCAGGTCAAGGCACAACCAATGAATGCATTAATAAGTGGAACAACGAATGGATGTTTCTGTTTCTCCCTCTCTCTCTTGATGTTTCTTTTTCTCTCTCTCAAATAAATTTGAAAAAAGCAATGCAAAAGTAAAATGAAAGAACAGATTATTTACATGGAAAATGCTAGGCAGACTACTCCCCTTCACATTTTATGCCTAAAAAATATAAGGTACCTGTTATCAATACACAATTGATACTCAGAATAAAACATCTTTTCCTTTGTACTTGTAATAATACTGTCATCTATGAAACACTATAAGAATTCCTTTAATTTATTATGTTCTGTATATTAAATTCTGCCTATAAATGTAATAATAAGAAAAGCAAACTTTTTATTTGGTAACATACCCTCTGAACTACCTGAGAATAGCAGTTAAAACAACAAACAGCACGTATGTAAGAGGGAAGTGAAATATGTCTTGGTTATGAATACCAAAGGTCTGGGCGTTGGCTCTCCGTGAATGCCCGAAGGAAGCCGTGTGGGAACACAGCTGTAGGCGCCTACCCGGACTGCGGGAGGAGAGGGGACGGAGCCACAGTCCCAGCATGCCCTGCACTTCGGCAGCAGCACAGGAAACCCTGGCCTCAACAGGGTAACGGGCTCAGTTAACGGCACGGTAGTCGAGAGGATGAGTTAGCGAGGATCCAAGGGCCGTGAATCAAAGCCCTGGGATGTTGGAGAGTGATCCTCAAACATTTTGGTCTCAGAGCTCCTTGACACCCCTAAAAGCTACTGGCTGGTGGGCACACAATGTACAGATGATGAGTCATAGAACTGTACACGTGAAAACTAAATCTCATTAACCAATGTTATTCCAATAAATTTAATTTAAAAAATCTATGAAATAAAAATAAAAATCATTGGACCCAAAGAGGTTTTGTTTATTTATCAGCGGATATTTGCCATATAAGAAATTTAAATAGAGAAAATTTTAAATATATACTTACCGTAGTTTAAAATGATAATAAACCAATTATATATTAATAGAGCATTATTATAAAAACTAAAGGCCCGGTGCACAGAATTCAAACACTTGGGGGGGGTAAAGGGGAGGTCCCTCAGCCAACCTGCACCCTCTCGCAGCCCTCGGGGGATGTCCAACTAACGGCTTATGTCTGCTCCAGGCCTAAGCCATCAGTTGGACACCCCTCTTGCAGTCTAAGACCCCTGGCCCCTTACTACCCTCCCGCTTGCTGCTCCTTACCGCTCGGCCTGCTGCTCCTACCACTGTGGTGGAGGCAGGAGAGGCTCCCGCCATCACCGCTGTGCTGGCCAGCCACGAGCCCAGCTTCTAGCTGAGCGGCGCTCCCCCTGTGGGAGTGCACTGACCACCAGAGGGAAGCTCCCATGTTGGGCATCTGCCCCCTGGTGGTCAGTGCATGTCATAGCGATTGGTCATTCCACTGCTCGGTTGATTTGCATATTAGCCTTTTATTATATAGGATAATGTTGTTACGCATATTTTCAAAAGCTAAAGATTTATTGAGAGGAGGGGCAGTGGTATGCATTTTTTAAAATCTCTAATGAGTAGCTTAACACAAGACAGGTTAATTCTAACATCTGTTCTTTTGTTCAAACTGTTGTACTAAGCTTTCTTGGTTGAACTACATGAAGAAAATTCATCCTAAAAGAGACATGTAATTAGAAAAGGGAGCAGTATTTTAATAGCCTTAATATTGTCATACTCACATTAAAAGCATTGTTCTGCGCTGTGAGAGAGAACAACGCATGGTTTTATAACATCATACAGTGCTCATCCTGCAAGCACTGGATCAGAAGAGGTATGCCCGTCTTCCTAAAGTTAGCACACTTCATTACCAATCTCCTCAGTCACAGTCCTGAGTATCATACCAGTAGCATCACAACAGTCTTTACCAGAACGCTGTCAGGCTCACTCAGATTGGTAGCACAATCAAGTTCTAACATCGGAAGCTTGAAGTTTATCATCGGTAATGCTTCCTTGAAGCAGCAGGTGTATTTTCTAAAAAATGTCTGCGTGTGCTGCAGACTGAAAAGCCACCCTGTGTCGTCTGTTGCTGTGTCAGTTAGAGGGGCTCCATGCAGAAAGTGGCCAGCTTCCATGTGCAACCGCAACTCACCTGCAAAGTAGCTGTACTTGGACCCATGGTACGTGGGGACATGCAGCAGACATGTTTTATGCACAGTACTTCTTGTTTAGTCACACGGAAAGTAAAAGGATGAATATGCAGGGTGGAGATGCTTAAGTATTAATCATTTTTACTGCTTCATCAAGAATGTTAAGTGAAATTGACTTCAAAAAGCCTTTGTCTGATTAGGAAAACAGCCTGACTTCGCAGGCCTCCTGAAGGGCCTGGGCTCAAGCCAGACCGCGCTGCGTCCCCCTGTCCGGAGGAAAGCTGCGTCCCCTCACGCCGCCCGCCCTCGCCCGCCAGCAAACCCAGCCTGTATTGAGTTGACTACTTACTGGAGTCCCACATAAGATTTCTCTTGAATAAAAGGTTGAAAAAATTTTAAATGAAAAATAGATTCAACAATGTAACTAGGTAACATCTAAAGTTATCCTCTGGTTTTAAAATAAAATGAAATAAAACTAAAACTAACCCCCAATTAAGTTTAGTCCACAGGCTTAAGACCTAGTCCACATGCTTAATGGGCATCACCTGTATTAATTTTTAAACTGCATCACATAAGCTACCCAATAGAAGTTATGAGAATGCCTAATTCCTTTACCACACAATTGAGACTCTAGCTTCTGTCCAATTTCAGGTACACATATAACTAAATAAAGGCCCGATGCATGACATTTGTGAACCTGGGTGGGGGTGGGAGTACCTCAGCCTGGCCCGCACTCTCTCGGAGTCCAGGAGTCCTTGGTGGACGTCTAGCTGCCGGCTTCGGCCCACTCGCCCAGGGCCTAACCCGGCAGTCGGGCGTCCTTAGTGCTGCTGCGGAGGCAGGAGAGGCTGCCGCCATCGCTGCTGGGCTGGCCAGCCATGAGCCCAGTCAGAGGTTCTGGCTGAGCGGCGCTCCCCCGAGGGAGCGCACCGACCGCCAGGGGGCGCTCCTGTGTGAGTGTGTGCCCCGGGGTGGTCAGTGCGCATCACAGTGACCAATCGTCAGCCATTCGGTCAACGTGCACACTAGCCTTTTATTATATAGGATGTTGAGTGGCGAAGAAAAATGGTATCCTAAGTTAATAAATTGGCTTATAGTATAGAATAATGACATTAAAATGCAGTTTCCACATCTTCTTTTACGTCACCCTTGGAAATATTTTCATCATTAATATTGATATATAGTTTTAGAATCCTCCCCCCCCCCAAAAAAAATGCAAATCTAATCAATTCCACTTGCCGCTGGTCTTGTCATTATGCTCCTAGCTGCAGCCTCCATCTATCTGACAGTAGGTAGGAACAAGGAGAGCCAAAACCCTCATTAGCACTATGCTACCTACATGGTTACTTAATACCTTTGTTTAATATAAACGTAAACGAATGGCTATGGGTCTCAGCTATCTGTATTAAACATCACCTCAATAGCTATGAATAGTTACACACAAGGCCTCAATGACTTTAGCTGGAATATCAAACCTACATTTTGACTAGCACACACTTCAAGGAAGACATAACAAAGCCGGAGAAAATCTACACAGGCAACAAAATTCATGAAAAGTATGCCACTGATTTGTGAGACAATTAAAAACACAACACTCAAAGCAGTCCACAGCTCCTGGTGTGTTGTCTGGAGCCACAGAGTGGCGTCTGTTCTGACCTGTGGTGTTCACCATAAAGAGAAGAGAACTTAGAAGCATCACTCGTAAACGGGAAAACCTTACAGAGTCAAGCCCGCAGTGCTGGGACCAGAAGGTGCTCTCTGGGGGCTTGCGGGACGCAGCGGAAACATTAGGACAGCACCCCACTCACTGGTGGACACCCGGCACGGCGAGGCCTCCTCCTCAGACCTGCCTCGTTCGCTTCCCCGAGGAGGCAGCGCTCGGAGGGGACACGGGAGCACGGGCGCGGTGCTGCGTGGAGAGCGGGGCTGGTCCGCAGCGGGGCAGGGCGAGCTGGAATCGAAATGCCTGAAGCAGCCCAAACCGGTTTGGCTCAGTGGTAGAGCGTTGGTCTGCGGACTGAAAGGTCCCGGGTTCGATTCCGGTCAAGGGCATGTACATTGGCTGCGGGCACATCCCCAGTGGGGGGTGTGCAAGAGGCAGCTGGTTGATGTTTCTCTCTCATCAACGTTTCTAGCTCTCTAGTTCTCTCCCTTCCTCTCTGTAAAATATCAATGAAATATATTAAAAAAAAAAAAAAAAAAAGAAATGCCTGAAGCAGAACACGGAGCAGCGGCCAGGCGGAGCAGCGGAGCGAAGGGGAGGGAGGGAGAGGCACGAGGCAGACCGGAGAGGGAGGCCCGGCCAGGTCAGGATTCAATGTTCACTCGTCTCGGGTCAGTAAGAGGCACCGTAAGATTTTTCAGAAGAGGATGACAAAGGCAGCACTTTAATAAACTATTTTGGTTCTCCTTTGGTTTTAAAGTTCCCAGCAAGCAGCCTTACACATAGGACAGTCAGGGATTTCCTCACTGTTCCTCATCTGTTTATTCCCCCATTTGGATCTCCAACGGTGCAACAGAAACCAGGTGTGACCTATTATGCACATTATGCTGCAGGCCCAGCACTGAGCAGTAAAGAATATGCAAGATGAGAGAGGGAGTAAGGAAACACACCCATGCATTCGGGAACGGTAAGCCAAATAAGAATGAAATACCACTACACATTTTAACTGGAAATCTTACAACATTTACAAAATGTATGTTATATCATATAAGCATCAAGAGCAAGCTGAATCTAAAATGCCACCACACATCTAAAAATTTTATGGCATGGTTACCAAAATTCTATCTGTTGTGAAAAATATTATTTATTTGTTGCTAGTTGTAATCTCTCATGTGTAATGTGAAATTGGATGCATACACACAAAAACTGATTCCAGGAAACTCAATATACTTAATTTTAAATAGTACTGGAACCTTACAACTTAATTAAATAGTATAACTGAGAAAATAAAAAATAATGCATACATTATAAAAATAAAAAATGTTCTAATTGCTACTTATAAACACCAAAAAAAATGGAAGCCTCTTGTAATTTTAATTTCTCAATACTTGTATGACTTAATATTCATGTATAATGCTTAACATAATTTATCTTTATCTTTTTGTGATCAGTATTTCTTAAAGTAAATTTACATACAATCTAGACAGTCAAATTCACATCAGTTTCCACAAAACACCCCTCTTACAATCTACTGTACAATAACCACCCTGAAGGCAGAGTCCTAGCAGTGTGTATAAAAAAATCCTTACCAATTTTTCATCAACTGTTATGAGCTGCGTGTCTCGCGTCTGGTCCTGGGCCAGCCTCCACGTGGACGTGCTCAACGACCTGCAGGGCGAGACTTTAGATTAAAAATGATCCTGCGCTGGGACAGGAGGCAGACAACTGTTACAGGGCAGGCTGTCCTGTAAAAGAGGAAGAGGAAGACCAGAGGTCCCCACCCCCTTCTCCTCCCCATTATGTGAGTTGGCCTGTGGACCAGGAGGTCACAGTCTAATTCCTGGTCAGGACACGAGCCTGGGTTGGGAGCTTGATCCCCAATGTGGGGGCCCGGAAGGCAGCCAATCAATGATTCTCTCTTATCATTGATGTTTTTCTCTCTCTCCTCCTTTCCTCTCTGAAATAAATAAAAATATTTTTAAAAAATGTATATGTACTTTATAGATATTTTGTCATAATTTTAAATTAATATCCAACTAATCATAAAATAAAGCTATTAAATCATTTTCTATAAACAGAAAGCTATTATAAGTACGGAGACAAAATATTCTCATATTTTATCAGTCTATATTTACAAGGTCACACAACAAATAAAAGATAAAAGATGTTAAATAAAGTAATCCTGGCAGAAAGAATTAAATGTCACAATTAAAACTTTTTATAAGAAAAAAACCTTTTAAGATAGGCTAGATTGCAAAGAGAGCACATAGAAGGATTTTTATTATTTGAATCAATATATTCACATAATTTATTTCAGGAAAAAACTGCCTAAGTAAAAAATGTACAAGATGTGCGTACATGTATGAATTTATGTATGACAAGGGGGTCATTTAGGTCAGTAGTCCATAAATACGGAAACAACAATTATTTTTAAAAAATCAAATCTCAGATGTGGGAAACATTTTCCTCCAATTGTTAAAGGTAGCAGCAAGGATCCAGAGTTCATTGTGAACACAGCACTGAATCTGTCAGACCTACAAAATACAGCCTAAGGCTAAATTCAAGTTAAATGAGAATTAAATAGCAAATACCTACTTGCTGATCAGCCTATAAAAAGTCTCATCCATGAAATGGTAGGAGTAAAGGCAACCTTTTTAATAATTTAGAATATAAAAACATTATTAAGCAAGATACAAAACCCAGAAGGTATAAAGGAAAAAATGGCAGAAGCTACTAAATAAAAACTTCTGAACCATAGGTACTGTAAATGAAGAATAAAACATAACAAGAAGAAAATATTTTCAAAATAAGAACGTATAGGCTCAATATCCAAAACAGGTACAAGAGCTTCTACAAATCAGTAAGCAGGGATAATTCTTAGGTTTCAAAAGAGGGAATCAAACAACAAAAAGAGGCAAAGCACCCAATTAAGAATGGGAAGAATACTTGAATTGACATTTATCCAAAAACCTACAAATAGCCAATAAATTCAGGAAGACATGATCAACAGCACTAAGCACTCGGGAAATGCAAATCAAAACCACAGTGAGATACTACTTCACACGTTAAGATGGTTATTAAAAAAAAAGGGTTGGTGGGATATGGAGAAGCTGAAAGCTTTGTGTCACTGGTGGGGACATAAAATCATGCAGTTGCCATGGAAAAGAGTATGGCAGTTCTTTAAAAAGTTAAACAGAATTACCATAATAGCCAGCAACTCCACTTCTGAGTATATACCCAAAAGAATTGAAAGCAGCACTCAAACAGATATTTGTGCACCAATTTCATCGCAGCATTACTCACAATAGCCAAAAGCGAACCGTGCCAAAGTGTTAGTAATCACATTGTACTGGGCAACGTATCGTAACACCAGAGAGTTAAGTGTACGTGTAGGGATGACTAATCCGCCGTCATTAGTAAACAAATGGCAATTTCACTTTGCTGTTTAGTTCCCATTTTTCAGGAACTCAGAAATTTTATTTGCCTCCGTAGTTTACCTCTGTGTCCACTCGTTTGTTTTGTTAGCTGGCCTATCCACGTGGCCAGGTCTCTTACGAACCCTCAGGGTTATTATGACTGTTATGATCAATTACCATTATTACAGTGGACAAGCCATTTATGATATTTACTTTTTCTGTCAAGTTTCCTGTAAGAAAATGATACAGATATCAGAGATCTTATTCCTAACTCGGGTTTTATCATTTACTGGTTGCGTCTAGGAGCAAATCACTTAACCTCCCTCATCTCAGTTTCACTCTGTAGATCTGTAAGATGAGAACTTGTTGCTATGAGGTTTCATCTAGTGATGCGTTTGATTCTAATAACCGGAACTGAGGATAATTCTAGTTTAATAATCTCCTATGGAAATGCTACGTATTAACTTCTAAACTCATACTCTGTTTTTCTTTCAAAATCTGAGGAGTGACACTTTCATAGACATGTACACACCACGTTTGTTTGCCCAGTCATCTGCGGGTGGACATTTGGGCTGTGTCTGCTACAGGCCCTCAGGCACAGGTTTTTGTAACTCGTTTGGGCGAATCCCTAAGAACACAATTGCTGGACGCTGTGTTCTAACGAACAGAATGAACTAACAAGCAAAACAGAGACAGACCCAGAGCCAGAGAGCAGGTTGACAGCTGCTGGGGGGGAGGCTGGGGGTGCAGGGATTGAGCAAAAGAGAAAAAAGGGAGAACGCTCATGGCCATTGATGACGGTGTGGACTGCTGGGGATGGGGATGGGGTGGGGGAGGCAGATGAGAGTGTGGGGGATGAATGGAGAAAGAGGAGACTTAACCTGGGTGATGGACAACACTGCAGGGCACAGATGACGTGCTTGGAACTGTGCACCTCAAACCCGGGTAATTTTGTTAACCAGTGTCACCCCAATACATTCAATAAAAGGGAAGGAAAAAAGACTTTAGCTTTGTAAGGAACTGACAAACTGTCTTCAGAAGTAAGTTGTACCTTTTGCATTCCCACCAGCTTGAATAAGACTGGTCAGGCCGGCCGGTGGCCCATGAACCTGGAGGTCACCGGCTGGATTCCAGACTGTGGGCTCTATACCCGGGATGAGACGTGCGGAAGGCAGCCAATCCATGTTTCTACCTCTCTATCCTTCACCCTTCTAGCTCTTAAAAAAAAGTCAATAAAAATATATTTTAAAAAAGACTCTTGCCAGTGTTTGGTGCTGTTTCTGTTTGGGATTTTCCTATTTTAACAGTGTGTAGTGGCATCAGTGCTGCTTTCATTTCCAGTTCCCTGAGGACGTATGTGGAGGTATCTTTTCATCCACTTATCTTCTTTGGAGAGATGTTTGTTGAGACCTTCTGCCTATTTTTTAATTAAGTCATCTGGTTTCTTATAGTTGAATTTTAAGAGTTCTTTGCATAGTGTGAAGCGATACCTTCGTCAGATATATGTTGGGAAAACATTCTCTCTGCAGGTCTCTTCACTTTCTTAGTGTCTTTCACTGGGGAGAAATGTATAGTTTCTACGAAGTTCAACTCGCCTTTTCCTTTCATGGACTGTGCATTTGGTGTTGGAGCTAAAAACTCAGCAGCAAACCAGTCGCCTGCATTTCCTCTCACGTCATCTCCCGGAAGCCTGGCCGTGCTGCTGCTTACACGTGGGCCTAACCCACTGTGGGTTCCTTTCTGTGCAGGCGTGAGGCCATGACACTCACCTCGCACGAGGCCAAGTCCCAGTTCCACTCGGTGTCTCTCCTCCCCCGGACTGTGGTGCTCCTTTCCCAGGCTCAGCGGGCTGTAGGTAAGAGTCTCTTTCTGGGCTACCAACTCTGCCCACTGACCTGTGTCCTTCCCTCCTCCCACTGAATCGCTGTGGCTCTGCACTGAGCACTGAAGTGAGTGCCCTTCCTCTGACTGTCACTCTCCTTCACTATGACATGCCATATTTGGTGTGATCTGAAGTTCTATATAAACCTAGAATAAGTTTCTTAATATCTACAGAGTACTTGCTGAGGCTTGGACAATGGTTGCTCCTGAGTCTATAGATCACGCTAAAAGAACTATCATTTTAAGAATATTGCGTCTTTCTCTCCATATACATTCATTAGTCTTTTCTTATTTTTTCATCAGAGTTTTCTAGTTTTCTGCACATACATCTTGCAAATACTGTTTTTAATAAAACAAGAAGTCTTAATGGTGAAAAAACACATTTGTAATGGAAAATAATATCTGAATAGAAATAATATCACTGTCTCCAAGTTTCAGCACTATTCTCCCTTTGAAGCAAATTAACCTTATCAATTAAGAATAGCAATATTCCCCTATCATGACAGCAGTTTGAAAGCATGGCTCCAAAACTGTTTACACTCCTCCCTCCTAGCAAGAGCTAGAGTTCTATGCTCCCTGGTTCTAAAATCTGACCTCTGTGACTGCTCAACCAATCGAGTGCAAGCGTGAGCCAAGGCGCGCTTCCAGGCTCAGACCTTTAAAAATCTAGCAGTTTCCACTTCCTCTCTCTTAGAACACTGTTTCCTGGGATATGCATCCTCGTGAACCAGCCACTGTATTAGGAGGATACCCACACTGGCCACAGAGAGACCTACCAGAGAGGAATAAGCAGCACCCCCCCCCCCCCCCGCCAGCTGTGAGGGAACTGGAGGGTCACTGCCCGAGCTAAGCCATCCAGGGACACCACATGGGGCAGAGACAAGCTTCCCTGCCAAACCCCGCCCAGGCTGCCAATTTGTGAGCAGAACCAGTGGTTGCTGTTGTACTAAGCAGGTGAGTACTGGGGTAGTTTGTGTCTAATGATAGGTAGCAAAACATCCCTATAAATATTTGAATATGGCTTTATAAACATTAAAACTGAACCAGTAACTTCAAAGGACCAGAAATGATTGGCTGGACTTCTAGACAAAGTACAATTCTTAATCCTAAGAAATTAAGAAATCAATTAACCCTCAGCCTTTTCATTAAAGCCAATTATGTTTGCTGACAATTTACTGAAAAACTAGACGCACGATGCATGAAGATTCATGCAAGAATGGGCCCTCCTTCCCCTGGCTGCCAGCAACACCTTCGCTCTGGCCAGAGCTACCTTTCCCATCCAGCCCAGAGCCGCCTTTCTGTCCAGAGGTCTGAAGCAGCTGGGGTGAGTGTGTCATCGCCATGGCGACGATGCAAGGTTCCACCTCATCCCCAGCTGCTCAGTGCTGTGTATGCAAATTAAGCCACCATCTCTGTTGGGTTAATTTGCATACCCACTCCTGATTGGCTGGTGGGCGTCACAACGGCACAGTCAATTAGCGTGCTACTCTTATTAGGTAGATGAATGAACCCGAATTCATATTAAATCAGCGCGTGTTCGGCTCCATACTGAATGGTAAGAAAATATTACTAAAAGTTCTAACTGACACAATAAAATATAATATATACATAGTCTTTATGTCACAATAATTATCTCAGGCTTAAAATATGTTGATACACAGGGCCCTGGCTGGGTAGCTCAGTTAGAGCATCATCCTGATAGGGCAAGATGGTGGTTTGATCTCTGGTCAGGGTATATGCAAGAATCAACCAGTGAATGCATAAGTAAGTGGGACAAATTGATGTTTCTCTCTTTCTTTCTCTAAAATTAATCAACCAATAAAAAATTAAAAATAAATAAATAAAAATTATTTTAAAAAACACAAATTATTTTTAAAAACAAATCCTTTTCTTTCTTTCTTTCCCTACCACTCTTTCTCTCTCCCTAAAGTAGATAAATAAAAAGTTTTTAAAAATGTTAATATTGCCCTGGCCAGCATGGCTCAGTTGGTTGAGCACTGATCCATGCACCAAAAGGTCCAAGGTTTGATTCCCATCAGGGCACACGCCCAGGTTGAGGCTCCATCCCGGGAAGGGGGCATGCAGGAGGCAGACAATGGATGTTTCTCTCTCATCAATGTTTCTCTTTCCCTCTCCCTTCTTCTCTCTCTAAAATCAGTAAAAAAAATTTTGATTCCTAGGTCAAGCATCTTCAAATTGATTTTGAAGCTTTTCAATATCTTAAAACAACAGAGAAAATTTAAACTGTCTTCAACATATTGTACTCACTAGAGAGAAGCAAGAAAGAAGTAACTGTTAATGGAAAAAATAAAGATGAGGAATCAAGAATCTATTTTTGAAAAATATATTTTATTGATATTTTACAGAGAGGAAGGGAGAGAGATAGAGAGCTAGAAACGTCGATGAGAGAGAAACAGCTGCCTCTTACACACCCCCTACCGGGAATGTGCCCGCAACCAATGTACATGCCCTTGACCGGAATCGAACCCGGGACCTTTCAGTCTGCAGACCCATGCTCTACCACTGAGCCAAACCGGTAACGGCAAGAAAATATTTTAATGTTCTGGAAATAATGTGAAGTAGAGGGAAAGAAAGAGATCTTACAATTACTTCAGTTAAGTTCAATGAAAATAAGTGAAGATACTTTATTATTATTTTTTAAATATATTTTATTGAATTTTTATAGTGAGGGAGAGAGATAGAGAGTTAGAAACATTGATGAGAGAGAGTCATCAATCGGCTGCCTCTTGCACACCCCCCACTGGGGATGTGCCCGCAACCAAGGTACATGCCCTTGACCGGAATCGAACCTGGGACCTTTCAGTCCGCAGGCCAACACTCTATCCACTGAGCCAAACCGGTTTTGGCTAAAGATACTTTATAATCTATTCACAAGTAAGTTCTTTGATTCTAACCCATGTATCACAATAACTGCTAATCTTTATGCCCAGGACTTAATCACTTTCAATGTCCAATGGTCAAGCCAGTGGACAGCAAAAACCTCCTGCTCGAGCTGTCCTTCCCCCACCCGCCGGGCCAGGTGGACTTGCAGCGGGACCCACAGCAACTGCGCCTCTGGACACGAGCCCCGCCAAAGCGTAAACCGATCCTCTGAGAGTCATCCAACAAACGAAGGAAAAATTTGTGCAAGAGGATAAGGGTAATTATGCTCACATACCAGACTTTGAAATGATATTGAGGAGTAATAAGAAGGAGAATGTGGGCAAGGTTCCGAGGGTGGTAACACAGAAACTGGAGGGCGTGATGGAAAATGTCAAGTAAAGGAGAGGAAAACACATCCAAGTTTATAGCACTAGGTTATCAAAACAAGCAGAAATAAGGTGAACACAAAGGGACTGAGGAACATAAGCATCCCGGTGATGACAGTGACTGGATCACAACACAGCAAGCTCAGGACAAGCTCACACCACTGACGGGGAGTCACTGAGCTGCCACGGTCTGGAGCGCCCCGAAGGCCGGAACTGAGCCGCTTGGTCTTTGGTAAGTCTTCTAAGTAACGGGAAGCAAATTCACCACAAAGATGTCAACTGTTAATCTACAAATTAATTACAATAACAAAAGTTCCAACAGAATTTTCATAAAATGATTGTCATGGGGAAGAAAAAATTCACAAAAATAACCAAGAAAATGGGACCAACTATAAGGTAAGATTTGCCTCGCCAGCTAATATGATACCGTAATTAAAACATGGTATCAGCACAGGCACAGACACACAGGTCAAACAAGTAGTACAGGTCAGAATACAAATCAAATAGTAGGATAGGTCAGAGTCTATGGATCTGTACATAAGTATACAATGAAATTACAGTTTCAAATCAGTGGTCAAAGGCTAGACTATTCAAAACATAACACTGAGACAAATTGCTATTCTTTCATGGAAGAAAAAAGTTTGAACCTCAAAAAATACTTACATCAGATACCAAAGACTTCTACATGGATTGACAGATGCACAAACACAATGTGTTGTGTTTTTAAATTACTGGAATAAAATATAAGAATTTTTTATACATTTTAGGATGAAGAGTTTTTTTGTTGTTTTTTTTTAAAATAAGAACTAATACCCACAAAATGCAAAGAAAAATAACTTCTGGACAACAAAAGGTACTATAACTAAATAAGGAAATATCAGAGATAATAAGTATAATACCCATAGAAGACAGAAGACTAATAACTATTCTAGAGTATATAAAGAACTCTTAGAAACCAAGACAGAAATTAGCCAAAAAAGGGAAAACAGCATATATATAAACATGGCAGATATTAATACCAATTACATCAATAATCACTTTAAATGACAATGGTCTAAATGAACTAACTGAAAGAGAATGTGTCAAAGTGGATTAAAAAATGAAAATCAAGATCCAACTATATGTTGCCTAAAAGAATCCCATCTTAACTATAAAGACAGATAGATTAAAAGTAAAGAGAGAGAGTGCCGAAACCGGTTTGGCTCAGTGGATAGAGCGTCTGCGGACTGAAGGGTCCCGGGTTCAATTCCGGTCAAGGGCATGTACATTGGTTGCGGGCACATCCGTGGCGTGGGGTATGCAGGAGGCAGCTGGTCGATGTCTCTTTCTCATCGATGTTTCTAGCTCTCTCTCTCTCTCCTCTCCATTCCTCTCTGTATAAAATCAATTTTAAAAATATATTAAAAAAGAAAAGTAAAGAGAGAAATACAGAGAGACCAGTAATTAAATCTTAGTGCGGTAGTTATATCATTCTCAAAGAGAACTTCAAACCAACAAAAAAAATTACTAGGAAAAAGAGCAGCATTACATTAAGATAAAGGGTCAGTTTTCCAAGAAGACATGAACAATCCTTGAGGTACACCAGCCAAACAAGAGAATGTTAAAATATGTGAGTCAAAAACTGAAAGAACTCTGCACGGAGAGACAAACAAATCCATCACCGGAGCTGGAGCCTGCACACTCTTGTGAGCACTGACAGAGCCAGCAGGCAGAACATCAGGGAGGACATAGCTGAGCTGAACAGCCCATCAATTAGCCAGACCTAATTGACATTTATGGAATGCCTCATCCAACAACAGCAGAATACATACTCGTCTCGAGCTCACATGGCACCCTTACCAAGAGAGGACACATTCTGGGCTATAAAATGCATCTTAACAAATTAAAAGAATAGAAATCGAACAATGCATGCTCCCAGTCAACAGTGGAAATAAGCTAGAAATCAGTAACAGAAACTGGAAGATTCCCAATTACCCGGAGGTTAAAAACACACTTCTCAATAACTTTATGAGTCAAAGAAGGAGCCTCAAGAGAAATGTAAAAATATTTTGAACTAAATGAAAATAAAAACACAGCTTTTAAAAAATGTGAGATACAGCAAATATAGCATTTAGAAATTTATGGCATTAAATGCATGTGTTAGAAAAGTCCAAATAAAATAAAAATTACAGCACACACACACAGATAAAGCACCTAGACTGGTCCAGTCCAAGGAGACAGAATGCCAGTGCACAGGATGACAGGGAGCTATTATGTAACAGACAGAGGTTCCATTTGGGAAGGTGAAAAAAAGTGCTGGAAATATAGAGTGATAATGGCTGCACAACAATAAGAACATACTTAATGTTACTGTACTTGAAAATTATTAAAAGGATAGTTTATTGTGTCTACCTTACAAATAAAATGAACAACATGCCTTGTGAAGACACTGTTAAGCCCTGGTATACACCACTAAGGAAGAGGAACACCCAAAGTTTGTCAAAGATGAAAAAGATTTATAACTTTGCTTAGAGAAAGCATTTTCATGTATGTATGTATGTATGTAGAAGTATTCTGTGTGTGTGTGTGTTTTCATAAACTTTCAGAAGACCAAATTGAAGGTGTTAAACTTCAATGAATATTTGTACTCATGTAGCATATTTTCCCAAATCATACACTTTTTAAGACCTCCTAGTGCATGTGTATGTAATACAAAATAGGCGGCACTTCGTTATCTATTTTATAGGGATTACAAGATTTTTGCATTTGCACCATTACTCAACACGTTTTACACAAAAATAGAGAATTCTGAGTTTTCACTAATAGGCTTATGTTACAAATAAGCACAAAGAGCAAACCGTTAATATATTATAAAAATGTAACGTACAAAACCAAAGGAAAAGCAAGCCCAGAGGAGCCAGCCTGCTCCTGTCAGAATCAGTCTCTCTCATTTCATCCTGGGGATCACGTCCGCGGCACCCAGCCTCCGGTGGAGGTGACCCCCGGCCTCTCGGTCTCTGTGCCCCCAACGGTGTGGGAGACCCGGGGCTGAGCACCAGCACCCAGCCCGCTCTCTCCAGCCGGCTGTGGGCATGTGCACAGCACAAGTGCTAAAAGCCACTGCATAATTACTGCTGTTCTTCCTCTGGCCCAGGGACAGCAGCGGCTAGCTGGGCCTCGGTGAGGCAAATGGAGTGGGGCGCTCCCAGCAAGGACATGCAGCAAGAACAAGAAATGAACTGTTATTTTAAGCCACAGGAATTTGGGGGTTTGCATCCTGACTGATAAAGCTTGTTGTGCAATTCTCTATCCATGCACTTTTCCCCAGGGAAGGCCACATGAGAACGTAAGTTGTGAGTCTGTTTCACATTGACTAGGTGAGGGTGGGAGTATCAGAGATTGAGAGTTTACTACTTTCAAGTGAAGCAAGATGTCACTATTAAAAAGCTACATTTTTTGTTATTTAAGAGCAACAATTTATTTTCTTATGCCTTCAAAGGTTAGAATGTGTCAAAATCCATTAGGTAATTTGCTTCATATCAGTTTAATACTACAGTTTCATCTTGGACAGCTTCCCTAATTTTTTTTTAAAGACTATGCATTTTATCTTCATTCATCTTCACTGTGAATTATCCCAACTTGTTGCTTATTTGCTTCAGTTCAGAATCTTTTGCTTTAAAACTTCTGCCATAAAAACCACTGAATCATGTTTATATCATAAATATATTTAAAATGAATAAGCAATAAATTTTATCACAAAAACAATGCTGACTTTATAGAACAGGAGCGTTGGTTAGATCAGCCTTCGCCAGTCAGGATGTTACAGCAGACGACGCTAGCTGATAGGTATTTGCTCTCCAACTTAGAAATGAGTATCTGTCCATGGGCAAATAAACCGAGCACTCAGGGACATATAGATTCTTAAAGGCTGATGCGATCAGAAAAAAATCACCAACATACATAGATGTTTTTTTTAAACTTCATGAAACAATTTGGAAAAAATGGTCCCAGTAACTGCAGTCAGTCAACCCACGTTAACATTGCGGATCTGCCACGTAGGGGCAATGTGATCTTGAACAAATTACTTCACAACACTGCACTTCCACCCCCTCGTCCGCAAACTGAGGGCCATAATCCCTCCAAATGTGGGGAGCCAAAGAGCAGGCTAAGTGATGGCACCGGTGTCGTTTCTTCTCTCCGGGAGCAGGCAGAACCAGCTCCTTTAGTGGCAAGAGGGGAAGGGGACCCGACCAGACATGAACCCATAGACACTTCTTTTCCAGGTTTTCTCTAAACAACGTGAACAGCCACCTTTCCTTGTTCTGTCCAATTAACCCCCACCCCGAACCCCCAGCTCGCTCTGCTCCTGCCAGTCCTCTTCCCTGCACCACAGTAACAGTCACCGCATGGCCTCTCCTCATGCCAAGGAGCCACAGCCCAGCATGCACTGCTCTCCTTGAACCCGCATGGCTGACAGTAATTGATCTCAAAAAAGGAAGCAAGCACCATATTTATCATTTGCTTTCAAATAGCTTAGGTAAAAAAGAACATGCTTATATGTGCAATTCGCTCACATATCATGCATATATATGCATATATACTCAGATACATACATTTTGCTTATCTATTACACATATAATGCATAAAGGCAAAAAACAACAAGACATTAACAATGTCAAATCTAGGTGGTGGTGTCAAATCTATGAGCAAATTGCACATACAAATATATTTTTTCTCATTGTACTCTTTTTTTCCAGGTGTAAAGATTTTAATAAGTTGTAAAATTAAAAGCAAATTGAAAAATATGATGATTAATATGTTTCATTTGTAGAAAATGGAAAAGCATAAGAATGTACTTGCTTGAACATCCGTAGACAAACTCCAAGTGTGAGAAACTACCGTGTTTCCCTGAAAATAAGACATCCTCCGAAAATAAGACCTATTTCATGGAAACATAAGACATTCCCTGAAAATAAGACCTAGCACATCTTTGGGAGCAAAAATTAATATAAGACACTGTCTTATTTTCGGGGAAACAGGGTAGTAACAGCGGTTTCTTGCGGGGCGGGGAGAGCAGTGGTGAATGAATGAGCCGATGGGTCAGAGATGAGAGGAAGATCTGCATATAATTTACATACATGAAACTCTACTGTATTCTTTATTCAATAGTACACTGAAAAGTAACACTGGCCGCATTTTTACTCACTGTATACAGTTACTCTAAGGATTAAACGAGACAATGCATATAAACTTCAGCAAGTACTTGGCACTCGGTCAAGGCTCAATAAATGTCAGCCAGCCCGGAAAATGTAACGTGCACAAGCCAGCTCATCCACACCCTCGGGGCGGTTAGCTACCTCTCCTGAAGAGGCCACTACGGACATGAATTTCAAATATCTCCATCAAAATCCGAAATTATAAGGGCTATTGGCATAAATCAAGACGGAATTGTCTTCCCCGACAGAATGAGTAGAATCTGAAAGACTGCAGGCGCCGCTGAACCAGGTCACAGGGAGCAGGCGCAGCGCTGGCCTTCCGGACACGCTCAGGCTCAGCCCGGGCCTGCCATCCCCTGCGAGGAGGACGTGCGGCCGCTGGGCCATCCTGCACCTGCCTCCTCCTCCTCCTGCTGCTGCTGCTGCCCATCAGGGAGACTGTCCCACCGCAGGGCCAGTGCGCCGCCTGCTCACGGACGCCCTGCTCACTGCCCCGCCCGGCCACAGACCATGCCTCTCATCAAAACTGGCCAAGTATCACCTCAGGAAGCTACTGAGACCAAATGAGATATAAATGATGAGCTGCTAGCACTGTTCCTGATACACTCCAGGCAAAATTATTCCCAATCATTACTAATACTTTTGAGAAAATAATGTTGTTAAACTAAAAATTAGATTCCGCTTAGATGTTTTAAATGTTTATTAGTTTAACCCAGAAATTGAGCCCAATTCTAAGATATGGACTCAACTACAAAAAAAAGTTCAGATTAAAAATAACCAAATGATAATTCATTTCCCTAAACAGCCACAGTGGATGTTGTTACCTATGGCCTACTTTAGAGGAATTACTTTTTAAGGAAGACATAAATCAAGGAAAGATTTCATAGTAAATCTAGTTAGCAAAGCAGTGTCCCCTTGGAATACAGTGTTTTTAAAAACTAATTCATGTCTATAAACTGAAGACCTATTAATTTATTTAAATAATCTTTAAGAAATTGTTTAAATAGGATTTAAACAAATTAAATAAAATTCAAAAAAGAATTTTAAAAATAAGTATAAAAATAAATATACTTTAAAACCTCATAAATGTAACAAAACAAAATATATGCAGACAAGTGCACATATAAAAAGCCATGTAAATGCAAAGACACACAAACTCCCCTTCCAGTAGTTACTTACTGAAGAAAGTAGCCTCTGCATCTACACAATGGAATACTACGCTGCCATAAAAAGAAGGAATTCTCATCATTAGCAGCAACCTGGACGGAATTGGAGAACATCATGCTGAGTGAAATAAGCCAGTCAATGAAAGAGAAACACCACATGACCTCACTCATTTATGGATAATAAAGAACATTATAAACTAATGAACAGAAAGATAGATTGACGGTAAAACAACAAGCGGACTGTCAAATGACAGCGGGGAGGGTAGGGAGATCTGGGGGAGATAAGAGATCAACCGAAGGACTGGTATGCATGCATATAAGTACAACCAATGGACACAGAACTCTGGGGAGGGAGGGCATGAATGGGAAGGGGGCAAAGGTAAGCTATGTACACATATAATACCTTACTAAATTAAAAAAAAAGAAAGTAGCCTCTGTACTAAGAGTTTTACAGCCCTTCATACCACTTAAGAAAAATGTAAGATTTATCCAAATACAGTCATAAAACTGTACACTACCAGACCTGAACAGGTAATTAAAGCTCCCACTAGCTAAAACAACTTTGCAGCTTTCAGTAAGTACTGTCAGAATTACATATGCAATTTGATTTCAATCACAAAACTAATACAAGACAATGAGACATGAAACCAGTACTTCTTCCATCGACTTTCCAAACATTTCACCTTTTAAAAATATATTCACCTAAACTTAGAAATTACAGTATAATTGATATATAACAGTATATCAATTTCAAGTGTATAAGAGGAGGATGCCACACTGCAGCTATTGTGAAAAGGGCACCACAGTAAGGCTAGTTACCACCTGTCACATACAATTACAATTTTTTTCTTGTGATGAGAACTATTAAGATCGGCTCTCTTGGCAATATGCAATACAGAATTATTAACTATAATTACTATGCTGTGCCTAAAGAAGATGTTTTCTTCTTAAGGTGTTTTGGCTATGCTGACGAATAATCCAGTCAGTAAAATACTCTTTGAAGAGCAGTTTGCAAGACCTGGAATAGTTAATACTTGCTGACTAAAAAATAGTGTACCTCTGTTCAGAGGGCCCGGTGGACTCAGCTGATCACATAGATTGAGAATGTACACCAAGATTCTAATTCCTAGACCCAATTCATCAAACACCTGTTACAACATCTACTACGTGTTCGGCACAATGCACACCCAGGAGCTGGCTGGGAAGACTCCACTGGGGGAAGCGAGCATGTAAGCAGTGATTCCAGTGTCCCTGCCTGGAACGCGGGTGGTGGTGTCTGTGACAGAGACACAGCAGGCGCCGTGCAGTGGGCCGGAGGGCGGAGGGCGGAGGGCGGAGGGCGGAGGATGAGGAGGCCGCAGGGGGAGCTTCCCTAAGGCTGCCCGTGCTGCCCAGGCACTTGGTTTCCACTGAGCACCCAATATCACAGGGTGGGGAAGGGAATTAAAAAACATGTGCATATTAAGTCACACATTTAGTGCCTATTATATATGGTACAGTTTTGACAAACATGTTCATAGCTCATTTTTAAATTGGGTATAACACCACAAAACCAGTAATTTAGATTTTGGTTGAAAAGTCATGAGTTCTTTATTCATTTATTTATTTTAAAAAGCTTATTTTCCCACCAATGCTTATTTTGCCTCCTCCCAACTCCCTCCCAGTAAATTAAACAAAATGGTAAAATTTAACAATACCTACAAGATTCCAAATGCCTTAAATCTTAATAGATTCCGTTTTGTATTTGCTTTTATCTCTAACAGACATAAATAAAACAGGACAAATTTAACTAAGTAAAATCATTTCATTTGTTTAATGTAGACTACAATAGCAGAATGTTAATCCTCAATCTCAAAAGGCAGAGTTTATTCTGTATATCAAGCACTCTGCCATTCCAATTTCTGTAGTATAATAGCTATACAGCTATCTAGTACAGAGAAAAAAATTACTTTACTACTGGTAATTATTTAAATTTGCAATACCTTTCCATCTTTCCCATTATTTTTTTGATGGAAAACATTAAATCCTAGTAAAATCCCAGATCACACAAAAACCTTTGTTTAATAAACACTGCCTTAAGATAAAGTCACCAACACTATTACACAACACTAGTGGCCCGGTGCACGAAATTTGCGTGCATTAAAAGGGAATTAATTAGAGGAAATATTTTAATATTACTATTTGCCGTTTCTCTATAACAGAAGTGTCAGAGATGAAAGAAAATTAGTAAAATGTTTATGAAAACCTTCCTCCTGTCAGAGTCTGGGGCAAACCACAGGATCCAGAGTCAAGTCCCCACACACCCATGGGTGCCTCAGAATTGTACGAGACCCAGACCAGGCCGGCCCCACCCCCATTGGGCAAGATCCAGACCCAGCTGGCACGACCCCATCAAGCCCCACCGGGCGGGGGTGCAGCCTAAGCCCCCCCCCCCCCCGGCACACTCTCAGGTCCCCTGGCACAGCACTGGGGTGGGGGGCACACCCTGAGATCCCCTTGCCCAGGGTAAAGGGTGCAACCTGAGGTCCCCCATCAAGCCCCGCCCCAGGCGGGGGGTGTGGCCTGGGGTACCCTCTACAGCCCCACTGGGCAGGGGGCGTGACCTGAGGTCCCCAATCTAGCCCAGTCAAGGTGCAGCCTCAGGTCCCTGCTGATTGCTTGTTATGGGAGCCCTGCCTCAACTGTGGGCACAGCCAGCTTGTGATAGTGTGACGGTTAATTTGCATATTACCTCTTTATTTATATAGGATAAGAAGCAGGCACATCAATAAAACTGTAAAAGTCATCACTCTTCAGTGATCTGTAACACCACTGTGCATGACAGCTCTCTCTCCTTTTCCCTTCCTCTCAAAAGGCAATATATACATATACATATACATATATATATATATATATATATATATATATATATAATTTTTTTTTTAAAGAGAGACTCGGCTTAGTCATATCTGCAAAGTCCCCAGGCTTGGAGGACTAGGATGAACATACTGGGTGGGTTATTCAGCACAGAGTGTGCAAAGAGTAAAGATACTGGTCAATCTCAAGCTCTCAAACTGAACGGTGGGGCCACACAAACTCATTTGGCCATTATGCTTCCTAACATATATATATTTACATGTTACGTGTATTCATGTGTATACAAACTTTATGTAGTGTGAGACATTTATTTAAATAGGGAGCTAAGTATCAGCTCAAACACTGACAGTTCGAGAAGTGGGCAAAGAAGATGGTCACCCAAAGGGAGCTGAGAAGAAGGAAAAGCGAACAGCCAAAGGAAGAGTCCGTCAAGAAGGAGGAAGCCATCGCTTTGGATGCAAAGGTCGCGCCGGAGAAGCACGGCGCAGAGTCCAGCCCGTTAGCAACAGGGTCACTGTCAGCCTTGACGACAGCTATTTCGGTAGGATGATGGACGCTGAAAATAGACCGCATGGAACCGCGGAGTGCATGGGAGGTCACAATCTGGAAAAAGCCAGGTGCGGGCCCTTCTTTTAGAGACTCGCGAATAAAATGCTTTTTGTAAACAGGAAAAAATCCAAGATGCACTGATAACCCAGAAAGAGGAACTAGAATCTAGGAAAGAATGTGAACGGAAAGAAAAGGCAGAGAAGAAAGGAACAGAAAGAGAAAGAAAGAAAAAAAAGAAGCCATAAGAGAAAGGATGGTGGTGGTGGTGGTAATGATGATAGCGATGGTGATGATGATGATGATGTTATTGTTACATTTTATTAGGCACTTAGCATCTGCCAGGCACTGCCCTCAGGACTTTATGAGACAGATTAGTATGTCCATGTTATAAAACAGAAACAGACTCAAAGCAGGCAGAGGTAGGACATGCCAGAGCTAGGACTCAAATGCTGGTAGGGCTGACTTCAAAACGTGTGCTCTGACTGTGATGTTATCCTGAGGTGAGAATCCAAGAGAGAGTTCAAGTATGAGAAAGCAACACAGCCATGGCTGACATCAGGAGTTAATAGGAAATCTCTGAAAATAGTCTTACTCAAAGCTAGAGTCAAAGACAATAGTGAGAGATTATTAAGGGAACTGGTGACATCAACAGTTTGAACTCAAAGCCAAAAGATTACATTTACGACCAGAGTTAAAGCTGGAGCCCCAAGGAGGGCCGAGCGCAGGCAGCACCGCAGGAATACTGACATCGGGAGCTTCATCGGCAGCAGAGGAGCCATGTCTAAGGCTCTGCAAGGGCTGAGGACGCTGCAATCTGTTGTACTGCATTCACCCCTGGGCTATCTGTGCACTGAAGTGGCTGGAACACACCGACAAGACAGAGACAGGGCTCCCCCACAGCCGTCAGAGAGAGCCGTGGGCGGGAGAGAGTCTACAGGGAGCGCAGGAAGAGTCTCCAATGTGAGCCACTGGCAGGTGGGTGAGGAGAAGAGCTGCCCGCCCGGAGGAGGAGACCGTCCAGGCACCGGGCCCCTGGCCTCGCCTTTCCCTTCCCCACCACGCTGGAGGGAGGCCCCGTTTTCGGGGTGTGTACGCGTACACAGTCCCTGGTCCACTACGCGGGGCAGAGTATTCTGCCATCACGGATTCTTTAGACACCGAATTTACCGGCGGAACCACCTCCTCCCTGCAGTGCTTCTATTACTAATCACAGTTAAGGGAGTTGAGAGACCTCAGTTTCTGATCCTTCGTCGTGGCCTTTAGCATATTGGTGAATAAAGCAAATTCCAATAAATGAGTTATTTATAACCCTAGGAACAGAGTAAACAATATAATTGTCAGTAGACATACCATGTTTACGGACTGGAAGCCCAACACAGTAAAAATGACAACTCTCTCCTGGCTGGTGCTGCTCAATGGCCGAGTGCTGACCTGTGAACAGGAGGTCACGCTTGGATGGCAGGTCAGGCGCATGCCTGCAGGCTTGATCCCCAATGGGGGAAGTGCAGGAGGCAGCCGATCCATGATTCTCTCTGATCACTGATGTTTCTCTCTCTCTCTCCCTTCCTCTCTGAAATCAATAAGAAGTTTAAAAAATGATAACTCTCCTCAGGTTATTCTATAGCCTTCAAGCAATGACACTCAAAGTCCACCTGGATTTTTTTATAGCTATAGATAAGCCTGTTCTAAAATTCACAAAAATAGAAAGGCAAGGAAGCTAGAATGGCTAAAAAAGTGTTGAACAAGAAGGAAATTGGAAGAATCACAGCTACTCAATTACAATACATATCCTATATAATAAACCCTAATATGCAAAATGACTGAACTGGGGGAATGACCAATCATTATGTTGCACACTCACCACCGGGGGGCAGACCCCACCCCGCCTCCCCCTGCTGACTGCCAGTTGCCTACAGTCGCCTCCTGCAAACTTGAAGTTGGACATCCCCTGAGGGCCCAGGCCGGGCTAAGGGACCCCACCCCGCCCTGTGCATGAATTTCATGCACTGGGCCTCTGGTTTACTATAAAACGAGAGTATTCATGACGGTGTGGTATTGCCAAAGGGGTCTGGATCAATGGAACAGAGTAAAGAATATAAAAACAGACCCACACAGATATAGCCAACTGACTGCTGACAAATGTACAAAGGCAACTCAATGGGAAAGGACAGTGTTTACAGTAAATAGCAGTAGAACAAGTGCACATCTACGTGCAAAAAATTAACCTCAACTTAAATCTCATACCTTTACAAAAATTCACTTGAAATGGATGACAGATCTGGGTGTAAAACATGATACATCAAAACTTCAAGAAGATAATACAGAAAAAAATCTTCATGGTCTAAGATTAGACAAAGAGTTCTTATCTATGAAAACAAAAGCATAATCCTTAAAAGAAAAATCTGGTAAGCTGGACTTAATTAAAATTAAAATTTTTTACTTTGTAAAAGGTACTATTAAAAGAACAAAAAGAAAAAAAACAGATTTGGAGAAAATATTTGCAAACCATATACATAACAAAGGACTTGTATCCAGAACATTTTAAGAACTTGCAAAGTTTAACAAGGAAATTATATATATAGTTCAAAGAAAAATACTGGCAAAATAGAATCCATTCTAAGGACTACGGAGAGAGAAAGCATTAGGAAATACAGTCATGAGTGAAGGGTGAGCGGGCTGGACTCGTAAGTCTGGAGCCCAGACCTGGGGGAAGAATGAGTGATGACTAGTGTCTTCCACTGTCTGAAGGGCTGACATGTGCATGGGGAGGGGGTGGTCAGAATTGTTCTATGTCATGTTAAAAGGAAACATTATTTGTCAATGAATATAAGAGTATAGAGGGATTTCTAGGGCTACCAGACATTTACCATATATTCCTCAACTGCTGGATAATCAAGAAGCAGAAATTTCTAGAGATTCTTGCAATAAATAAAGGTGGGACAGGATGATCCTAAACTTTTCAAACATATGAAGGTATCAACTTTAACTTCTAGAGTTAACCTACCAAAGTAGAAAACACTGAACATCATAAAAGATATCCTTTCCTGCCAAAATATCACATTTCACTGCGTAAAAGTAAATATTATAAAGCACTTTAAGTTCCCAATTTAGAAAAAGACTAAATAATAAAATCTTAACAAAAAACCTATTGAGAACTATTTAAACCTCTACATAACTTTTGTACTAAAGATGGTCTTAAATTTAAATTACTAAAGTCTAATTAAATCTCATTTCACTAGACTTAAAAGACAAAAGATATAAAAGTAATTTCATGCAAATTTCTGTAAGCATTTTAAAGAAATCTCCTGAAAAAGAAGTGCTCTTTCACACAAAGAGTGGTAGTCCTCAAAAGAGCCAAAACATCTGCATTCACTTTAAAGCTCATCAAGACAGACGGACGTTTTTAGGAGAAGCATATGGCTTGCTGAACAGTCATCTAGAACAGAATCTTTTGTCTAGTAAACCCTATTCAAGGTCCATTTACTTATGTATGGAGTGGCTGAATAAAGGGAAAAACATATTTTTGGGTCCTAGAAAATACAAAGAAATAAACTCTTCCTCTAGCTTTATTAAGGAGGCAGCAAAACATAGTACAAAAGCAGCCAGATCTTTACTTTCAAAGACTCTGCTCTCAACATGTGAAACAATTCTAAGAAATCAATGAAACAAAAGAACTCTAGAAAAGCATGAAACTTTCTTAGAGAACTATATCCACCAAATACCACCTCCCTAAAAAAGGCATTTCCATTTTAAAGGGTAAAACACTTTCTTCTTAAAACTTCCAAGGGCAGAGTTCAACAGCTGCGCTGTATTAAACCTGAGCCCTTCCAAAAGGAAGGAGGAGAGTCTCTGGAGAGAGAGCAGCATGGCCTGCTCGCTCCAAAATTCTCAAAATGCCTGCTCTGCCTCAAAGCAAAGTTTCTCCGAGAAAAAGCTTCTATCCAGTGCCTGGGTGAAAAGCATAAAAGTTAATTCAGACTAGTAAAGTATGCAAAAATGGTAGAATTTTTGTTTCTGGAAATCTCCACCCTCCTCCCAAGGAAAAATGCATTTTGAGGTCCTTCAAGATGCAGCATGGAAACTATTAAAAAAGAAAAATCACAGTTTGCGGACCTAGCTGCCCATTAGAATCACCATGAAGCTAAGCCTCAACCTAAACTTAGCGAACCAATATGCACATCTCAGGGCCAAGGCGCCGGAATCGTCACGCACACAACAGGTGACTGTGATGCCAGCAAGGGTTTAAAAACCACTGAAACAATGGAACATGATTCCCATAGAGCAGTGTTTCCCAAAGTGTGGTACGCGTAACCCCAGGGGGACGGAAAGAGTGTGGTGGGGGTACGCGTGGCACCGGAGTTTGGTGGGGACATGCACTGCACCGTGCTTAGCTGCGCCTAATTCTACGTTCTCATGAGTCAAGTCAAGTCAGTCTTGTGAGGCGTGAGATGGTCCGGTGTGCAAATAAATGTTATTTATAATACAACTTTTATTTATGTTTTATTATGAATGATTTTATTTTTCGTTTATTATTATTTTGTGTATGTACCAAAAAAGGGAAAAATAAATATATTTTGATTGTTATTAAAATACATCCTTTTTTTTTGACGAGGGGTACTCAGCGTTACGAACATTATAGAAGGGGGACACATATGTCAGAAGTTTGGGAAACACTGCCTCAGAGGAAGTCAGTCTGCTGAGCGAGGCGGGAAGAAAGGGTCACATCTGAGCAGCCAACTCGTCCTACAGAACCTCAGGTGTAGTCACTCATCACAACACTCCTGACAGACAGCAGAAATAGAATTCTGCTCCCATGCCACTGCTTAAACTCTAAATCTTAAAGGACAAAAGGCCTAAACCAGTTCCCTCCATACCTAAATATTTAGATGGAAGCGGCTATGAAAAACGTGGCCCTGAGTGAGTCAGGTACAGCGGTTTCCATCAGACGCGGTAACTAGAAAGGAAGTTACACTAAGAGCTTTGTGCTATTTGTAACGATCTGACAACCTTAAGAAAGCCACGGCGTTCCTTGTCCCAAGGAAAACGTGGGCCATCCACAGAGCTTCAGCCCCACTTCCCGTTACTCACAGCCCAACCGGGCTGCTTGCTTGAAACCCAAACCCACGGGAAATCAGACGGGCAGTGAGAGCGCGGAGGGCGAGCAGCCCCGTCGAGGCAGGACCCAGGGGCACACTACACGGCAGAGGCCAGCTCGGAGGAAAGGCGGCAGAACACAGAGAGTGTTTGTCCTAAGTAAGGACCACGGGAAATCATGTCCCGTGCACCTTGCTCATGCCTCCCTGGATGGGTTTTGTTAAAGAGGGTGAGAAAGCATAAGTTTCAAGTCGCCTATGGAAAGTCTCTCACCAAAAATATTTACAACGTTTACAGGGAAAAAAACCCTAACTGGAAAACACACACACACACACACACACACTGCGACTCCCTGTACAAAGGAACAATGGAGGGAAAGTAACGAGCTCTCGCCTTTCAAAGAACACACTTGACTAAAAAGGAGAAGAAATCAGGGCAATAGAGATTTTAATCTACCTTTATCAGACATAATATTTCTCACTGCACAAGTCCAATATTCCTTAGCCTGCCAAATCAGACGGTCTCCAAGTAATGCCCAGGCATGCCTGGGCGACACCGAGGCCCGCTCCAGACCACCGCAATAAAGCCACTCTCAATAAAGCCAGTTGGGATCTTCCTGCTGGTGGAAGGCCTTGCCTCAATTTGCAAAAGGCACAACATCTGCGAAGCACAATAAAGCCCGCACAATAAAACTCAGCGTGCCTGTAAACTGAAAAATCTGTTGCTTCGCCGGCATGTTTCCTCATCCACGTATATAAAAAGCCAGGGGCTGTCATGACTGAGCAACCAGACTGATGACCGAGCAGGCTGCGCAGGGCAACCAGGCCGGAGGGGCTAGTGAGGGGTGATCAAACAGCTCAACAGCAGGCTGTGTCAGGTGACCAGGCCGGCGGGGGGGACAGTGAGCGATGACCAAATGACCAAACAGCAGGCTGTCTGGGGCAACCAGGCCGGCGGGGGGTGGGGCTGTGAGGGGCGCCAGGCCTGAGGCGGTGGAGTGGGACGTGGTTGGTGTCAGGCAGCTGGGTATGACCAGGCTGGCGGGGGGTGGGGGAAGCAGGGAGGGCAATTGGGAGCGATCAGGCCAGCAGAGGGGGCAACTAGGTCAGGAGGGGGAGCAGTTAGGGGCAACCAGGCCGGTGGCGGGGGCAGTGAGGGGAGACCAGGCCGCCAGGAGGGGGCAGTGAGGGGCAACCAGGCCAGCAGGCAGAGGCGGTTAGGAGCCAGCAGTCCTGGATTGTGAGGGGGATGTCTGACTGCCGGTTAGGCCCAATCCCAAAACCAGCAGTCAGACATCCCCAAGGGGTCCCAGATTGGAGAGGGTGCAGGCTAGGCTGATGGGACCTCTCCCCTGCTCCCCATGCCACTGCCACGCATGAATTTTGTACACCAGACCTCCAGTCTAAAAAAATGAAGAGATGGAGATAAAGTCCTCAGCACTGTGGCTAATGCACAGTAAGAGAGAAATAAACGCCAGCTGCTGTTATTAACTGTGCTCAGAGCAAACGCCATGAAACGATTCTCAGCTTTCACTAAGGGCTGTGATGTGTTCGGATCGGAGCTGCTCCATCCTCCCCACTGCGCCCGCGGAGTGCAAACGCTGAAAACTCCACGCCCAGGCCTGCTCTCAGAGAGCAAGTCTAACCACCAGACGCAGTTCCTGTCACTCCCCAAGGTTCTCATGTTCCGAGTACCCACTTCCAGAGAAGCCCCGCTGCACCTCTTTCAATGTGAATACAGAAAGGGAGTCAGGACACTCACCGAAGGCAGTGACTGCAGGACAAAACCACCTGTTTCTGAGACCGCCTCAGCCAGGGAACCTAGACCACTGCGAATCACTGGAGAAGAAGAGGCGTTCCTGGTGTTTCCTATTCACATGGACGTAGGGGAGTACCCACGTGGCTCTCAGGGTTGTGGCCATTAATAGAAGTAGTTTATGGCTTCCTCCTTTTCCTCACAATCACTAATATCTAAATACATATTTTTCATCTGTATAAGCATGTACCTGCTAAGTGCAAGCCATTTAACCCTGGGTGCCATGAAGTACGTATATAAAAGAAATAGCAGTGTAAAAGTTGTTTTCCTGGGGCCTCACTGCGGGTGCATCAGTCCAGGGGCGTGCACAGAGAGTCAGTGTCGGCTGTGATGCTGAGGCGCCACCTTAGTGGCTTGTTTCTTGGTCACTTTACACTTCACACAGCCCCCGGGGGTCGGCCGGCTCCGCCCTGCTGTGTGCTACCCCCCTGCAGGGCCGGGGCGAGGAGGCCGACTGCGGGGTGCCCTCTCCCAGCAAAGGGGAGCCCTCGGCTCCGCCTGCCCCACCGGCACGGCCTGCCCCAGCTGCGCTGGCCCCACGTGGGGAGGTGCGATCCCCTCACAGGGAATGGAAGTGAATGTTCCAGTCTGTGACCACGATTAGAGAACAATGTTCAGGTATGAATTAACGTAAATTCACGTTTTATTTAAGTAAGATTTACAACGTACCAGACACTATTCTAATATTTATCAATATTAAAGTATTTACTTCTCCTAAGAATTATTCAACAAAAATACTGCTTCTGATGAAGCAAATCAACTAATTATGAGTATTTTTTAATGAGGAACATAAGCCAAATGAAAAGTATTTGAAAGAACTTAAGAGCCATTCCAAGCTCACAGAACGTGCTTTGAAGGGCTCCGAGGGCAGCATAGGGAGCGGCCTCCGGCGAGGACCGCTTCCCGGGTTCCCGGCTTCCCGGGTCCCGGCCGGCGTGAGGCGAGGCCCTCGCCCACTTTCGCATGTCCCAATGTGTCCCATCTGCGCTGAGACTCTCCTCAGTCACGGTGCGACACACAGAGCCCTGCCGACCTCGGTCCCTCTACTCAGCAGAGGCTCCCGCAGACTCATAACTTACACGGCTTATCTGGTGCCAACAGAAAAGAAAAGAGCAGCAAGATGGACTGGTCAGCACGGAAGCCGCTGGGCCCCAGGAGCCGTTTACAGTGGGCACAGCCCGGTCCAAATGCAGAGGGATGAGGCAGGTGGTGAGATAAGTGGACACGAATAGGTAAGAGAAACAAACAAAACCACGGTGCCAAATGTCTGGAGCCCTCAGACCTGCTATTTTGAAACGGGATGCCATTTTCAGATTAACAGCCCCAATAGTTACATCTCCCAGGACAACCCCTAGGAAAGCCGGAGAAGTTGGGGGGCCTGCAGGCCTTTACGGGGTTCCTCTCCGGGCCGGGCAATCAGAAGCACCGGCAAACCGAGACTCCCCACAGCAGGAGCTGAGCTGCTGTTGAAGTGAGTTTCTCTCCCTTGCCTGTGTGTGTGTCTTTGGGTTTTTTTGTTTGCCTTTTTCTAATATATCATTATGTTCATAACGTTAATAGCTCTTAACTGATTCTTTCCTTCTACTGATAGCTCCTTTTCTCCGCTACTGATTTCTTTCACTGCCCTCCTCCTTCCAAGCGCCTCGCTGGTCTAGCCTCCCTGACTTCAATCATGTCATCGGAAATGCACACCATTTATTTGCAAACGATTTCCAAACGTCACTGGCTCTCTTTCCGCATCCAGCGGAGTCTGAGCCCCACCCCGCTCGGTGCCAGGGAAGGACCGCCCTCAGGATGAGCGGGTCCCTGTGAGGAGAAGGCTTCCTTCCCTGCTCCGGAGCACAGGAGCATGTAAGCTCTGAGAGGGAAGAAAGTGGTGACAGAACAAATGCATGTGACCTTTGACCTGTGCTTGAAATTGGTTTTCCTTGACTTCTACTTTTTTTTTGTAGTGTGAAACAAAAGTTATCTTATGTGGCCTAAGTTTTTATTTTCTTTCCAAACCTGACACATCTGCAAGCAGGAACGCTTTAAAGCTGGAGAAGCAGCATTAATTATCATCAATGTTTCCAGAATGTAGCATCTTCCCTCCAGCGACTCCCAGGCTGGCGGACAGCCGGGCTCTGCTCAGCCAGACCCCAGGACCCTTCAGATCCGCTTCCGTCCAGGGCAACTGCGGTCCTTATTGTGTCTAGGAGAGCGGGCGAAGCTGAGTCACCAGCCCAGCCTGAGTCACCCTGAGAGGGGCCTGACCTCAGAGACATGCTTTCCACTCTCCAGCCCCACACGCTAAGCAGTTACCTGCAGACCATTACCCTCCCCACCCCGTCTGAACAGCTCATTTGCCAATGACTGCATATACACACAGCGTGTCCCCCAAAAACGTACACACACTGCAACAGCTGACGGCTCAATGTTGAAAATGAAATGTTATTGTAGTAAAGACCGCCTTTATAATTATTCAAATTGCGTGTATACATTTTGGGGGACACCCTATATATCTCCGAACTACCACCTCAGGCCTTTCCGAAACCCAATGACCCCACCCAAACCCACTCCTTAAAACCTAAAAAGTTATCTCCAAAAACCCTTCCTAACTGGAGCTCGAACCCTCTGCATTCCCTGTGTACTCACCGACCCTACGACACTAAGTGAACTGGCATCTTAACCCCTCCCGTTCGCCCCCCGCCCTGCCCACCGGTCCATCCGGTGCTTCCGGCCTGGGTCCCCGCATGAGCCTCGGCAAACCGCACTCTCTGTGAGCCCTGACTCACATCTACACCCACAAGCCAGAAACGCCACAGAACAGCACAACCATCCGCAGATAGGAATGCTGGGATGTGTCTGTGTGTCCTGGGAGGGCTGCAATAAATTCAGGGAAATTCGGGAAAAGGAGGATTAAGTCATGAAGTCTGTGGTCTCAAAAAAGAAAAATCACCATCACAAAAAAATGCTTCAAGACAAAACAATAATAACAGAAACTTCTGAATTACTGCAAGGCTTTAATAAAACTCTGCCTGGGGAAACCTCCCGGCATGACCACCAGCCTCTGAAAGCTGCCTTCCCTATTTCCCAACACCGGCTTCCCACCGTGTCCCCCCCCAAGCAGTGGCTTCCCACCGTGTCCCCCCACGCAGCGGGTTCACCCGTGTCTCTGCTCAGAGCCCTGACCAACACCCCGACGGCAAGAGGAGCTCACCCCGAGACAGGGGCCGAGGTGACAGCCCGGGGGTGACTGCACCCCAGGGGGGGATGGGGTGACTGCACCCCCAGGTGAGGACGGGGTCACAGACCGGGGTGACTGCACCCCCAGGTGAGGACGGGGTCACAGACCGGGGTAACTGCACCCCAGGTGAGGATGGGGTGACTGCACCCCCAGGTGAGGACGGGGTGAGGACCGGGGTGACTGCACCCCCAGGTGAGGACGGGGTCACAGACCGGGGTGACTGCACCCCCAGGTGAGGACGGGGTCACAGACCGGGGTGACTGCACCCCCAGGTGAGGACGGGGTCACAGACCGAGGTGACTGCACCCCCAGGTGAGGACGGGGTCACAGACCGAGGTGAGGACGGGGTCACAGCCCGGGGGTGACTGCACCCCCAGGTGAGGACGGGGTCACAGACCGGGGTGACTGCACCCCCAGGTGAGGACGGGGTCACAGACCGAGGTGAGGACGGGGTCACAGCCCGGGGGTGACTGCACCCCCAGGTGAGGACGGGGTCACAGACCGGGGTGACTGCACCCCCAGGTGAGGACGGGGTCACAGACCGGGGTGACTGCACCCCCAGGTGAGGACGGGGTCACAGACCAGAGGTGACTGCACCCCCAGGTGAGGACGGGGTCACAGACTGGGGGTGACTGCACCCCCAGGTGAGGACGGGGTCACAGACCAGAGGTGACTGCACCCCCAGGTGAGGACGGGGTCACAGACCGGGGTGACTGCACCCCCAGGTGAGGACGGGGTCACAGACCGAGGTGACTGCACCCCCAGGTGAGGACGGGGTCACAGACCACAGGTGACTGCACCCCCAGGTGAGGACGGGGTCACAGACCGGGGTGACTGCACCCCCAGGTGAGGATGGGGTCACAGACCGAGGTGACTGCACCCCCAGGTGAGGACAGGGTCACAGACTGGGGGTGACTGCACCCCCAGGTGAGGACGGGGTCACAGACCAGAGGTGACTGCACCCCCAGGTGAGGACGGGGTCACAGACCGGGGTGACTGCACCCCCAGGTGAGGACGGGGTCACAGGCCGGGGGTCACAGCACCCCCAGGGAGGACGGGGTGAGGTTTGGGTGACACACCAGCAGGAGAGAAGCGGAGGGTGCGGGAGGCGGGGGGCCCGCGCCCCTTCTCCGGGCCCCGCAGACCGGCCGCGGCCTCAGGGCACAGGCCCCGGAACCCGGCGCCGCCGTCCCCTCCCCGCCCGCCCCGCCCCCCGGCCCCCGGCTCCCGGCCCCCGGCCTCCGGCTCCCGGCCCCCGGCCCCCCGGCCCCCCGGCCCCCGGCCCCCCGGCCCCCCGGCCCCCCGGCTCCCGGCCCCCCGGCCCCCCGGCCTCCCCGCAGCGCCCGCCGCCCCGCACTGGGGCCCGGGCCCGGCCGGGCGCCGCCGCAGGGACCGCCGGGCGGAGGGGGCGCCGAGAGGCTGCGGGAGGAGCCCGCCGTCCCGTTACCTGGATGGAGCCCGGAGGGCGGAGGCCGCCGCCGCCGCCGCGGCCCTGCGGCCCCTCAGCGCGCGCCGCAGCGCCCCTGACATTGAGACCGCCGCCATCTTGCCGCCCGCGAGCGCCCGACGGGGCGCCGCGAGGGACACGCCTCCTCCGTCTCGGCCGCGGAGCGAGGCGGGAGGGGCGGGGCTCGGGCGGGAGGGGCGGGGCTCCGCGCGGGAGGGCGGGGCTCCGCGCGGGAGGGGCGGGGCTTAGCCCGGGGCTGGGGCTGGGGGCAGAGGTGGAGGCTGGGTGGGAGGTGGGGGCACAGCTGCTTGAAGGGCGGACAGCGCCCAGTGAAAGGAGGACTGTTTGTTATGCAAAGAAAAGACCAAAAGGAAACACTTGAACTTAAAGGCTTGCGACTCATCCTTTTCCCAAAGGACTCGGAATAGTGAGGAGCCAGAGGCCCTGTTTGGCTCTGGAGAACCTAAAGCAGCGCCTTTGCAAAGTGTTGCCAGGTGGGGTTCGCAGGCTCCCGGGACCGGGCTGTTTCCCAGTGATGGGCAGTCCGTCCTTGTTGCCGTCCTAGTTTTCTAAACGTGGCTCACTTTTAGTACCACGACTTTTTGATACGTGGATTTACATGAAAAGCTCATGGAACATAACGTGTGATGGCACTGTATTCCCAGTAATTTCTGAATGTGTGGTCACAATCCACAAACACCAAGAATATTAATGCTCCACCCCTATAAAGTAAAAAAAAATCATCTTCTGAGACATGTGTTGGGAACAGGTCTGTCATATGAGCTCCTGACCTTATGAACAATATATATATAGCAGGTTCGTTTGTGGTTTGTTTGGGGTTTTCAAAGAGATCTTTAAAAAAAAAAATAGGATGCTGCTGCTTTTAGAATTAAGCCCATAGAAACATAACCTTTATTAAAAGAATAGAATAAACAGCAGGAGGGGAATGACTTGCCTCTGCCCTGTGGCCAGAATGCAGCAGGGAAAGGGGGAAGGAAAGAGGTTCGGCAGCATAGCCCCACGGCGAGAAAGCCAAGTCCTGGGAGAGATCAGATGGCGAGGGAGACGTGCCTGTGGGAATTTTCTTGAAAACTTTTTATTTTGAAATGAATTATGGATTTCATGGGAAGACTGAAAAAAAAACAAAACAACAGCTCAGAGAGGTGTGTTCCCACTGGCTACATCTCCAATGCCTCTCCTAGGATGTCAGAGCCGACAACCTGATGTTGCAGTCAAGTCCACGACGCTGTTTCCACTCTTATAACTTTGAGATTTCAAGATGTTATGGACGCGTGCAGTGTGACTTCTTCCGCTGGGCTTACATCGCTCAGCGTGACGGCCTCGGTCCACCACGTCATTCCACCAGCTCATTCCCTTTCATTGCCGAGTAGCCTGTCACGGTGTGTGAACCGGGATTTTCCAGGAAAACAAAGCCAATCGGATAAAGACCAAGTCCCTTAACCTCATTTGACGGGCTCCCCGTGGCCTGCGGCGGCCGCCTCCTCTCTGGCCACCGACTGTCTTTCTGTCCTGCCCCGGAGCCTTTCACAGCCCGCGCCTCCTGGCAGGACCTTCGGTCTCTGTCTGCTCAGCCTCCTCCCCTTAAGATCACCGCGGAGAGCCACTCCCCGTGGCGGAGTCCGTGGTCTCTTGGAGGCAGCGTTTCCCACCTCCCCTTCCCTGCTGGCAGAGCCTGACTCCTCCTGTAGACACTAGAGCATGCCCCGCCCCACCGCTCTGAGCTCTGCTGCTGCACAACAGGGGCCGCAGAGAGCAACCCTCCTCCTGCCTAGGGTGCGGCTGTGTGAGGACACGGTGCCCGGAGCCTGGCATCCTCTCAGCAGGAGGGCGCGCGAGCAGAAGAGCCGGGCCAACCACAAAGGCGGGGAGAGCAGAGAGGGAAAGAGCCCAGGTCTGTCATGGTATCCCTGACCTTCTGAGCCAGCCCTGACCGAAACACCTCCAGGGTCCTGGTTATTAGAAATGAGTGACTTGATCTGCTAAGCCTCTCTCTGTTAGCTGTCCCGCAGCAAACGTGCCGCCCGTGCTTACACAAGGCCCTGTGGAAACCCCCTTCACATCCCACGGGGTTCAGGGTTTGGGTTCAGGGTTCCAGTTCTGGAGAAGGCCACACACAAATGGAAAGAGACTAGGAAAGCATTAATTTGGGAAGTGGGGGCCAGGCGGAAGTCCAAGAGAGGACTACTCCTTGCTCTGGCTTTGACATCCTTATATGTGTGTGTGTATTTGATTTATTTTTTTTTATTTTTTTTTTAAAGAGAGGAAGGGATAGGGATAGAGATAAAGAGTTAGAAACATTGATGAGAGAGAGACACCAATTCAGTTGCCTCCTGCACACCTCCTACTGGGGATGTGCTCACAACCAAGGTACATGCCCTTGACCGAATCGAACCTGGGACCTTTCAGTCCGCAGGCCGACCCTCTGTCCACTGAGCCAAACCGGTTAGGGCTGCCATCCTTTTTATTAAGATTATGGGACACACCTGTATCCCTCAGGCAGGAAATCCCAATAACAGCCAATCATAAGACCAGCAGGCAGAGGCTGCTTCAACTACCACGGTCTCAGCCAAACAAGGAGTGATCGGCCCTGACCTGTCAGGGTCCTTAATGCTGACCAGCCTTCCGTCCGGTCCTACCTCTCTGCTGGTGAGACAGTGGTCGGCTTCCAGCAGCTGCTTCTCTGGCTTCCCGGCCCCAGCACCGCCTCCCCTGTACACCCACCAGCACGCTGTCTTTCTGCCCCAGGGCACCACTCACTGCTGCCTGTTCCTTTCTTTTTTGTTTGTTTGCTTCCACGCCGCATTTTAATGCGATGGCATCATCTCTTTCTCCGAAATGGAAGGTAGTTTCTCTGAAAACACTGGTCGTATACATGTTTGCCGATCATTTTCCCAGGACCTAGCCTAGTCCCTGACCCGTAACAGGCTCCTAAGAAGGTGTAGAGGAGTGAATGGGTGGGTGGATGAACGAGCGAATCTAACTGAAGATTTGTTTTGTTTTGTTTTTTCTATATATTTTATTGATTTTTTACAGAGAGGAAGGGAGAGGGATAGAGAGTTAGAAAACATCGATGAGAGAGACATCGACCAGCTGCCTCCTGCACACTCCCTACTGGGGATGTGCCCGCAACCAAGGTCCATGCCCTTGACCAGAATCAAACCAGGGACCTTTCAGTCCGTAGGCCGACGCTCTATCCACTGAGCACACCGGTCCCGGCTAACTGAAGTTTTTAACCATCAGAAATAAGCCGGGGATCCTGACCAGTGTGGCTCAGTGGGTGAGCATTGACCTATGAAGCGGGGAGGTCACGGTTCGAATCCTGGTCAAGACACATGCCCAGGTTGGGGGCTCCATCCCCAATGGGGGGCGTGCAGGAGGCAGCCGATCGGTGATTCTCTCTCCTCGTTGATGTTTCTCTCTCTCCCTCTCCCTTCCTCTCTAACATCAATAAAAAAATATCTTCACAAATTAAGATGGTGAAAGTAACGTGTGTTTTTTTTTGGTTATTTTTGCTTAGAAAAAGCTTGTCCAATATTTTTTTTCTCCAGTTACAGTTGACATTCAATATTATATTAGTTGCAGATGTACCGTATAGGGGCTAGACATTTTTATAACTTACAAAGTGATCCTCCCAGTAAGTCTAGAATCCACCTAGCACCATGCATACTTATTACAAAATTGTTCCCTATTTCCCTACACTGTAGTTGACACCCCCAAGACTGTTTTGGAACTACCAATTTGTTGTACAAATTATTTTTAATGTGATTGTTCTCTCAGGTCTACAGAGCTTACTGGTTTCTCCTGTTTCCTCTTTGATCGTGTGCCATTTCGGGAGACCTTGGTGGGATGCTGGGGAGAGGGGCCCAGTGTTGCTGGCAAGAGACCTGAAACCATGAATCTACCTTTTATTAGACCTGCATTTCAGGGGGGGTGGAAAATTAATAATCCCTTTCATTTCCTTATTCCTCACATTTCAAATGCAGGATATAGGCCTTTCAGGAACAGCAATAATTTGCTATGTGCATTTATTGTTTTTACAATTTCACTCAAATTATAGATCCTACCACGAGGCTGAATAGATGCCTAGGTCTAAATACCATTTTAATATTTCAGATAGGAGTATTAAAATGTGAATTCATTTAACTTTTTGTTTGTATTTCAAGCATGGTGGCCAAAAGAAACGTTTAGTTTAGTCTTTCTGATGGCATGTGAAATTTACAGTGGATCTGAGGCTGTCTGGTTTTAATTTCTTCCCCTCGCACATGGGTCTTCAATAAAGCATCCAGAAGAAAATAAATTAAAACCAGACATTTCTATCAGAAGTTTCACATGCAATCGCCAAAGGCAGGAAAATATTTCACCATCACTTTTTGGCTACAAGCTAATATTTTAAATTGCGTTTTATTTTTCACTGCTCATTTCATTGAAAGCCTTGAATTAATACATTATCATCTTATAAAATTATTATTTTACTTGGCAGGGCCGTTGAGTCTTCGGCAACAAGTGAAGTGATTTCTACCTATAGTGAAGAACTGCCACTTGAAATTAATTTTGAAGGAGAAAAGGGTGCAAGCCATCAGGATACTGAAGAACTCAAGGAATTTTCCCACATAAATGTGTTCACATGCCCCATCGCAGTCTGGCATCCTAATCCCAAATTCTCAAACTTCCCATGTAGAAAACCAAACCCCAATTATCTTCCTTCCCTTTCTCTTCCCCACAGCAAATCTGTTCCTCCCGTCCAGAATTCTCTGTCTTGGCAAAACACAATCATCTTCCTTCCAGTATAAGATGTTGTCGACTGTAAAATGCATCATTATTTTCTGGACTATTAAATACAAAAAAAAAAAAAAGCAACAAACCATTACACACAACCGTGTGTGTGTGTGTGTGTGTGTGTGTCCTGATTTCAAAGAGGAATGATGTGGGGAAATGCACATTTTTAGAAGCAAAGAAAAGTAATAATTGCCTAACCCAATACATTTTCCTTCCTTTGTCCTTTTTTATTATTTACTGGTCTCTGGAATAAGACTTTATTGTTCGGCCTCTCTCTTGCTAGAAATACCCATGTAACCAGTAACCAGTTCCAGCCAATGAAATACAGGGGAAATTGTCATGTGACAACTGGGCCGCCTTCTTTAAAATATAAATTTTATTGTTTTTTTTTTTACAGAGAGGAAGAGAGAAAGATAAAGAGTTAGAAACATCAATGAGAGAGAAACATCCATCAGCTGCCTCTTGCACACCTCCCTCTGGGGATGTGCCCCAAACCAAGGCACATGCCCTTGACCGGAATCGAACCTGGGACCCTTCAGTCTGTAGGCCGACGCTCTGTCCACTGAGCCACACCGGTTTCGGCTGGGCCGCCTTCTTTAAACATAGACAGCAGCTGTACCTCCTTTCCCCTCCCCTTTTTACCTACCTCCGCCACCACCCTGCGCCCCAGATGCAAGGGCCATCCAGACTCAGGCCATCAAGACAGGATGCCCACGGTGGCAAAGGATGAGGGGGACCAGCCGGGACCGGCCGACCCTCCTCGGTCCCCTGAGAGCTGTGATCCTTCCGTCCTTCCTCCATGTCCCGGCTCAGCACTCTCTTGGAGAGATCCCCCTCCTTTCTGGATTAAATTCCGTGGCCAGTTCTCATCCTCATGTTCTTGCTTACACTCCCAAGTCCCTAGTCCCTCTCCCTTTCCCATCCTCAGTGAGACTGCCCCTCAGTCCAGTCCGACGCTACCTCTCCTGCCCCGCCCCGGGGACAAGCACCAGACCACCCGGAGGTGGCCCACGGGCGTGGCCCTCAAGGTGGTCCTTGTGCCCCTCGGACATCCTGGTACACGTCCTATGTCCTCTACGCATGTGTCCCCGGCCCACGCGTGGCCTCACTTCGTTAGACGCCTGCACTTCCTCTCTCTCCTCCAACCTCGGGCACCTCCTCTCCTACCCTCACTTCTTGCTGATGAGGCTCCCACGTCCCCGAGGAAATGGAATTAAGCAAAAGAACACTTCTTCAAACATGACCACCGTGTCACCCACGGGCAACTGCACCCGAAGACTGTCTTCCCTCCGTCACTGCGGGTGAGGGGCTCACCCCCGATGGAGCGGGGATCCCTCCAGGGGTGCCTGGGCCCACCCCGGCCCGCCTACCTCAGAGCCGCCTGCCGGAGCTCCTCTCTGGTGACCCTGGCACCTCCCCCCTTCTCTCCTCCAGCACGCGTCTGTCACGACTAAGCGTGTGGTTTATTTAGTTATTGTTTTTACAAAGATTTTAAGTTGACTTTTTTAGAGAGAGAGAGTAAGGGAAACATTGATATGAGGCTGCCTTCTGCGCACACACCCTGACCAGGAATTGAACCAGCAACCTTCCACTGCATGGAACAACGCCCAACCAACTGAGCCACACCGGCCAGGGCCCCTTTTCCCACCCAAAAAGCAGAACTTGCCCCGGCCAGTGCGGTCCAGTTGGCTGGAGCATCGTCCGTGCACCAAAGGCGGCCGGTTTGATTCGTGGTCGGGGCGCGTGCTCAGGTGGAGGGCTCGGTTCCGGGCGGGGTGTATGCTGGAGGCCACATGTTTCTCCCTCACATTGATATCTTGATCTCTCCCTTCTTCTCTCTGAAAACAATTAAAAAGTAACTTCCGTTGACTCAGTCTATCCCACCAACTCCTGCCCCATCTCTTAGCCGCGACAGCCCCTGAGAGCTGCCGTGAGCTCTGTCTCCTCCCCCTCCTCCCGCCGCTCCTCCCCAGCGGCTCTATCAGGAGCACCGACGCCCTCCCGCTGCTAAACCCGACGATCAGCTCAGGACTTTATCTCATTGACCTTTCCTTTGTCACAACTGATTACTCAGTTCTCAAAGTACTTGCTTCCCAGGCCGCCACGCTGTCCTCACTCCCCTCCTACCTCATTTACAGGTTCCTCATCAGCCTCCATGCGGGTCCCCTCCGCTCCCACGGCTAATGCTGGCCTGCCCAGGACGCCGTGCCCAGGATTCGGGGCAAGATGCTTGCCTCGCCTTTCTCCTCCCCTGCCAGCCCCACTCAGCCTCCTGGCTTTTCAGTGTCATCTGTTGACCAGCAGCTCCAACCTTTATCTCCAGGTGCTTCTTTTCTAAGGAACTGAAAACCTTTATTTCCATTTTTTTACTGAATTTCCTTACGTGTATATTAAATAGATATCACAAGCTTAGCCGGTTCCAAGCCGAACTCCTGATCTCCTCATAACCTGTCCAACCCCCTGCCTCCCGCCTTAGCGAGCGGCAGCTCTCACGCGTTGGGTGCACACGTTTTCGGGTTCACCTGGGCTCCCTCTTCGGTGGAACAGTGGTGACACGCGGGTGTTTCTGAGAAATGATTCCAGACTGCGGAGCCCTCCCAGAGCCCCTGTACGTGAGACTAAACAACAGGCCCTTAAAGACCTAAACACAGTCACCAGAAACTACCTTGATGACTTCCTTTCTCATTTTTAAAATATATTTTTGTTGATTTCAGAAAGGAAGGGAGAGGGAGATTAATGTTGAGAATCATTGATCAGCTGCCTCCTGCACGCCCCCTGCTGGGGACCAAGCCCACCACCCAGGCATGTGCCCTTGACCAGAATCGAACCTGGGACCCTTCAGTCCCCCGGCCGACGCTCTACCCGCTGAGCCACACCAGCTTGGGCCTTAGTGACGTTCAACCACGGCCCTGGCAGATGCCCAGAAGAACTGGGGGGAAATAAAGTCGACACAGAGACCGAGGGGCACGGGCTCCTCACTACCACACGGACCACTCTGGGCTGCTCCCCGCAGTGCCTCTCGCTGCCTCTCACTCCAGCACACTCCTTAGGCTCTGCCTTCCAGCTATAGCTGTGGTGTGACTCTGCTTCACCACCCGCGGCTGCTCACAGGTCAGAGCTGCCTGGTCTCCTGCCCAGCACGCGGCTCAAGCCCCTTGGCACGCTTCCTTTCTGGTCTTCGCCTGCAGGGTGTGTGTTAGCGCAGCCGCAGCGGCCCGGTGAAACAGAAGGCCATTGCCGGGTCCCCTCGCCCAAACCCTGCGGGGGCCTCCCCGGGAGGTCACCTGGCTACTGTCCCTCCTCACCTCCGGGGCTACTGCCTCTCCCTCCCCAGCCACTGTCCCCGCAGGCCCCCCGCACCGTCCTCCCGTGCGGCCTCCGCCCTGGCCGGAGTGCGCTCCCCGCAGATGCCACGTCGCCGCCCCCCCCCCCCTCCCTCAAGGCTTTGATCAGATGTCACCTTTGGGACGAGGCTTTCCCAAACACACACCATACACACGTATCCGTCAATGTCCTGCCGGGAAAACAGAGACCACTTCAGATAGTTCAGGCGGAGGAAATCTAATTCAGGGAGCTGTTTACACAGGTGATGGTGGGGCTGCGAGGAGCCAAACAGGGGGCTCAGGAGACCACTCAGATGACAGAGCTGCCGGAGCTGCCGGCTCCCCGCTGGGAAGCCCCGCGGGGGGACGAGCGGCGTGACCGGCCCCAGAGCCCAGATCCTCCAGCGGGCCCTGAAACCCGAGCGGGGCGCTGAGGGGGGGCTGGGGGCTGGGGGCTGGGCCAGGGCGGGAGGGGCGCGGAGCAGCACAGACTGGGGAACAGAGACCACCCCCACGCTGGAGCTGGAGCGGGGGAGCAGAGAGGCAGCACTCTGAGAAACAGAGTTCCCCTTTCCTCCCGAACCCATAAAAGACGTTAAACTATCTATTGACAATGAACAGGATTGGGCTTACTAATCGTGGACGAGGCTGACCCGATAATAGTTTGCGAATCAGATAATGTTTATCTTCAGTCAGGTAGTTTCCTTTTACCAGTCAAGACAATGCTTGCTAACTGCCTGGACGAGTAAGCCCCAAATGCTCGGCGGCACGTGAGCATAAACAAGTGTTTCTTACACCGGTGACACAGGGTGTTTCCAGCATTCAGGTCCTCGGCGATCTTTCCTGCTGCCCGTGGGTGAGAAGAGGTACCCTGTCACCACCCAGGAAAGTTCTGGACGTGGACGGCACGCATCACTCCTACCCTCATGCCGCCACCGGCCAGAATTCCGTCACCCGGCAACACCTCCCTGCAAGAGGAATCCCGGGGAAAGCGGCAAGAATGGGCTTTGAAGGAAAAGGAAATGGACCTGGGTCCACGGGGAAAGGCCGCTGCCACCACCCGCTCTTCCGTTAATCCTCACCGAGGGTATCTTTCCTTGGTTATTGAGAGAGAGAGAGGAAGGGAGGGGGAGAGACAGAGAGAAGCATCGATGTGAGAGAGACACATCGATTGGCTGCCTCCTGCATGCACCCGGGTGAGGGTCAGAGAACCTACAATCAAGTGATGTGCCCTTGACCGGATTCGAACCCGGGACCCTGTAGTTCGTGAGCTGACACTCTACCCACTGAGCCAAACTGGCTAAGGCCACAGCCTGCTCTTCTGATTACCGAAAGTTTTCTTTCTCTTTTCTGCTTGCACGTAGGAAAGGCTCATTTCCTTCCCAGGGAAAGCAAACCAGAGTTACATGCAGACCGATGAGGTCCACACTGATGCACCCACTTGTCCAAAGCCCACATGGACTAGGACCAGTGGTATGCCCCCCCCGTTTCCATCAGCATACACACAGTCACCGCGGTGGAACGGGGGCAGGTGATGTAATAAGCATTCGTGTCTGGGCAGGGAAGGCGGAGGGAGACACCGCCATTGTGGGTCCTCACAGCTGTGACGTTCTCTGAGCTGGCATCTGGCAGCCTTGACCTGGTGAGACCCTGGTTCTCCTCTGCAGGAAGTCTCGGCCGTCGTCCTCACGGTTCCTAACCCGCCCCCTGGAGGCACTTCCTTGTTCAGCGCCCTCCGTAGACACATCTGCCACGCCGCCCTTCTGGGGAGCCGCCGGTTTTACTGCTTACTCCTGGTGCCTGAGTGTGGGCTGGTGATTGTGTTGCTAGCTCAATTCCCTCAGGATCGTGGATTTCTGATTGGTGTGCTTTTCAGCCGGTTCCATGCAACTGTCCTAAAGGCCCTTGTTTGACCTAACTCTCAAGCCTCATTCATTTCTTTGCTTCCTTGCCTCTTATGAAAAAGCAGAGGCCAGATGCATGAAGGTTCGTGCAAGAGTGGGCCTTCCTTACCCTGGCTGCTGGCCCTGCCTTCGCTCTGGCCCAGAGCTCTCTTTCAGCCTTCCCATGCTGCCCAGAGGCCCAGAGCAGCTGGGCACTGTGGAGCGCCTGTGTCGTTGCCATGGTGACAACACAAGCTTCCACCCCCTGGCTACTAGGCCCCTGTGTATGCAAATTAACCCACCATCTTTGCTGGGTTAATTTGCATACTCGTTCCTGATTGGCTTGGTGGCTGTTGTGAAGGTGTGGTCAATTTGCATTTTACTCTTTTATTAGTGTAGATAGTCCAGTTAAATGCAGCGAGCAAGTGACCCTCGCTCATTCCTTAGAGCGTGCTGGTGATACACCCCCACTGAGCCATTTCCCAATGGCACAAGCATGAGCAGATACAGGGTTGTGTATTAAGCTGTAGGATGTTTGTTACATAGCAATGGATAAACTACACGATACCATGACTTTTTCTGCCATGCCTCTAACCTTATTTTTGCCTCAGGATGAGCCATATTGATGCTGTTCCTATGTAGGCAGGAACAACAGGCATAAACCGTGACTGTCCTGGGCAAGCGAGCACATCCTGGGCCTTTCTTGCTCCAACACTTTCTTCTTCAGTGTCTCCTATTCTGTGTGGCTAAGAAGGGGCTGACTTCTCCAACCCTTTGAGGAGCTAAATTGCTGGGGTCTCTCTGTCCCTTTCACTTCTGTTTGCAAAGGGCCGCTCTTTCCCACGCACATCGGTTCCCGCGGCCACCCTGGCTCTGTCCCGTCCTTTCCTCGAGCCCAGGCTCAGTGCTCACGCCGCCTTCCTGCGGGCTCTCGTGGCGATGGTCCCACCGCATCTTTTCTTTTTGTAGATGCCACGGCTCTACGTCTCCCAGCCTCTCCGCCTCCTCGCTGGATGCTCAGCTGCTGCCAGCCCACGCCGAGAACCTGGCTTTGGTGTTTTCAGCAGATCTCCGCTGCCAAGACGTGTACCTCTTACTCGCGTGACGTTCAAAACAAGCGCCCTGGCCTGGGGGTGGCTCCTGCAACAGCGTGTCCGGCTCTGCCTGGCGGCCCCTCCTCAGTGCCTCCACGTCTGCACGCTCCTGGCATGCTCCCGGCCGGGCTGGCGGGGGGACGCACAGACTGCAGGTGCGGGGGCCTCCTGGGCCCTCCGCCTGCACCCCCTCCCAGCTGAGCACGCCTGCATGCCGCGCCTACCAGCCGGGGGCCGGGCGTGTGGGCTAGCTGTGTGCGGGGGGAAAACAGTGTGAAAGAGGAAAGGAACCCGCGTGCTGCTACCCTATATCACCGAGTCACCAGGTGTTCTTAGTTTTTATCCTCACCCGGAGGACTAACCGTGAGGACGTAACCAGGGGAACTCCTGGCGAGGCGCCCGGGCTGGTGCCTCCTCCCGGGACCAGCGCCGAGGGGGCTGGTACCCGGGCACACCCCTCAGCCGCAGGGCACGCCCCCCCTCCCCCGGTGCCAGGCTGCCAGCCCAGAGGCTGAGGGGTCTGGTCACCCAGTGACCCTGGTCAGCCCCCGGGAGACAGGGCCCCGGCCCTCCCGCAGGCCGCCCCCCGAGCCTTCCCGGCAGCCACACTGCTGCCCCCGGGGCCTCCCGGTGGGCGCGCAGCGGGACCTGGTCCAGGGCGCCCGGAGTCAGTGAGCGCCAGCAGGGGCTCGGACACCCCCCGCCCCTTCTCTCCCGTCAGGTTTGGTTTGGGCTTTTGCTACTGCACGTGGTGCTGGCCGTTAATAAACAAGGAAAGAATATCCTTAAGAAATGCAGGAGGCATATCAGTCCTGGGTAAGGAAGAGTTGACTATATGTGCGCGCACGCACGCGAGCACGCGCACACACACACACACACACACACACACACACGAATCACTAAAAACACGTATATTTGAAAAATTGTCTTCGGAGTCCAGTTGTCACCGTGCTCTGCAGAGTTTGTGTAAGACGAAGGCCGTGATGACAGCTGTCAGCGGTTTTCCCAAACGGATCCGACTTGTCCTCCCAAAGTCTCACACCTCACCCTGAGAGAGCTCGCCCGGCTCCTCTCTCCTCGCCGTAGGCCAGGCCTCTTCCCGGCGTCGGAGGCGGCGCCGGAGGGGCCGTGGGTGACATCAGCAGGAGGAACATTGACTTCAGGAGAGGTCAGGACCCCAGAGCAGCCTGGAGCCGTCAGCCGGTCGCGTGGCGGGTGGCAGCCATTGGAGAGCAGGAGGGAGCTGCCCAGGCCCCGGCCGGCTCGGCACCCTCCTGGCCCCCGGACACCGCCAGGCGCTCGGAGGGAGGTCGGACTGTCACACTGAGGCCCGCACCCCAACAGGGAGCACGGGCAGGCAACGCGACAGTAATTCCGTCAGGTAAAACGGAGGAGACGTCTTGGCATCCGTCACATGTGGAGGGAATTAATCGTAAATCTCAACCAGCCTTTCTTCACCTGTCCGCCCTCCACGCAGCGCTCAGCGTTGGCGACAGGGGAAGGTGCAGGGCGAGGCCAGGCGACTGCGAACGGGCTACGGACCTCGGGGTGGCCACCTGTGCCTTCTGGCTCATCTGTGAGCGATCATCCACGGCAGTGTTTCCCAAACTTCTGACATAGGTGTCCCCCTTCTATAATGTTCGTAATGCTGAGTACCCCTCGTCAAAAAAAAGGATGTATTTTAATAACAATCAAAATATATTTATCTTTTCTTTTTTGGTACATACACAAAATAATAATAAACGAAAAATAAAAATTATTCATAATAAAATATAAATAACAGTTATAATATAAATAACATTTATTTGCACACCAGACCATCTCACGCCTCACAAGACTGTCTTGACTTGACTCATGAGAACGTAGAATTAGGCGCAGCTAAGCACGGTGCAGTGCATGTCCCCACCAAACTCCGGTGCAACGCGTACCTCCACCACACTCTTCCCGTGCCCCCGGGGGTACGCGTACCATACTTTGGGGAACACTGATCTACGGCAGCGGTCGACAAACCCATTCGTCCACAGAGCCAAATACCAACTGGACAATGATTGAAATTTCTCTGGAGAGCCAAATTTTTTAAACTTAAACTTCTTCTAACGCCACTTCTCCAAAATAGACTCGCCCAGGCCATGGTATTTTGTGGAAGAGCCACACTCAGGGGGGTCCAAAGAGCCGCATGTGGCTTGAGAGCCGCGGTTTGCTGACCACTGACTATGGCAACTGCACGAGAAGAACAAGTCAGGGTGCGGGCCTCTTCTCCCTTTTCGTGGCTCCTGGAAGACGGAAGGCAGCGAGAGCGTGAGGTGGGCACCATCTGGTTTCCGGTGCGCGGACCCGGCCTCAGGGGGCCTCGTCTGAGCAGCAGCAAAAGTCACCGCCCCGTGCAGCGGGGAGCCCGCCTGAACCCCCAGGCGTGGGCCTGGGAGGTGGGGAGGAGCTTCACACATCAACACACCCAGACTGGTCTGAGGGCTTGAGGGGACCCCGCTGGCCAGGCTCCGGCTCCTCATGGCCAGCGGCTGCCGGCTCAGGACAGAGAGGGCTGTGTAGTGCTGGCGTTTTGTGTTCCGGTGTGTTTATTGTGGCCCAGCCTCACTCTGTGCTCAGCACCTTCTTTGGCCCGGTTACCTTCTGTTTGAGTTGTTTTTCCAAAGGGGGGGACGGGCATGCTTATGTAGGGGAGATTATCTCTTGCTCCCAGGGGGAGGGAAGGAAAAACCAGGTCCCAATCCGGAGACCTCATCGAAGAGCCGTGCGGGCCCCGCGGTGTCGGCGTCTTCTTCCCTCGTGCAGAGGCGGGGTGCACGTCTCTCTGAGTCCGGCGCTGGCCTGTACGCTCCCAGACTTCACACCTCAACGTGTGACAGAAACAGGGGATTCGGACACAGTCACTCACTCTGGTGAGCTGCTTTTTTTAATGAAAAAGAAACCAACAGCAACAATAAAAACACCACCACCACCACCACCACAAAAAACACCTCCTAGCCCGGGACTTCTTCTGTAAGGGCCCCTTTTTGCTAGAAGTGGATTCATCTCCTCTCTGTCGTGTTTGTTGTATAACACTGTTTCGTGGGGGAAAGAAAAACAAAATGAGATCCTTCTCTGTGACCCAACGCGCTCCCCTGGACGCAAGAAAAGAGAGGTTATAGCAGGAACGGAGCCCTGGGATGCGTCGTGTCACCCGCAGGCGGTGCCCCGCCCGCCGGCCCCGGGTCCTTCTCTCAAGAGGCAAGGAGAGACCGTTGTCTGAGAGCTTCTGAGCCGCCACTTACTCAGAACAACACAGAATTTATTTTTCCCGATTGCCCCGTGACCAAACGTTCAAAAGGAGATTAATTTCTAAGTCGTAATTGGTTGTTCTGATCCTCTGGCCAAGTCCCCGCCTGGTTTTAATCGGAGGCTCGGGCCTCGGTACCATCCGGCCCGCCCCCCCTGGCCGAGCCCCGCCCGGGAACCATGTGTTTCCTTTCTAGGCAGTGGACAGTGAGAAAAGAGTGACAAAAGGTAATTATCCTCCTCCTTTCTAAGCAGGGAGAGTGATAAAATTAAAGATGATTAAATGCTTTATTAAAAGTTACTTTTTCCTCATCGCAGGGGCCGTGCGGACAGTTTCCTTGAGAGAGGCCGGGCGGCAGGCTCGGGAGGCCGTCGGGGGGGATGGATCGCTGCTGCTGCTGCTGCGGGCTCGCTCCGGGCTGTGGTCTGCAGGGGCGGGAGCTGGACCTCGCTGTGACGTTGAAGTTGATAGGACGGCTATTGACGAGCACCCGGGCTTATCCGCTCCCTCGCAGACGTCTGTAAACATTCCCTTCTGCGAAACATCTGCGGTAACCGTGTCATTTTATCAGGACACCAGCAGGGCTTTTACAGACACAGAATCTTCTGGGATAAAAAGTGTCTGTCCGCTTTGCGCTGACTTGGCGATGCGCTGAAATGAGGGCTGGTCTGAGACGGGGTTTGTTTGCCTGGCCGGCCCACACGTTCCCGCGGGGAGGGCGATGCGGATGGTTAGGACGTCCAGGGAGGGGAGACTGGGCAGTGTCTGCGGGTGGAAGGCTGAGCTCTTCTCCCTGAGGCTGAGCCGCCCGCTCCTCCGCCCGGCTCACGGCCCACAGCAGGCGGCCAGCTCTTCCGGGGCATCCGCCTCACTCTGCCACCCACACCTTCGAACCTCGTTTTGTGTTAACATTACAAACACATTATGAGAGACGGTGCAAAACCGGCTGTTCTGTTACATGCTTTTCTATAACAAAGAATGTGACAGCCACCATGTGCGTGCCACCTTCTCTGATGGCGGTCTAGCGTGGCCTCGTGCAGGGCCCGCCTGCTTCCTCAGCCGCTGCTGTGCCGGTCTTCCTTAATTTCTTACCCCGCACCTGGGACTGAAGCTTTTTCCAGTTTACTCTAAAGATGGTCGTTTCTGTCATTTCATGATTTTTTTTTGACCGAAGAACGCCAAAGACGGACCTTATACCCACGTGTGGGTTTGTGTGTCCGCATCTGTATGTGTGTTTGAAATATGCGTGCATGTTGACATCCTGCAGGTGTTTATTTTTGCCTCCCTCTCCATTTAAACGTATTCCCTCCACAGGTTGTGAAAGCCAAACACAAGCGTGTTTACCCAATGAGCGCCTCCGATAGTGGTCACTGCGGCCCCGTCTGGGGACTGTCATTTCCCGGAGGCGCCGTTCGGCCGCAGCCCCTGCCGGAGGGGGCCGAGGCCCTCCTGGTCTGAGCTGCCGGGGGACCGCTCGCCTCCGCCCTCTCCCCGGGCTTCCAGTGGTTCCCACGGAGCCCGCCATCCTCCGGGAGGCTCTGCACCTCCGCGGGCTCCGGCTCCGGGGGTGTGCCCACGGGAGGGGCGTCCTCTGCCTACGGTGGTTTAGTCCTCAGGACGGTTTGTGGGCCCTGAGTGGGGAGGCCACCAGGGTGTGCACCACGCTGAGATGGGGTCTGCACGATGCTTCCTTCTTGGCGATGATGGAGGAAGGCGCTGAAGAGATGGGAGTTAGTAATGGCTCAGTAAGCACAGGCTCAACCCATTCTCTTTGACTATATTTTAAGGTTCATTGGTGCCTTCGGGTTGTGTCTGACCACGTGTGGCAGCGTTTCTTTATAACGAAGGCATCTGTCTTGTTGAACTACCCGATGTCTTCAGTTACGAGGGTGGAACACATTATTATTCCTAACTGGACTTGGCACGTTTAAAAAATTTCTTATTGCTGAAACCAGTTTGGCTCAGTGGATAGAGCGTTGGCCTGCGGGACTGAAAGGTCCCAGGTTTGATTCCCGTCAAGGGCATGTACCTCGGTTGCGGGCACATCCCCAATGGGGGGTGTGCAAGAGGCAGCTGATCGATGATTCTCTCTCATCGATGTTTCTGACTCTCTTATCCCTCTCTCTTCCTCTCTGTAAAAAATCAATAAAAATATATTTTTTAAAAATTTCTTATCGTAGGGGGAATTTCCCCTCTAATCCCCCCCCACACACAATATTTTACGCAGAGACCGCCATTTGCTCAGTAAGTGTTTTTGGCATATCTTGATGTGAGACCAGAGTTCAGACTGGGGTTCATTATAAATAGAAGCATCGAGCATGCTGGAGACAGCTGGGCTTAACCTGGAATCAAAGGAGCAGTTTCTTCTGTTGCTGTAATTGTTCCCCAAGAAAATGCCCAGACCCGCACCTCCCCCCCACATCTGCAGAGCACTGTCAGACGCGATGGGCACATTTACAAACACGGAAGCCCGGCTGAGAGACTGGACGCCTCTCTCCCCTTCCTCCGGAGCGCAGCTGCTCGCCTCCAGGTGTTGAAACGAGAGAGGTGTCTCCGTGGTCCCTCTGAGCCGAGGCCAGGGTGGTCCTGGCCGCCACACCAGCTCCCCTCACCCCTCACCCACTTCTCACTGTCCCCGGAGGTGGGTGGACCCTGGCGCCCGCAAGGGTTCCATCCCAACCCTCAGAAGTTTGATCTCCAGAACCTAGTTCTTTATTCTGTCTTGCTTTGGCTCTGGAGACCCAGCCAAGTAGGACTGTAAATATTTTGGAAAGTCATTGCAACTCTTCTCCGCCGAGTCATTTATTCTTTCATTGTGGATCAAACTCCCATCCACAGCTCATATGACCACACTTGAACACAGACTTAGCTGATTATTAAGGCAATACATGTTCATCAAAAAATATTCAAAAACCATCAACAAGTACAACTAAGAATGCCTATGTCCTATTTTGCTGCGTTCCCCACCCCCGGTCTTTTCTCCACATGCACATAAATTGTATCCATATATAAACGTGAATGTTCTGTTTGTCCGTATCTACACATATTTGTCGAAGCCGGATTTCTAGACGGGAACTTGCTGGCTAAGAGGAGCGCTGTCTCGAATGGTCTTAATTCCCGGCCACGCTGTCTGAGAGCTGCCCCCACCCCGGCCTCGCGGGCTGTGCGGGCCGTGCCTGTTTCTTCGGCTCTCTCTCTCTCTCTCTCTCTCTCTCTCTCTCTCTCTCTCTCTCCCCCCGGCCCGAGTGCTTGCTGCACGAAAAGCTCTGCTAATGTGATCGCCGTGTGGGCTGAAGGGTGGCTCCCCAAGAAGATGAATCAACATCCTGACATCTGGAGTCTGCGAGTGTCACCTTACATGGGAACGATGTGATAAAGGGAGACATCTGAGAGCAGGTTTATCTGGGATTAAGGTGGGCTCAGCATGTGGTCACTTGCATTTTATTTTTTTAATTCATTTCAGAGAGGCAGGGAGAGGGAGAGGGAGAGGGAGAGGGAGAGGGAGAGGGAGAGAAATATCAATGGTGAGAGAGAATCACCCATCGGCTGCTTCCTGCCTGCCCCACACCGAGGATCAAGCCTGCAACCCGGGCCTGTGCCCTGACCAGGAATTGAACCGGGACCTCCTGGTTCATAGGCCGACGCTCTGCTAGTGAGCCATGCCGGCTGGGCAGATCACATGTATGTGCACAGGAGACGGGCAGAGGGAGGTTTGAGGCAGACACACAGAGACGACCATCAGAGACAGAAGCAGACCGGGGTGTGGGGGCCACCAGCCCAGGGAGGCCGGCGACAGCCTGCGGGAGTTGACGGAAGATGAAGAGAGAGATTTCCCCGGAGCCTCCAGAGCGGGCGTGGCCCACACCTCAGGCCTCTAGGACCCCGAGAAAACCCACGCCCGCCGTCCTCAGCCGCGGAGGTGGTGGTGGGTTGTAGCACTCTGCTGTGGTGATGGGTTGCAGCACACTGCGGTCCGGGCACACACCTTGTCTCCACAGATCATGGAGCTGCACCTCCGCGTGGCTGTCGTCCGCACTTCCCTCTCCAGAGGCCGGCTGTTTGAAATCTCCCTTACGTAACTGGCAATCAGAGCGGTGGAAACGGGACGCGGGGCTGAAAGGAGAGACGGTGGCTCAGGCGGCGGCAGGTTTGGGAGAGAAAACGCCAAGGCTGGAAGGACCGGAGGGAGGTGTGGGGACAGGCGGGAGGCTGCGAGGCCGCACCGCACAGACGAGGCGGGAAGCTGCACGAGGCTTCGGAGGGCGGGGAGGACTGGGGCCGCCCAGGACGGAGACAGACACCGCCGCAGGGGAGGACCAGGCCTGGAGGGAAGCGGGAGCCGGCGGGATGCGCGGTGCCTGAGGCCTGAGCGTCGAGCCCAGGGGCTGCCCGCGGGTGTCCAGAGCGGAGGACAGGCCCGGCTGGAGGCGGGCAGAGCCCGTCACGGGCATCGTGCGGCTGCCAACACCCGAGACCAGGGGTGGGCAAACTTTTTGACTCGAGGGCCACCATGGGTCCTTACACTGGACCGGAGGGCCAGAACAAAAGCAACCTGACCATGCTGGCACTCTCCTCTTGGGCTGCTGGTGAAGGAGCGGAGGGGAGAGCAAGAGAACCCTCCGCTCCTCCGGCTCCGCGGGCCGGAGAGAACAGCCGAACGGGCCGGATCTGGCCCAAGGGCCGTAGTTTGCCCACGGCTGGGTTAGACCGTTCTAGACGCAGCATTGGAGCCACAAAAGGAACAGGCTCCCCGGAGCAGGGAGGCAGGGGACAGGCTGACGTCCCCCCATGTGGGGTGGGGGGGCGAGAGGAGACCCACCAACGGCCTCCGTACTGACGTCCTCCCGTGGACACGGCAATGGGCAGCGAGACAGGCCGAGGGGCGGGACAGAGGGGGCACAGGAGGGGAGGGAGACATCTGTGATATGGCCAGCCATCAGAAGGATATTTAAAAACAAGCACCCGGCCTGCGTAGCTCAGTGGTTGAGCATTGGCCTACAAACCAGGAGGTCAGGGTTCGAATCCCGATCAGGGCACAGGCCCAGGTTATGGGCTCGATCCCCAGTGTGGGTCATGCAGGAGGCAGCCGATCCCTGATTCTTTCTCATCATTGATGTTTCTCTCTCTCCCTCTCTCTTCCTCTCTGACATCTATCTATCATCTATCTATCTATCTATCTATCTATCTATCTATCTATCTAAGTATCTATCTATCATCTATCTATCTATCTATTATCTATCTATCTATCTATTATCTATCTACCTATCTATCTATCTATATCTTTTCTTAAACAAACCAACAAACACGTACAAGGCCGGGGCTGAGCCCTGAGCACCTGCGTGGGTGGTCGGAGGAAGAGCACCTTCGCTGTTCGATGGAGTAGCAGAGGAGAGTCAGAGAAGCGTGGCTTTGAGTCCAGAGTTGAGTGCAATGTTGAGTGGACAGGCCAGCCGGTAGCACCTGGCACCCGCCTCAGCTCCCAGGCTCTCGGGCCAAGGATGGGCCTTCCTGGACATCCCGCTGGACAGACCTTCCTGGACAGACCTTCCCGGACAGCCCGCTGGACAGACCTTCCTGGACAGCCCGCTGGACAGACCTTCCTGGACAGACCTTCCCGGACAGCCCGCTGGACAGACCTTCCTGGACAGCCCGCTGGACAGACCTTCCTGGACAGACCTTCCTGGACAGCCCGCTGGACAGACCTTCCTGGACAGACCTTCCTGGACAGCCCGCTGGACAGACCTTCCTGGACAGCCCGCTGGACAGACTTTCCTGGACAGCCCGCTGGACAGACCTTCCTGGACAGACCTTCTTGGACAGACCTTCCTGGACAGACCTTCCCGGACAGCCCTCTGGACAGACCTTCCTGGACAGCCTGCTGGACAGACCTTCCTGGACAGCCCGCTGGACAGCCCGCTGGACACACCTTCCTGGACAGCCCGCTGGACAGACCTTCCTGGACAGCCCGCTGGACAGACCTTCCTGGACAGCCCGCTGGGCTCCACCCAGAGCCCCCCAACCTCCAGGCTTGTGTCCCCTCGACCCTCCCGGGCCCCATCCTGCTTCCTCCTGGCCAGAAGGGACACGGCCTCCCTCTCCTCCTCATGCTCCGGCTGGCCTGACATCACAGGGACAGGAGAGCGTGCAGAGGACGCCCAGCTTTCCTGACATGCGCGCCCACGGGGCCCCCGAGAAGAGGGGCCTCAGCCGGGGCTCCGGTGCCGCCGAGCGGGCGGGGAGAGGGGACTTCCAGGCGCGTGTTTGGTAAATAGAGCCCGAGGCCATCTGTAACCAGGCCGCGGCGCTTTGATCGCCGGCCCGGCGGCTCCCCGCCCGGGACACGCGCGCGCCGGGCGGCACGGATCTGCGATGATAGCTCCCTGGAGCCGGGCCTCCTTCGGGAGCCTTTGAGGCGATTCTGAGGAAGATCAAAGCCTTCCCCGAGGCTTTCGTGGCGGACAGACAGCCAGCCTGAAACCCTCCGCCTCCCAAAGAGGCACGTCTGGGGTGGCCAGCTCCGCTCCCCTCCTTCCCACGTCCCTGCGTCGCCGCGGCCACACTGCCCGCCTCTGGCACGATGGCGGTCCTCCTTACGCGGCCTTTCCCGTCCTGTTCGAATTTTAAAACAAGAACACACGTCCGTTCTCTGCCGTACGCTGGAGGCAGGGGTGGAGCCAGTCAGGAGGAGACTGGCGCGGTTGCTCTGCAGGGAAGGGCAGCTGCAGGATGCCGAGGGCCCAGCCCGCGTGGCGCTGGAGCCCCTGGGCCACTGGCCGAGGGGTGCCGCCGTGGTCTCCAGGCGAGCTCCGTGGCTCCGGACCTTCCTAGCTCTCCTGTCAATATCAAGCTCCAGTCTCACGACCCCGATTCTAGCATTTCCGCCTCCCCGGAGAGCGGGGAGGAGGTGAGGAGGGCCGAAACCCCCAGGCAGGACAGGGAGGAGAAAGCTTTCTACGGGGAGGAAGGAGCAGATTAGCAGGAATGCAGTGGAGGCCAGATAAGCAGACCTGCGTTCCCGGACAGGGATGGGTAGACTGTCACCCAGGCCTCGGGCAGAGGTGGGTGTGGCCTGAGGACAGCGGCCCCGATGGGGCTCGGGGTCTCAGAGCGCCTGGCCCGCCTGCCTCCTGCTGTCTGGGCCACAGCTCTGGGCGGCCAGCGCAGGCTCGGGGTTCAGAGCAGTGGGCCTGGGCCGAGCTCCTCGCGCTGCAGGGCGGTGGGGAGCGGGGTGTGAGACCGGCTCCGGGGTGGGGCGCGGTGGGGCGCGGTGGGGGCGCAGTGGGGCGCACTGGGGGCGGTCCCAGGCTACCAGCAGCGAGTCTCCAGCACCACTGGGTGTCCTACAGCTGAACTGACTCCTGCCCTCTCTCCCATCACATCAGGTTCAGGGTTCAGTCCTGGGAGCCGGTCCCCCCCCCCCCCCCCAGCCACTCCAGACGCCAGTCACAAGCCCAGGGTGTCCCCGGCTGTGGGCTGTGACCCCCTGGCGGTGAGTCAGAGGCCCCCGTGACCCCGCCTGGGCTCAGTGAGTTTGCTAGAGCGGCTCGCGAGCTCAGAGGACCACGCCACCCACTAGGCCTCCAGGTTACTGGAAAGGGTGCACTCAGCAGCAGCCGGAGGCGGGAGATGCAGGGGGAGGAAAGGGGGTGCATGAGGGACAGTCGGAAGCCTCAGTGCCCTCTCCGAGCGTGCCAGGCTCCCAAACCTCCACGTGCTCACCAGAAGCCCTCGGCACCCTGTTCTCTTGGGGTTCTAAGGGCCCTCATCCCCTCGGCACACGTGACTGTTAAATCCTCGACCTCTGCGGATCCATTCAGCTTCAGGCCCAGGCCATTGCAGGCCGAAGTGTGGGACAGAAAACTCCAATCCTCTAACCCAGCCGTGGGCAAACTACGGCCCGCGGGCCGGATCTGTCCCGTTCGGCTGTTCTATCCGGCCCACGGAGCCGAAAGAGCGAGGGTTCTCTTGCTCTCCCCTCCGCTCCTTCACCAGCAGCCCAAGGTGAGAGTGCCAGCACGGTCAGGCTGCTTTTGTGCCGGCCCTCCGGTCCAGTGTAAGAACCCATGGTGGCCCTCGAGTCAAGAAGTTTGCCCACCCCTGCTAGTAACCACTGGTCGGCAACCAGCCCGCCCTTAGGTGTGTCCCCAGGGTCACTCTCTAACATAGGAAGAGAAGCCTTTATCGGCGGGCAGCATCACAGGAAATTCCACGGTTTTTAGGAGCTCCGTGCTGGGAACCGGAAGACCTCACTCTGTGTATGCTTCTTACAAGCCACCCCGCCACACGCCGGCCTGTGGAAGCGGCCAAGGTCGGGAGAGGAAGCTGCGCTGACGGAGAATGTACAGCGGACGGTCACACCGGGGACCGGCGCCATCAGGGCGCCATCAGGGGGCCATCAGGGCCTCCTCACGCAGGACCAGGCCCCGCCCAGCACCCGCCCAGCACCCGCCAGTGCCCACTGCGGGGGGCAGACCCGCCTCACCTCCCGGGAGGCTGGGCCCCAAGCCGTGCTGTCCCATGAAAACACAATGGGAGCCATGATGCTCTCTCATCATGGATGTTTCTATCTCTCTTTCCTTCTCCCTTCCTCTCTGAAATCAATAAAAATATATTTTAAAAAATAAATAAAATGTTCTAGTAGCTCCATTCAAGAGGTAAACAATTACTCAAGGTGAAGTTAATATTTTAACAGTGAGCATATTTTATGTAACCCAATATACTAAAAAATACTTTCATTCCACCTTGAAATCAATAGAAGCTATTAATTATGCATATATTTTGCTGAACTTCGGAAAGCTGGTGTGTGTGTCATACTCCCAGCACGCCTGCCTTGGGCTTAGCCACACTTCAAGAGCTCAGAGTCACACGTGGCCGGTGGGACGGTACGGGACCACGCGTGGAGAGAAGAGCCGGTAGACGGAGGAGGCCCTCTCCTCCCCACGGCATGCACGTGACTGAGCAGCTCCCCTCTGGGAGGCAGAAACGGCCTTGGCCAGGGCGTGGAGGCGCGGGGGCGCGGGGGTTTGGGGGCACGGGGGCGCGGAGACCCTCCCGCAGCAGGAACGGCCGGCGGCGGTGAGGGGCAGAGCTCCGGGCGGGCGGAGTGGGCCTCGGAGCGAGGGGCAGCTGGTTTCAGGAGGCACTGTTTTCCTCCCGCTCTCCGCGGCGGCGGGGAGTCAAGGACGAGAGCAGATGATTTAGAGTAAATAAAGGTATAATGTTTTGCATAGCTCAGGGAGAGTGGGCACATTTCAGCCCGTGTTCCAAACGCCAGGCGGCTTGTTTTGACTGCGGGAGCCTGGCGATCGTGAGGCGCCCGATAAAGTAGGTCACCCCGCGTCTCGCTGCGGCAGGAAGGCAGGGCGCTGGGCCCCTGCGGCTGCGGGCAGCCTGCAGCCGGGACTACAGGGTGCGAACGGCCCCGACATGGGAAGCGGGGTGCCATGGGGGAAAGGCGCTTCATCACTGGGGTGTTTCAACCCTGACGCCAGCACCGGGACTCTCCTCCCGGCTGCCTGTACCTGGTGTGGGTGCCCACCACCATCGCTGTGGGCGCCCACCACCATCGCTGTGGGCACCTACCACCATCGCTGTGGGCGCCCACCACCATCGCTGTGGGCGCCCACCACCATCGCTGTGGGCACCCACCACCATGGCTGTGGGCACCCCCAGGCTGGCTCTCACTTCTTGGCTTTGACTTTTTAATTTTTTTTTAAATTGATTTCAGAGAGAGGAGTGGAGAAGGAGAGAAAGATAAGCACATCTGTGATGAGAGAGAATCATGGGTTGGGGCCTCCTCCTGGGGATAGAGCCCACGACCGGGCACGTGACCTGACTAGGAATCGAACCTTGACCTCCTGCAGGTGTGATCCCAGTCAGGGCACATACAAGAATCAACCAAAGGATGCATAAATAGGCGGAACCACAGATCGATGCCTGCCTCTTTCTCTCTCTCTCTTTCTCTCTCTCTCTCTCTTTCTCTCTCTCTCTCTCTCTCTCTCCTCTCTCTCCTCTCAATAAATAAAACTTTTAAAAATACTAAAATAAATAAATAGAATTGACTGTGTGATTCACATTAAATGGCTCAGCTCCTAATTATATACTATCCTCTCCCCCTTTCCTTTTCCTCTTTCTTTTTAAAAAAAATGTATCTTTGTTGTTGAGAGTTTACCTATGTCCCCCATTTTCTCCTCATTACCTCTCTCTGCCCTGGTTCTCACCCACCCAGACTGGCATGCTCATAAGTTCATGACCCTCTGACTCATGTCCCTTTGGTTTCTGTGATGTGCCACGTTTACTGGTTTGCGAGCGTACCAGCCTTGCAGCCTGGAATAAACCCCACTTGTCATGGTGTGTGATCTTTCAGATACATTGCTGGGCTCCATTTGCCAATGTTTTGTTGAGGATTTCAGCATCTGTGTTCCGCAGGGATAGTGGCCTGTAATTCTCTTTCTTGGTGGCGTCTTTACCTGGCTTTGGAGTTAGGAAATGCTGGCCTTGTAGGAAGAGGCTGTAAGTGTCCCTTCCCCTTGGATTTTTTGGAAGGGCTTGGGGAGGACGGTGTCAGTTCTTTGACTGTCTGGTAAGGCTCCCCCGCGAAGCCGGCTGGCCAGGCTTCTGTTGGCTGGGAGTGTTTTGATGCTGCTTCTATCTCGTTAGTGGTTATCAGCCTATTCAGGTTTCCTGACTCTGCCTGAGTTTTGGAAGATTGAACTTTTCTAGAAAGATGTCCGTGTCACCCAGGTTGTTGGTTTTGTTGGAATGTAGGCGTTCATAGTCCTTTCTCATGACCTTGGTGTTTCTGTGGCGTCAGAGGTCGCTCCGCCACGTTCGTTTCTGATTTCACTTATGTGGGTCCTCTCTCTCGGTTTCTTGACGAGTCTGGCCAAAGGTTCATCAATCTTCCTTATCTTTCCAAAGAACCAGCTCTTGGTTTTATTGGTCTTTTGTATTTTTTTAAATGTCTATGTAATTTATTTTTGCTCTGAATTTTATTATTTCCTTCCTTCTACTTCCTCTGGGCCTTTGTTGTTATTCTCTCTAATATATACTCCTTGGTATTGTTTCCAGTTGTGTTCTTTGCCGGTTCCTTATCTCACCAGTGAGCTTGTGCTCTGGTCCATGGGAAGAAACCTGTATTTCGGTTATAAACCTGATGCGTTCCGCAGAGTCTGGGCCTCACAAAAGACTGCTGCTTGGATTGAGTCAACTGCACATGCAGTCTGTGAGGATTCATTCTGAAAATTAAAGTTGTCAAATGCAATCATTTTAATGTACCAATTCTCTAATAGCACAAGGATGCATTTACAGAGAGGGGCGTGTCAATTAGATTGACAATTTTTCAAAATACATTTTTAAAATTGATTTCAGAGAGGACGTGAGAGGGAGGGAGAGAGAGAGAGAGAGAGAGAGAGAGAGAGAGAGAGAGAGAAAGAGAGATCCATGATGAGAGAGAATTATTGATGGGCTGCCTCCTGCATGCCCCCTACTGGGGATCGAGCCTGCGACTTGGACATGGGCCCTGACCGAGAATGGAACCATGACCTCCTGGTTCATAGGTCAACGCTCAACCCCTGAGCCACACCAACTAGACTGTAGTGGCCATTTGGATTCTATCCTCTTCCAGGATCCTGAGCTGAGACAGGCTCCTGACTGTACGTATGTTCTTCCAATCACGTGGTCACACAACTGCCGGTCGTGGTAGCTCAGGTCAGGGAGCACCAAGGAGGACCAGCCCACAACACGGCTCTGCCGCTTGCCATCTGAGTTTTCCATCAGCCGCGATTCTGAGCTGGGTGTGTTGGAGCACCGTCAGCTCCGCGGTGGGCACACCTCTCACCAGGGACAGGGGTGACACTGTTCTCCACGGCAGGAACCCCAGGTGCACCCCCACTTCTCTGCCTTTACCTCTACCGCGTGCAAGCAGAGTGGCAGATGGGCCTCCGGTGGAGGCCACGTCGGGGTGGTGTGTGCTGACGCATTGCTGCTAATTGGCTCACCAGGAGAAGAATGCCCAACCAAGCAGCACCCGCTGTGCTTCCCTGCGCACACCCTGCTCCAACAGAAACCCTCCAGCAGCGGCGCTGCCCAGACCAGGGCTGCTGGCTGCAGAGCTCAGAGGAGCGGCGGGTGGCCTCGGGGGAGTCGCCCGGCTCTCCTGGCTCCGTGGGAGATGGCAGGGACCGCTCAGGGAGGGCAGGCCCCAGGTTGGATTTGGGGTGCCTTGGCAAACCTGGAGCTCCTCACTTGTTCTTCATCAGAGCCCCCGAACGTTTGTCAGGCACGTGGCTCTCGCTCTCTTGTCTCTCTGGAGAAGGTGGACGATGATGTGCAGTCACTGACATGCTTTTATGCTCTTTGCCGTGGTGTGTGCGCCGAAATAAGCATCCGTTAGCCAGAAAGGCTTCTGTCCCCAGGTTGAGGAATTCGGTTCAGAGGGCATCGTGATTGGTCAGAGAAAGACACAGTCTTGTGATTGTGAATTCCGCAGATCCACCGATGGAACAGAGGACCGCTCAGAGGCGCTCGGGGGGTGTGAGCTAAGGATCTTCCTTATGTGGGTCCGGTGATGGGGAGTGCCAGGGGCCAGCAGATTAGGCAGCTGCATGGAATTCTCTGGAGTGAAGAATTATAGACAAACAGCCATGCAGTGGTGGCTTATGTGAAAACCAGGTGCCGCTTTCACTCCGCAAACATCTGTCAAGGGCTTACTCCCTGTCAGGCGCTGTCCTGGGTGATGGGTGAGCTGCCGGGAACTGGGCAGATGCTGTTCTTGGCTTGGGCGCTCCGAGCCAGCTGATAGGAACTCTCTGATAGCAGCGCGGGGAGCTGACCGGCTCTTCCTCTTATCTCGGCGACTCGGGCCTGCTGGTGCGCGCCACGCTCCCGAGAGGGACAGCGAGCAGAACCCCGAAGCCGCTGCCTTTCTCAGGCCTTGTCCGGTGCCCAGGCTCGGGCCAGGGATGTCACAGCCTAGAATATTCGCGTCACCACAAGGGAAGCGTCACACCTCTAGGGGCGGCCGATGGAGGTGTTTCCAGTGCGGAGTGACGGCTGGACATTCTGTTTGGATTTTTTCCCCCTCAGTTTAAATAATACTTTGTAATGGTTATAGGTTTTTTAAAAAACTGTCTCATTTGGGCTTAGGGAAAGGGCATTCCCTTTGGAAGGTCTCATCTTGACTCGTTTTCTGCGGGCTCTGGCCTTTGCCCCCTCTCCAGCGTCCCGTGCGCCTCTCTCTGCCTCCCCGGCTGAGAATTCAGTAACCCGCCGGCTGCTTCCCAAGGAGCCACGCTCTGCGGTCCCTCCGAGCACCGACGCAAACTGCGTCCACCTCCGGAATAACCTTCACCCCCATCCCAAGGTCAGGCCCTCGCCCCCCGCCAGCCTTCCTCGGCCTCGGAGACTCGGCCTCGAAGACTCGGCTTCGGAGACCCGCCCGTCCAGGTAGCACAGCGACGGCACCCTGTCCTTTGCCTTCACACGTGATACGTGCGGAAGTAAAACTACTCGACCCCACAGTCATGTACACGGCAGGGTGGTGAGTTACTTATCACCTGTCTTTCTTTTTCTTTTTTTAAAAAAATATATATTTTATTGATTTTCCACAGAGAGGAAGGGAAAGGGATAGAGAGCTAGAAACGTCGATGAGAGACAAACATCAACCAGCTGCCTTCTGCACACCCTCCACTGGGGATGCACCTGGAACCAATGTACATGCCCCCGACCGGAATCAAACCCAGGACCTTTCAGTCCTCAGACCGACGCTCTATCCACTGAGCCACACCGGTTTTGGCTATTATCCGTTTTTCTCATGAGACTTGAAGCTCCAGGAGGGCAGGGTGGTGTCTGTCTTGTTTATCACGGAACCCTCCACGCCTGCCGTGTGCCTGACCCCGTGGTGCTGGCGGGATGTCCGGGGCCTGGGCCAGAGGGCACCGCAGGTGTGACAGGCTCCGTGGGAACCTTGTCATTGCCTTCCTGGGTGCCTTGAGCTAGGACTCAGCTTTCTGTCTCACCCAAAAACTTCAAGTCTACATCAAGGAAGTGATGTTGCCGAAACTGGTTTGGCTCAGTGGTAGAGTGTCGGTCTGTGGACTGAAAGGTCCCGGGTTCGATTCTGGTCAAGGGCATGTACCTTGGTTGCGGGCACATCCTCAGTAGGGAGGGTACAGGAGGCAGCTGGTCGATGTTTCTCTCTCACCAATGTTTCTAACTCTCTGTCCCTCTCCCTCCCTCTCTGTAAAATATCAATAAAATATATATTTTTTAATAAGGAAGTGATGTAGAGCAGTGGTTCCCCACATGGGGCGCACGCCCCATGGGGGAGGGGGGAAGGCAGGGGGCAGCAATTTGACATTTAAGGGGGGCAATTTGAGAATGAGTTATTAACAGTGATTTTTTTTTGCATTTCTTATGGTCCCAGGGGCCTCATAGACAGTATAAAAATATGCACTGAGTGGCCAGATGATGATGATGTCTGAACACATAATGATCTGGCCACTCAGTGTATATCCTATAGAATAAAAGGCTAATATGCAAATTGTCCCCTTGACCAGGGGTTCAACCATCAGGCAGGCTGGCCAACTGCCCATGTCCCCTCCCCCTGGCCAATGCTGGCTGGACCCCACCCGTGCATGATTCTACCCTCAACAATCCTGCTTCTCATCCTTCTTCATAAAGAAAAGACTCTTCCTTTAGCCTCCATCTTCCACGTCAAGGGGGTGAGAATGGCAGGTGAGGGCAATGGTTCACAACTACAACGTTTTACGTGTCCAAGACCGTTTCCTCTCACAAGGGATCAAGAATCAAGAAACTAGTCAATCTTCTCCGCAAGAAACCTGATCTCCCAAACCAGAGATCTGATGACGCCCTCCTCCCGCTGGAAGATGAGGACAGCGGCATCGCTCTCTGCGGGTGACCACGGCGCCTCTCCCACAGGTCCCCGCTCTCCCGCCCCAGGTGTGTGGCCCGTATTCGCTGAATGCCGTTGGAAACCATCAAAGGCTGCTTCTCACTTCCAGAACAAAGACCAGTTCATCAGCCCAACCTACAACAACTTGACTGCAACGTGCCTTTCTGGCTTATCCTGCCCCCCCCCCCCCCTCCAGCCCTGTACTTGGTGCTTTCGCCATAAGATTCTTTCTATCGTGGGTCTCCGAACCCACTGTGCGCTTTCACCCACACCTCACCCGGTCACGATGGAACTCCTGGGAGAATCATTGGGAGTCGGGTCTACCTCCCAAGGAGATTAGAACTCTTGCAGGACGAAGACCTTGCCCTATTCATGTTCCTCACAAAGCCAAGTGCACGCCTTTGCATTGTAGGTACCAACCAGCACAACGTTCGTGAGTGAGTTTAAACATTAAATGCAACTGAGTTTGGGCTTGCTTCCCTAGGTTAGTTCTTTGTTTTTTTCCCCCAGTTGAGGCATTCCTTTGTAATCAATCATGTTGCCTTTCTTGAAAAAAAAATGTATAATGATAAAAAGCTACTATAAATTCAATAATATTTTAAAATAAATCTGTGTTGTATTTATCACCAAAGCTTCTACAGTCACAGGAAAAAATGGACATTCACATGTGACCAGACACATTGCAGTGCTTGGCATGTGTGTGGGTTTGTGGACTTACAAACTGCAAACACTTTTCTAGGAAGTAAGGACCCACCGAAGGTGTTTGGTTGGATAAAGTCACAGGAAAGGTAAACCCTATAAAAATAAGATTTAAAGTTTTTTCAAAATACCCCACCTCGCCTCCATCCCTCTGCTGTTTCCCTGAATTTTCGTTCAGCATCTGCTCTGTGCAGGGCACGCTCTGGGTGCTGGGCACAGAGCAGGCGCCAGGCTGGTGTCGTGGAGGCGCCGGGAAGGGGCTGGATTCTGGATCCGCATGAAGGCAGGGACCGCAGGACTCGCGCACAGAGGCGGCGTGGCGTACGTAAGGAGAGCGGGAAGGGTGACTCGGGGGCCTCCACGGGGGGCAGTCGGGAGGGCAGAGCTGCTGTTCGCTGGGATACAGGAGACGGTGAAGGAGGGTTTCAGGACCGGGTGACCAGGGATGTGGCGTTGGACCCACTAAATTCGAGATGGTCATTAGTGGAGAGACGACGTCTGTGGGCGTGTGCTAACGTGGGTGCCTCTTCAAGGAGGGCAAGCACACGGAGAGGTGGGCGAGAGCGGGCTCACACCAGTTCGCAAACGCTGATGTTACCTTTGCAGGAATTCTGTGAGCCCGTAGTTAAACATGAGCAAACTGTCGGTAGGACGATAAGCTATAAAAATGAATAAAGTCGAATCATCGCGTCGTACACCTGAAACTAATTTAATGTTGCTTGTCAGCTGTAACTGGAAAGTTTTAAAAATAGAAAATTATGAAAAAAATGTACAGTGTATGAAATGAATTATACTGAAACAAAAATAGTGCACATTTGAAAACAAACCCCTTCCTCGTCATTTTACTGCTTTCTGTGATGACAAGGTTCAGTCTGTGTCTGCTCAGCGCAAACGCTATAGAGTGGGGCGTGCCCCTCCCAGCTGTGGGCTCCGTGACCTCACACCGGTAACTTGAAATTGACTGTGATACCGTAATCAGCCAACGCCCGGACCTCCCCCCGGAGGGCTGATTGACGAATCGCACTCCCAGTGCGCTGCTGGGAAACCCTCAGCCGAAGCCAATTGTCTCCTCACACTCATGTAGCCTTTTATCCTCCTCCTCCTCCCCTCCTCCTCCTCCTTCCCCTTCTTCTTCCTCCTCCCCCTTCTTCCTCCTCCTCCCCCTTCCTCCTCCTCCTCCTCCTCCTCCTCCTCCTCCTCCTCCTCCTCCTTCTTCTTCTTCTTCTTCTTCTTCTTCTTCTTCTTCTTCTTCATCTCCACCACCACATTGGTTTTCATCTTCCCTGTTATATACGTGAAAACAAACAAACCAACCAAAGGTACCCAGCGGCTAAAAGGTAAGGGAGAAAGGATGAGTAGCTGGTCCAGGGCCCCAAAGCCAGGAAGAGATCTTATAAAACAGAATGCGCCTTTCCATCTATGCGTTCAACACTTTCAAAACGATGAGCCAGCTCCCTAGCCATGTGGAGTGATCGGGAAGATGTAACAAATGGGCAACGCAAACCACACCATGGAATTTCTAGTCTGGCACCATTTTTGCAAAACAAAACAGAATAAAAATACAGGTACCTGCCTGCTTACGCACCAAGTATTCCTGAGAAACACACAGGAAGCGAGTGACATCCGGACTTCGGAGAGGGCGCAGGGGACGAGGGCAGGGCAGTGGGAAGTGTGCTTTTCTGAGGGTCTCCTTTGTTCTCTTTGCATTTTATAGATGTGGAGGCATTTCCCATGCGAGCTGAGCAAACACGCCTTTCTCACTTGTAGGCGCTCAGGAGCTTTAAGAACCTGGCACGCAAACATCTCTCACCCCGGGAGGGAGAGAGCAAAGCTCTCCCACTTTATTTATGTATTTATTTTATTTTATTTATTTTTTATAAAGTCACATATATACACAAATGTGTATTGATTGGTTGATTAATTTCAGAGAGGAAGGAAGAGGGAGAGAGAGATAGAAACACCAATGATGAGAGAGAATCATGGATCGGCTGCCTCCTGCACACCCCACACTGGGGATGGAGCCTGCAACCCCGGCAGATGCCCTGACTGGGATTTGAACCCTGACCTCCTGGCTCATAGGTCAGTGCTCAACCACTGAGCCATGCCAGCCAGGTTTTCACTTTACATTTGTACAAATTTTGTCTCTTTTATACATAATTATGTATAAAAGTCTTCAATGGTATGCAGCTTCTAAATCTCAAGGTCTTCTGGTTAATGACTGTAGCCTAGCGTCTTAAGGCAACGTGATCTTATAGCGTGTGTAAGTATGCTTCCTGGAAGAAACGAGGCATTTAAGTATCTGTTCTCTGAAACTACGCTTACTCACTTAACGCCATAAAGATGTGTCTTCTGAAGTTGAATTGGCTTGCTTCGGTGTGATAGTGAACACACCGGCCACGATCTCTCAGGTCTTACGATGGCACTCTCGTTGCGTAAACAGAATAAGCTCCCTTGTTCATGCATATACATAGCAGATTCTGAGGTGAAACTGCTCTCTTCGGTGTGCGAGGGAAGAAGAGTGCTTACAGGACGCTTCATGTCCAACACACGGCGGGGAAGCGTGCTTCCAGGCCCCGTGGCACCGTGGTCCTTGGAGACGGGTCTCGGCAGCGCGTGATAGGCTACGTGGCTTACTCTCCATCTAGGTTTCCATGGCAGCTGCCATTTCTTTGCTGCCTAATAGTCGTGGTCAGCAAACTGTGTCTCGCGAGCCACGTGCAGCTCTTTGGCCCCATTGAGTGTGGCTCTTCCACACAGAAATACCATGGCCTGGGCAAGTCTATTTTGAAGAAGTGGCGTTAGAAGAAGTGTAAGTTTAAAAAATGTGGCTCTCAAAAGAAATTTCAATCATTGTGCTGTCACTATTTGGCTCTGTTGACTAATGAGTTTGCCGACCACCGGCCCAGTCCCAATGTGAGCACACTAACTGGCCCTGTTCACTAAATTAGGCACAAAACTGCATCCTGGGGTGTTGGGTAAGGACCCAAAGTTTGGGAGCTGGGTTGTTTTTGTTTGTCTTTGGTTCATCCTCACCCCAGGATACTTTTTCATTGATTTTTAGAGAGAGTGGAAGGGAGAGAGAAACATCGATGTGAGAGAGACACAGATATTGATTGCCTCCTACACACACCCACAACCAGGGCTGGGGAACCTGCAGGTGAGGTACATGTCTTTGATTGGAATTGAACCCAGGACCCTTCCGTCCACAGGCCGCTGCTCTATCCACTGAGCCAACATGCTAGGGCGGAAGCTGTGTTTTAATGGTACAAAACCAGGTTGATCACACAAGGAGCAGTCTATTAGGCTGAGGGAGAGAAACTACTCTGTCCCCGGGGGTTCTCTCGTTCCCCTTTCGGGTACGAATTAAGGACTGACCAACCCCAAATCAGGCCTGAGCAGGAAGCCTAGTGGCCCCTGTGTCAGCCCGGGGTCTTGGCAGAGAGAGAGAATTCAGCCCCAAACGTTGTGGGAACCGCCTCCAGGACAGGACTCTCTGCAGCCGGTGGGGGAGGAAGGAGGGGAGGCAGGCACCTGGACCAGCCCCGTCGGGGGAGGCCCTTTCTGTCCCTCTGGGAGAACGGGCCCGCGGGAGGAAAGGGAATTTCTGGAGCTCAGAGGGGCCGGAAGTGGATAGGTAGGAATGGCCTACTTCTCCTGGGCTGGCGAGCCACATGCAGCTCTTTGGCCCCTTGAGTGTGGCTCTTCCACAAAACACCACGGCCTGGGCGAGTGTGTTTTGAAGAAGCGGCGTTAGAAGAAGTTTAAGTTTAAAAAATGTGGCCCTCAAAAGAAATTTCAGTCGTTGATATTTGGCTCTGTGGACTGATGAGTTTGCCAACCACTGTCCTGGTTGGTCCTAGAGGGAAGAAGCAGCTGAGGCTGAGACAGGGAGGGAGCAGGGCTACGTACCTCCCTCTCTCTTCCCATCCTCTGCTCCTCTCCCAGGGCCTGCCAACCCTAGAGTGAAACCAGCCCCGATGGGGGCAGGAGGGAGACCCTGTCTCAGGGCTCAACCTCCGGGCCACAGAGCAAAGCACCTCAGCAGCATTTTAAACAGATCAGCAATCAACCAACCAACCAACCAATCAGACAAAACAACTTTCCCAATGCCTCCATTCATTCCTGCTCCCCTGGATAGAAGTGAAGGACATGGCTTACCTTGACCTGGTCCTTCTTTGTCACCTGGTTCTCTGTCCCTGTCATTAGCCCTGGCATCTGACTTTCCCAGAGAAGGGTCTTTGGTGCTGTCAGAGAGTTTCTGATTTTCCACCGGCCTTTGCTTGAGGGCTGAGACTCTCTCTTTGGTCAGAATGTGTCTACACGGGCTCCTGTATGGCCCACTGGATGCTGGAGGTCAAGAACTTTCTCCTGAAAACATTTGCCATTTGCTAACAGCCGTTCAGTCATCATTTGGGAATTGCTTTTCTCTGTGTTTGCTCTCGGCTCCGTTTCCCTGCCCTTGCCATGGTCCTCGGAGCTGTGTTGGGACAACGCCGAGTGTTTAGCTGCCGTCCAACTGGATGGAGCGTTGGATGGCTGGTAGGCTGTGGCCGACGCCTGGGATGCAGAGTGCTCTGAGAAAACACTCTGGAAGCTTGCGGGTGAGGAAGTCTGTGCCGTCCCTCGGCTGCGGCCACGGGCAGGTCCAGTTGTAACAGCTCCACACCTAGCTTTGCCTGGATTTCCTAGCAGTCTCCCCCTGGTATGGCGGCCGCCAAGACCGTTAGGACACTGTTGTAGTAATGCTATGGGCATAAGGAAGCCCCTCTGACGTGTGAAATGACTGTGTGAAGTGTTTGCTGTGTGGAGACCCCGATAGTCTGTAACTTCCCAACTGGTGAACGTCCCACTTTCTTGATGTGAACGCCCTGCTCCCAGCATACGGCACACCGTGTGGCCCACACCGAGAAGACACGGGCTGTTTGCCACCGGCTGTGTAAGCACCGGAGCCTCTTCAGGCCACGTCGCCTGCCTGGTGGGGGAGGACTCCACGTCGCTCTGTGAGACCAGCCCCTGACGGCTCTGCTGTGCGAGCCTGAACCAACTGCGGCCGCCTGCCTGCCTCTGTTTCCGCCGTCCGTCCTTCAGTGTGCATCGCCGGGTGGCTTTGCCGGAGCCCAGGACCCACTAGGAATCGGTAAATGTGTCCTGTGTGAGTGCATACTGTTTCTGTCTGTGTGTCCTGTGTTCCGGTTCGGCTCAGCTGTGTAGACATTGAAGCACCAGGGGAGAGGCCATTATTGTGACTCCTGGTCACCTGCCTTTGTCCTACTAAGTCTAGAGCAGGGGTGGGCAAACTTTTTGACTCGAGGGCCACAATGGGTTCTTAAACTGGACTGGAGGACCCAAACAAAAGCAATCTGACCATGCTGGCACTCTCATCTTGGGCTGCTGGTGAAGGAGCGGAGGGGAGAGCAAGAGAACCCTCCGCTCTTTCGGCTCCGCGGGCCGGATAGAACAGCCGAACGGGCCGAATCCGGACCGTAGTTTGCCCACGGCTGGTCTACACAGATAATCAGTTAATTGGGGCTTAATCGGGACAGACACCTTCTCTAAAAGTTATTCTTCATTACGCCAAATTCCACCTTCCCAATGCAGAATGGAACCCTGACGTCCACCGGTCAGATGCTCTCGCACCAGATTGTGATGTGGGGGGACTCGTGTCCAGAACCAAGCAGGGCGAGGAGATTTCTTCCTCCCGGAGGAGGAACTGTGATCCAGCTCCGTAGAGGGTGCGGGCTGGTCACAGAGGTCTGTGGCCACTAGCTGCGGACGGACGGCAGTGGCCACGTGGTGATACTGGAATTCTGTGACTTACCTGCGAGGCTGCGCCCTGGGCAGCCGGGAGGCAGGGGAGCGAACTGAACGAGTGAAGGACACGGCGGACGCGTGACCGGGAGGCACGCCGCCTGAGGGCGGAGCTGCCAGCTGCCTCTCTGTTCCTGGGGACTGTGCCTGTGTGGACTCAGAGACCCAGGGACTCCTGGTTTCCTGATTTTTCAGAAGGTAGAAATCCAGATTTTGTTGTTGTTGGAATTCCTACATTTTAAATAGTGTCAAGTAATTAAAAAAGTATTTCACAGGTTTGTGTGATCAAATAAAATCTACGTCAGATACGGTGTGTGGATTGGCAGATTTTGATCCTGGCCTCGCTGGTAAGAAGACACGAGTCATCAAGAAGCCAGAGAGGAATGTGAGATCGGAGGATTGGAGGGGGAGAAGGGGGCGTGCCGAGGGAGTCCCCGAGTCTGGCCACAGGGTGCTGGTCAATGAGAGGTCCGACCGCCAGATAGGGACGGGATAGTGCCATTGTATTGGGGGCTTGAAAGCCGTTGGTAACCTTTGTCAAGCCTCTTCCGTGACTCAGAGGAGATATGAGTCCGAACTTCAGAGGCTGAGGAACGAGGGTGAGGTGAGGTGGTAGACAGACTGGAGATTACTCCCAAGGAGTCACAGGCTTTTTTAAAACAAATGTTATGGGCTAGGCCCTGTGATCGGCAAACTCATCAGTCAACAGAAGCAAATATCAACAGGACAGCGATTGATACTTCTTTGGAGAGCCAAATTTTTTAAACTTAAACTTCTTCTAACGCCACTTCTTCAAAATAGACTCGCCCAGGCCGTGGTATTTTGTGGAAGAGCCACACTCAATGGGGTGAAAGAGCCGCAGTTTGCTGACCACTAGGCTAGGCTAGGCAAGGCTGAATCCTGTGTGTCGAGTGTGTGTGTGTGTGTGTGTGTGTGTGTGTGTGTGTCTTCGAGTTAGGAAAGTTTTATTGATGATATTATTTCAATTTTAGGTATCTTTATTTGAAAATTTTGAGTGAAGCGTATTTTAAGGCTCAAGTTAAAACCACCCCGGAGGGAGGCATTAAGACCAATGGCGGGAAAGCGGCTGCTGAGGGGCTGTCTGGAGGGGCTGGGGGGCCGTGCTGACCAGCACAGGCGTGCGGAGGACGGAGCTAGACATGGAAGGGACCTGGGCAAACCTGGTGAATGCCGGGAGCACCGGAGGGCGTTCCTTCCTGATGCCAGCCCTTCCCAGGTAGGCAGGCGGGATCCAGTCCCCGGAAAGTGGGGGAATGGGAGTAGGTCTGCTGCTTGGAGCGATGGCGAGAGCAGGGCTGGACACGCGCGGGAGTGGAATACCCCGGGAGGCTGGGGAAGCCAGGAGACCAGGGCTCCCGCTGGGGCGGCGCCACTGGGCGTGCCGAGGATGCGTGCCTGCGTGGCAGCACGCGTGGGGGCGTGAGGAGGGGGACGCACGGCCCCACAGTGAGAGCCTGGGCCGGAGGGCGCGGGAGAGAGGCAGAGTCACGCGCAGAGCCTCAGTTCCAGGGAGAGAGCGCTGAGGTGCCGAGGCAGGAGATGCAGGAGGCCGGAGAGGGAGGACAGCCTCTCAGCGTCCGGTCAGGCCGTGGACCTGGACCCGTGGCGCCCGGCGGCCTGGGGGGTGGCGCCCGCCTCTGTACGGCGGCTTCGGGCCTGCATGGCGGTGGATGTGGCTGCTCAGCGCTCCGTCCGTGACGAAGGCCGCGGGTAGTGGTGCTTGGTGGGCAGCCCGTGGCTGACTGAGCCCAGGTGCTGCTCCGGGACGACCGGGCGGCGCCTGGAAGCGGGGCAGGCACGCGCCGGGGAAGAGAAGCGGACCGAACGTCCCCCGGAGGGGCCGGGCTGCCGTGCCGCCTGGCTCCGTTCAGCATTCGCGCCTCCTCTGGAGAAGCCGCCGGGCGGGCTGTGCCCGGCTGGGAGGGAGGGGGGAGCCCGCAGTCCCAGGCAGCTCCGCCGCGTCTCCCGGGAAGGTCTCCGGGAGGTAACAGAGGGCGAGAACACTCCCGGGAAAAGCGTGCCCGGTGATGTCTGCGGCCCAATGCCTCTGCCACCGAGCGTGCACCCCTGGGGCCCAGGCAGGTGGTGTGTGGGGATCCTGGCCAGGCCGGGCGGGGGGCACGGGGCGCTCTCCCAGAAACACTCAGGTATCCGGGCAGCCACGCCGCCCGCCCTCAGGGCTCGGGAGGATTCTAGGACAGGAGGCCTCAAACTCGAGCATTCAGAAGAATTCCCTAGAGCCATGGTCGGCAAACTCCTTCGTCTGCAGAGCCATATACCAATAGCACAACGATGGACATGTCTTTGGAGAGCCACATTTTTTAAACATAAACTTCTTCTAACACCACTTCTTCCACACAGACTCGCCCAGGCCGTGGTGTTTTGTGGAAGAGCCACACTCAAGGGGCCAAAGAGCCGCACGTGGCTCGAGAGCCGGGGACCTAGAGTGCTGGGGACAACAGGCTTTGGGAGCCTGGCCACGGTGAACGTCCGGGGCTCCGGGGCAGGGCCTGAACCTGCGTTTCCCACAGGCACCCAGGTACGCTGACCCTGCTGGCCCGCGCACCCGACCTCGACGCGGAACATTTGGTGGGGCTGTTACTGACGGGGTCCTGGTTCCACAGACCCCATCAACACCTCACCCTAAGTCCACGTTGACAGCTTCGGGGCGCCGGCCCCACCAAAGACTCCCGTAGAGGTTCCGAGTGCTGCGGGCCTTTTCGTAACCCAGTCGCTCGCTCCGTGTTGCCCGTGGGCCAGCAGCCCACAGCAATCTCAAGAAACCATAGCGAGCGGCCTTCTCTCGCGGACACCACTGTTTATGGGATGCATCCCGACCACAAAAGTCATCCCCCCACCCCCTAGTTCACATCCCCTGCCCCCGATTTACTTTTGGTGCCGAAAAGACAGAGGTTTACCAAGATCTCTTCCTGGAACTGGACTAGACACAGGGCGTCTGTCTCTTCCTCGCCAGCATTGCACCTTTGCTCTCCGTTTCTTGCCGGCGGCCCCAAATTGCTGAGAAAAACTTGCGCTGGTTCTTTCGCCAGAGACTCGAGTCCTCGGCGAGTGGCTACCAGAGGCTTTGGGTGGGGATGGATCTGGCTCCGGCAGGACCAGCTGGCTCCCGGGCCATCCTCTTAAAATAGAGAAATGACAGGTTGCCGTGCTGCCAGGCCGCGTCTGGTGCAATGCGGAGGGCGTGTTTGGAAGTGTCTGACCGCCTGGCCACAGGAATCTCCATGGCACCGGCCAAGCCCTCCGAGGCCCGAGCAGGGCCAGGCCCGGGACCATCCCGTCCTCACGGGGGATTCCAGTGACGAGGCGCTGGGCTTCGGGCGTGTCGGGGCAGGTCTGCGGGCCGCGGGCCGGCCGGCCTTGGCTGGGGATGGCCGGCGGGTGGGTCCGAATGGGGGCACGTGAGGACCCGGGTTTTGAAAAGTGCCTTTTGATAAACACGTGTGCTCCTTAAGCAGTATGTCGTGTTTTTAAATACCCGGCTTTTGCCATGACTGGTGTGGCTCAGTGGATCGAGCGTCGGCCTGCGGACTGAAGGGTCCCGGGTTCGATTCTGGTCAAGGGCATGCACCTTGGCTTCGGGCACATCCCCAGTAAAAGGTGTGCAGGAGGCAGCTGATGGATGTCTCTCTCTCTCATCGACGTTTCTAGCTCTCTTATCCCTCTCCCTTCCTCTCTGTAAAAAAAAACCAATAAAATTTATATCTTTAAAAAAATAAAATGCCTGGCACTTGTGTGATCCACGTGAGGATGGATGCCTGACGGTTTGGAAACAGTTCGTCGCTCCTCAGGATCTGCCGTCCTCCTGTGGGACGTCGTGTGAGAAGGAGAGAGACGGCCACGAGGTAGCTGGCTGCGGGGTGTCCGGGGGGAGAGGACGTGGGCAAAGGGCGTGTGCTGTGGCTTTGGGACTGTGGAGGGCCAGTGAGGCTTTTCCAAATCTCGGAGGGGAATCGTGTGTCTACACCTGTTGTTGGCACCGGGCCCTTTTGCCGTAGCGCTCACACCCACTTCCGGGAACGTGTCACCGCTGACCTGGCGGGGCTGCCCGGGGGCCATGCGTGTGCGTGTTCGAGTCCGTGCCTCTGGCCCGGCGGCCATGTGTGTCTGTGTTCACATCCGTGCCTCTGGCCCGGCGGCCTCCTCACCGCCCGGTGGCCACGTGTGTCGTCCATCACACTCCGTGTCCATGTCCGTCCTCTGGCCCGGGGCCTCCGCGCCGCCCTGTCCAGGCAGAGGCCGGCTGACAGCCCCGGTGCCGCCATCTTTTTGCCTCTGATTCATAGCCACCATCATACCCCGGGAGCACTGACTCCCCGCCCTTCGCCGGGGCCGGGCCTGGCCGCAGAGCTGGGACACCTCCGTCTCCCCGACACCGTTAGGGGCAGGCCTTCCGCCGCCCTCTGACCGCGTGGGCCCGGGTGCGGGGAGGCGCCCCCCGTGGCCTGTCCGCGCAGCAGACAGCGAGCCGGGGGAGCAGGGGGTGGCGTTTGGAGCGTTTTCACGGAGCTCACCACCACCCTCACCGTAAGAGGATTACAGAAGAGAAAAGGCCATTCCTCGGGCGGGTGGGAGGGGTGGCAGGTCTGATTCTGTAAGTCGCGTGGGGACGTCACCGAGACCGTTCTCTGGAGCCTTTGGCCATTCAAGACGATCTGTTAAGTGACAGCTACGCCCTTGCCTCCCGGAGAACGGGGAGCCATCTCCTGTGCACCCCCCCCCCCCCTTATGAGGCTCACTTTAAAAAATGTTAAACTCTTTATTCGGATGTGATACTAACATGTCACACTAACAGACAAGTTGCAATGGTGTAGTATTAAAAATACGCACACGCACCCTGGCCGGTGTGGCTCAGTGGACAGAGCGTCGGCCTGCGGACCAAAGGGTCCGAGTTTGCTTCCCGTCAAGGGCACAGCTGCAGGCTCCTCCCTGGCTGGGCCCCGGTCGGGGTGTGTGCAGGAGGCAACCCGTCCATGCGTTCTCTCTCACATCGGCATTTCTCTCCGTCTCTCCCTCTCTCTCCAACTCTCCCTACAAGCCAGTGGGAAAATACCCTCAGGGGAGGCTTAAATAACAACAACAAAAATACCCACACACCTTTTACTCAAGTTCACGCACTGTTGTGTTTCGCTCTCCTTGTAACCTTTGTCTGACTCCCTGTGAGTACATGTGGGGAAAACTATGCGAAGCCGCATTTTTTCTTCCTGAATCATCCCAGCGTTCGCTGCATCCACTCTGGCCCTTTTCCCTGCACGCAGACCTCAGCGCGCATTTGCTCAGTGTGGGGAGACTCGCGCGGGGCCGCACCCCGCAGTCGCTGGAGGAACCTTTCCCGTCGGTGCGGTGCTGCGCCCGGGGCACGGGCTGCTCCGTGCGTGTGGCACTCCCGCCCCGGGCGCAGCGCCCACCTGAGGCCGGCCTCTGCACCGGCACGGGTTCTAATCTCGCCCCATTTTAGTTTCACCCCGCTCCAGGAAACAGGGCATAGAACCCCACCTGACAGGTAACCGTCTCGGGGGGACATCTGGTGAAACTCGGGCTTCTGGTACTTTTCATTATGGCTTGATGGTTTGCGAGTCCTGATCACTAAGACGTACACATTCCTTTGAAAACTAGTTACTGGAATGGTTTCTATTAATTACATTATACGCCTAAGTGAATTACTCTTTTGGGCCTCAGCTGAAACGTTCACAATAGCTTGATGACATTAATTTAATTTGAGTTTTAAAAGAGACTTCTATTTCTCGATACTCCCTAGCCTAATGCAGGATTACTGGAAAAATAGGAAACTCCAAGAAAGAAAATGAGATTTTTTTATTTCATTTTATTTTATTTATTTATTGTTTTTGCTTGAGAGGCACGCTGGATGCTGGCACATAGGAAAGAAAATTCTTAAATGACCTGAGTGCTGATTGTACCACTCTCCCTGCCAGGACACCCAGGGGTGCCCGCTGAGCGGACAGCTCTCCCTCCTGCCTGGCCCGTGGCAGCGCCGCGCTTCCCACTGCCCAGAGCACCGCAGGGAGTCTGGAGCACCGGCCAGGGAGGGCGGTGAAGCCGTGGCTGCCAGCTGCCTTCCCGGCCCCATTCCTGTCCCTGGCCCCGTCCCCGTCCCCGGCCCCAGCCCCGGCCCCGGGAGCCAGTTCCGGCAGCAGCGGCGCTCCCAGGCGTCGTCCTGACCGTCTCTGGTTCCCGGCAGCCGGTCCCTCTCCCGGCCGCCCTCCTCCTCCCGGGATCCGGCTGACCGCTGACAAAGCCCTCCAGGCTCCGAACCCTGGTCCCACCCCGCCTCCCCCGGGGCCTCCGGGCTCCTCGGCTCCGTTCGGTGACCACAGCCAAGAGCCAGCGTCTTCTACCACCATCAATCACCATTATCGAGCTCTCCCTTTATTTTAGGACAGAAAAAACTTTACTCTTTTGGACTCAGGCCCCGTCGTGTTTCACAGTTATTGCTGAGCAGCATTGGCAGTCCTGACCCTCCCGGGCCGTCTTCCATCTTGCGCGTTTGGCATTGTTACTGTCCTCCGTCGGGGAACCAACCCCTGCCCGGCCAGCACGGCTCAGTGGTTGAGCATTGACCTATGACCCAGGAGGTCACGGTTCGATTCCCGGTCGGGGCACAGGCCCAGGTTGAGGGCTCCATCCCCAGTGTGGAGCGTGCAGGAGGCAGCCGATCGATCTACGACTCTCTCTCATCATTGGTGTTTCTCTCTCTCCCTCTCTGAAGTCAATAAAAACATTTTTTTTTTAGTTTTTTTTTTTTTATAAAAAGGAATTAACACCCAACGAATTGGAAAGGCGTGTTGATGACCTTGTTACCATGTAGCATCGTGTATTGCAGGGACCGAAGGCCCCAAGGCCAGCCTGCAGTTCTCAGCGCGACTGCTAAGGTTAACGGCGTCGCCGCGTCCTCTCACCCGCATTCCCTCCCCCAAACACGGGCACCCCCATCACCGTGGAATGGAGTCCCCTCACCCAGCACCACCAGGCCCCGTCCGCCGTGTGCGTGGCCTCTCTGCCCCTCTCCCTTTCCGTGTCACACCCACGGGGTGGGGGACGTTAGTCTGGGCTTTGGGGGCTCCTGCCCGGGAGCTGGCTTCTGGCGCGCTCTGTCCCAGCAAACGCCTTCTGTACCTCTGCACCCCAAAGCCCCAACGCGCTCCCCTTCCTCCTTGACATCATCCGCGATGGAGACCATTTGGCTTTTTAACGTTTTTTTATTTTTTCACTCATCGTTTATTTACAAATACACATTATAACTTTTATATACATTGCACATTTACATGGTAGAAAAGTACAAAACTATATATTTAAATGAATTTTTATTTAACTTGCCATGTTTGAGAATATAAAATTGCATCAGGAAAAAAAAAAGTATTGTGAAAAGCAAGAAACTCGGACTGAGAAAGCTCTGATACAACTTGTCGTGACACACCGGCTGGACAAAGGACGGATTTTAAAGGTACAGGAGCCCAGCTTCCCGGAGACACCGAACGCAAGGCGGGTGGGTGGGGAGCACCCCCACCCCCCTCCGTCCGTCCATCCGTCCCCCGACACCCATCACCCCGTTTCTTTGGATCTGGAACACCTTGAGAGTTCTGATTACCAGAAGCCCGAGGTCGCCGCCACCTCGGCCTCACCACCGTGTCCATCACAGCCGGAGGACGGAGCCGGCGTTTCCTGCAGGCGGTGGCCCTGGACCTCCTGTCCGAGCCCCTGACCAGGCCTTTGGTCAGCCAGGGTCCCTTGTAAACAAAACCCGAGGCGGCGTGCGCGCACAGAAGAGGCAGCAGAGAACCCAATAAATAAACAGGACAAACCGACGCGCAGGTCGGTGCGTGGGAGGGGGACGGATGGACGGACAGAGGGATGGACAGGCGCGGTGGAGGACAGGGCTGGGGGTGCGTGGCCGGGAGGAATGGTCCGACGGTTTACAAGGCAAACGACGCTGTCACTTCACAAGCAAGAGACCTCACAATAAATAACATCCGCTCTCCCTCTCACGAATACATTTCTTCAAGAAAAGAAAAGGAAAAAAAAAACCAAAACAACAACAGAAAACAAACGAGGTGTACAGTCAACCAGACGCTTTATGTATAAATTATAAAACATGACACAGTATAAATAAACGCCTGCACGTCTCGGCGGCGGCGGCCTCAGCCAGGAGACCTCGCAGGGCGGCCCCCCCTCCGGTCCCCGGTCCGAGGAGCGACAGGCGGCCGGGGAGAGCGCGGAGGACCGGGGGTCCCCCAGGCGTACCGTCCCCCCCAATAAATAAGCATACACGTATGTACAGTATGGACAATGTGTGTCTCCCCCCTCCTTCCTTCCTCTCCTCCTCTCTGTGCTCCGCCCGGAGGCCGGCTTCACCACTCCAGAATGGAGGAGATGGGGAAGCTGTAGTCCTGGTCTTCGTCCTCCTCCTCCTCCTCCGTGTCTTCCGAAATGGCTAGATGGGGGAACACAGGGAGCTGCTGCTCAACGCGGACAACGCCGGCGCAGAGCAGCTGGGGCGCCGCCACGCCCGCGCCAGCCACGCTCCCGCGGTGGGCGCACTTTCACGTGGCTTGCAGGGAGATGCTTTCCTAGGTTTTTACTTTATTGTTTGGCATCTGCTGTTCTGCAATACGTGTTTTTTTTTTTTTTTTAAAACTTAAAAAAAACAAAAACACCAAAAACACCACCATAATCTATGAAGTCAACAACGGCAGAAAGTTCTGAAGACTCAATGGCTCAGGTTTAACGGGCAGATCCTGAAATCAGACAAAAAGCGTCCTTGTGTCCTAGGCACCTCTGCGCGGGGTCCTTACGTCAGGGTGAGCGGGGGCGGCTGCGCGGGGCGGCCGCGAGCACGCGTGACAACAGAAAGCTGCCTTCGGGAAAGAGAGCGACAAGGCCTTCGGAAGCGGTTAGTGTGGGCCCCAGGGTGAACCCGGCCGCCAGCCGGGCGCGTGGCCGCCGCGGAGGGGTCAGGGGCTGCGATCGGCACGGGCTTTCGGAGGCCACCGCCGGGCGGCCATGGGACGCGTCCCAGGGTCACGGAATGGCTGGCGGAACTGAGCGGCTACCTAAGGCCAAGGGCGCGGCGCCCGGACCGGCCCCCTCGCCGCTCCCCGGGGGCGAGGCTGGGGAAGGCTGCGGTTGGAGCGGGCTGAACAGGCACTTACAGTTGCACGATCCGGAGTGCTTCACCTCCAGCAGCACGCCTGCCGAGCAGGCGGCCTCCCGCATGGCGCACTCGCTGGCGTAGGTGGCGTTGTCGCTGGCGCAGACCGGCTCCTCGGACCTGCTCTCGGGGCACAGCTCGTCGCACAGGGAGCAGCGGCCGCGGCCGGCCCGGACGTCCCACAGACACTTCTTCCCGCCGCCGCACGGGATGTCCTCGCAGGACTTTGCTTCTAGGGTGCAAGGGGCCCATGGTGAGTACGCGGGCCCCCTCCGCGCCCCTCTGCGCCCTGCCCCTGCTCCCCCACCAAAACATGTAAGCTGGGACTCCAGAGAACTGGTGGCCCAGAGAGAAGCTACAGACCGATCCCTATGCCTCTCAGCCCAACCGTTATGGCCTGTCTCCTTTCCCATTCTTATCAGTGTATCTCCAGTAGGACACGATCTCACTCATCTAGGGGAAACGGTGAACAACGTAGACCAGGGATGGGCAAACTTTCTGACGCGAGGGCCACCATGGGTTCTTAAACAACCTGACCAGGCTGGCACTCTCCTCTTGGGCTGCTGGTGAAGGAGTGGAAGGGAGAGCAAGAGGACCCTCCGCTCTTTCGGCTCCTCCGTGGGCCGGATAGGGATCAAGCCCACGGGCCGTAGTTTGCCCACGGCTGACATAGGCTGATGAACAAAAACAGACCCAGAGATAAGGAGCCATGGGTCAGACAGTTGGACCTCAGAGGGAGGGTGGGGATGAAAGGGAGAGATCAACCAGAGGACTTGTGTGCACACATCTGAGCCTGACCAGTGGTCAAGGACAATAGGGGGCGGAGGAAGTGGGGAGGAGAAGGCGGGCGAGTGGGGGGCTGGGGGGTTGGAATGAGGGGTTGAGAACAAATATGTGATGCCTTAATCAGTAAAGAAATTATTAAAAAAAAAGACATATGAACTGCAACGTACAGCCTTTTCCGTTTTGTTCTGTGAATCCTCGCCTAGGATGTGTTCCATTGGTGTTTAGGGAGAGCGGAAGGGAGGGGAAGACAGAGGGAAACATGGACGTGGGAGAGACACATGGATGGGTGGCCTCCTGCAGGGGCCAGGGAGGAGCCTGCAACCGGGGGACGTGCCCTTGGCTGCAATCGAACCCGGGACCCTCCCGTCCACAGGCCCGCGCTCTATCCACCGAGCCAAACTGGCTAAGGCTGAACATACAACTGGCATGTCATTGCTCGCTAATGGGGGTAATGAAGCTACAGGATGCAAAAATGCTTGATAATGAAGCTGGAATACACACAACCCCCCCTTCTTACATACTAGCCGTGTGTGTGTGACAATAGCACGTGTGGGACAGGATTCCGGGTCCTGGAGCCACACAGCGAGAGCGTTAAAAAAAAAAAAGAACGTCGCCAGAACCCAGTGACAGCTTGGAGGCGCGGGGAAGCAATTACTTCTTGCTTCCAGCGAGTCTGGCACTTAGGCCGAATGTGCAACACGGGGGAGCTCTGGTTTTCTAGGACAGAAACCGTTTCCTGGTTCTCGCAGGCGTTTCACAACAGGCACCAGCGCCTGGGAGGACAGTGGCTCCCTGGGGGAGGACCGGGCCACGCACGGGGAGGATGGCTCTCTGGCCAGACGCTGCCACTGGGACGCGCTGGGCTTCCTGACGGGCCAGCCCCGGGTGTCACGGCCAGCACAGGCCTCCTCCTCCTCCCGGCCTCCCCCCCCCCCTCGCTCTGTGTCTCCGCCGGACACCTACGGATGCACTTCCCCTCGTAGGCCAAGCCGATGGACCTGCCCAGCAGGCAGGTGGCCCTCCGCAGGTGGCAGGCGCTGGCGTAGGTCACCCCGTCGTTGCCGCACAGGTGCTGCGCCGGGGAGGCGGGCTCCGGGCAGGCCCGGTGACAGGTCACGCAGTAGGCGTTGTGGGTCTGGTCCACCACGCACGTGGAGCTCCCGGGGCAGAAGACGTCCCGGCAGGTCTCTGCGGCAGCAACGGGGAGGCGGTTAGGGGCGGCTTCCGGGCCCGGGGAGGGAGGGCCCCTCGTCACCCAGGACACAGGCCCCGGTGGGAAGAGCCCAGCTCCCACACGCGGCGGCGGGGAGCCCTGTGGTTCTCAGGGGGAGCCTACCCCCACTCTGGGTTGGTCCTATCTGTGGCAGTTTTCTTTTTAAAATACCTCCTTATTGATCTCAGAGAGGAAGGGAGAGGGTTACACAGAGACAGAAACTTCAATGACGAGAGAGGACCATTCACCGCTGCCTCCTGCTCGCCCCACACAGGGATCAAGCCTGCAACCCGGGCCTGTGGCCGGAGCGGGAAAGGAACCGTGACCTCGTGGGTCACAGGTCAGTGCCCAGCCACTGAGCCGTGCAGGGCCGCCCTGAGGCTGCGGGGTCTCTGGAAGCTGGAAGCGTCCCTTCACTCGGGGTCTTGTGGCCACGGCCCGCCCTCCCGGCCCGGCGGCCACTCACTTCTGCACTTGCCCTGGTACTGGACCTGCAGCTCGGGCTGCTCCCGGCACCGCGCCTTGAGCAGCGCGCACTCGCTGCGGTAGGTCTTGCCGTCCAGGCCGCAGACCGGGCCCTTCCAGGTGACGTTGGAGCAGTCGGGGGCGCACACGCAGCGCGGCTTGTTCTTCTTGTTCATGCGGCACTTCTTCCCCGGCCCGCAGTCCACGTTCTCGCAGGTTTCTGCCGGAGGGAGAGGCCGGCGGCGGGTCAGCCGGGCCTCCGCGGGCGGGCCTTGCGTAAGGCCCCTCCCGGGCGGCGGGGGCGGCGGGGGCGGCGGCGGGTCAGGGGGGACAGGGGGGGCCGCGGGCGCCCCAGACCCAGATCCCGCTCCCGGAGCCCGGACCCCGGAGGCCGGCGGCCACAGCCACACTTGGCGCGGCGGCCGGGCCTCCGCCGACCTGGCTCCGCGTAAAAGTGTGTGACAGGCAAGACCCCGCCCCGCTCGCGCCGGGCCGGGACGGAGGGCGGGCGGGGGCCGGGGCCGGCACAGGCCGGGCGGGGGGCCAGGGGAGGGGCGCACCTTTGCAGGGGATGCAGTTGGGGGCGCCCCCGTTGAAGATCATCCACTTGAAGAGCGTGTTGTCGTTGACGTCCTCCTCGGTCCACGAGGTGCTGAGGCGGCCGGTGCCGCAGCACTCCTCCCTGCTCAGCTCCGTCTTGTACAGCACCTGGCACCGGCCGTTGCGCGCCTGGCGCAGCCAGCAGTTCCCGGCTGCGGGAGGGGAGGTCAGGGCGGTGGGCGGTGGGCGGAGGGCGGTGGTGGGCCATGGGCGGAGGGCAGGGGAGGGGGCCGCGGAGCAGACCCGAGGGGCGCAGGGCGCGGGGTGGAGGGGCCGGAGCCGGGGACCCGCAGGAAACACTTGGAAGGCGGCGGAGGGTCGGGAAGCCGAGGGGAAGCCCAGCCTGGAGAGGAGGGCGGCGGGCGGTGGGCGGCGGGCGGAGGGCGGCGGGCGGCGGGCGGAGGGCGAGGGGGAGGACCAGAGCCAGGAGCCGGACCCCCAACCCGCGCCCCCGCGCCGGATCCGCGTGCGCCCCCAGGGGGGACCCAGAGGCCCCGCGCGCAGCCGCGGGCTCTGCGCGCCCCGCTTCACCCCGCAGCGGCGGGGACGGACCGGACGGGCCGCCACGGGCGGTGCGGGGCCGGCGGAGCGGGGTCTGTGCGGCCGGGGCAGCCGCGGGCCGGCGGGAAAATGAAAGCAAACGGGGCGCAGCCCGCCGACGGGCCGTGTTGCAACCCGCGGCCCCGGGGACGCCCGGCCGCCGGCTCTTTCGAAACCGGCCCGGCTGCGCTCCGCCGCGGCGCCCCGGCCCCCGTCCCCGGCCTCGGCCCCCGGCTCCCGTCCCCCGGCCCCCGTCCTGGCCCCTGTCCCGGCCCGGCCCCCGGCCCCGGCCCCCGTCCCGGCCCCAATCCCAGCCCCGGCCCCATCCCGTCCCCGGCCCGGCCCCGGCGGGCCTCGCCCCAAGGCGGCCGGAGCGCGGGGCGCGCGGCGGGGGCGCCTGGGGCTCCGGCAGAGCGCAGGGGGCCGGGGAGGGGGACCCCGTTCCCGGGGCGTGCCTAGCTCTTCTGACCCTAAACCTCTGCCGGTCCCCAGCACCCCACCCTTAGCGTGTGGACTTGTCCCCGACCGCCCTGCCCATCAGGGGACCGAACGCGGCTGTTTCTATTTCTTTAAAAGTCCGCTCAAGACCAACGGAAAGAAACAAATCTAATTCACACACTCACACACACACTCACACACACACTGACACACACACACATACACACACAGACACACACACACTCACTCACACACCCGGAGAGGTTTGTCGTCCTCTGGGCATCCAGGGCGGAGGCGGGAGTCCGGGGGACGGCGGGCCGGCTCGGCACCCAGGCCCGGCCCGCGCCGGTTTCCCGGGTCCGGGGTCCGGGGAGGGAGGGAAGGGTTGGGAGAAGCATTCGCCGAGCAGGGCGCTGGCTTCCTTCTCCAATCCCCAGCACCCTCATCTCCAAGTTTGGGCAAAGTTTCTGAAACCACGTCCCCCAGCCCCCGGAGACACTTCAGTATCCCCCCCGCACCCCAACCCCCAGCCCCCAGCCCCCCAGCCCCCAGCCCCCCAGCCCCCCAGCCCCCCGCCCAGCCACTGCCACGAAGCGCCCCGGACGCGGGGAGACGCTGGCTGCACGAGGCGGGCGCGGGCTCCGCGGCTGGGACGCCGCCCGCCCCTGGGAGCCAAGCCCGAGGTGACGCTCCGCTCCGGCGGGGCGAGCATCCCCCGGCCCCGGGCGCCGGTCCCGGTCCTCCTCCGGGGCCCCCGCCGGCTGCCCGGCTCCCTGCCTCCGGCCCCCCGCCGGCTGCCCGGCTCCCTGCCTCCGGGCTCCCTGCCTCCGGCCCCACGCTCTCCATCCCCGGGTGGCTCCGGGTCCGAGGACCCGAGAGCAGCACCGCCGAGCAGACGCCCCGGCCGCTTACCCTGGGCGCCGCGGTCCTCCAGGAGCTGGCAGAGCAGCAGCAGCAGCAGGCAGAGCGCGCCGGGCGGGTGCCGGGCGCGGCCCATGGCGGGCGGGCGGCGGGGAGCAGCGGGCCGGGTGGGTGCAGAGCCGGCCGGGGAGCAGCGATCCGGGCCGGGCGGGCGGTCGGGCGGCGGGCGCAGAGCCGGGCGGGCGGCGGAGGCGCAGCGATCCGGGCGGGCCCCGCGCTCGCCGCCGGCCGCCGCGCTCAATGGACGCCGGGGCGGGCGCGGCGCTTAAATGCGGCCGGGGTCGCGGGCGGGGCGGGCCCGGCGGGCGGGCGGCGGGGGCGGGAGCTTTGAAAGTTCAGCGCAGTCAGGTGACGTCGCCCCCCGCGGCGGCCCGGCCCGGCCCCGGTCCCGGCGGCGGAGCCCGTCCCGGCGGCGGGGGGGCCGCGGGCTCCTATGGCGGCCGAGCGCGAGCGAGCGGGGGCGGCGCCGGGGTGGGGGCGGGAACCCCACGGCAGCGGGCGTGAGTGTGAGAGTGAGTGTGAGTGTCTGTCTGTGTGTGTGAGACAGTGTGAGTGTGTGTGTGAGTGTGTCTGTGAGTGTGAGAGTGAGTGTGAGGCTGTGTCTGCGCGCGCGCGGCGGGCGCCGGGGGCCCGGGCTGTGCGCGCACCGCCGCCCCGGAGACTTTGCAGACGCCCCGCAGCCCGGCCGCCCGGCGAGGTTCTCTGTCTGGTCGGTGCGCGGCCCCGGGGCTCCGCGATCCGCGAGCCTGGAGCCTGGAGCCTGGAGCCCACCACAGCGCCTAACGCCCCGGCCTCCCGCCCGCTCCCCGTCTCTCCCGGCCCGTCTGCAGCCGCGGAGCCGGGCGCCGACGTAGGCGGTCCGCCCCTCCCCCGCTCCGCTCCGGCCCCAGCCCCCCCCCCTCTCCTCTCTCTCTCTCTCTCTCTCTCTCTCTCTCTCTCTCTCTCTTTCTCTCTCTCCCCCCCCATCTCTCTCGGTTCGCGGAATAAAACGATTGCAACACGCACCGCGAACTTGTGCCGCCCGTTTGCGGGGACGGCGCCCGGCTCCCCGGCCTCTCGCCCGGCCCGGCGGCCCCGCTCAGAGAGGCCGCGGCGGCGGCGGCGGCGGCGCCTCCTCCGGCCCCAAACGGTCACCTCCCGGGGCCGCGACGCCGCTGCCCCAGAGCCGCCCGCGCCCCGCGCCCGGGACCCGGGACCCCGAGACCCCGGGACCCCGAGACCCCGGGACCCCGAGACCCCGGGACCCCGGGACCCCGGGACCCCGGGACCCCGGGACCCCGGGACCCCGGGACCCCGGGACCCCGGGACCCCGGGACCCCGGGACCCCGGGGCCGCAGACCCGGAGCACGCAGACGGCGCCCCGGACGTTCGCAGTCCCTGGGGCTTCCTGCTGGGGTTCCCGACCTGCCCCCTCCCCCGCCCCCCGCCGCACCCCCCGCACCCTCCCCCCGCACCATCCCCCCCCCCCCCCCGCCCGTCCACAACTGCAAATAACTCGGCGGCGGCGATAACAGACTTCTCCCCGCCAGCTGCAGAGATAGCGCTAATCTTTTAATAAAGGATGCCGGACAATGGCTGTCTGGACCGACCGTAATAGATGCCGGGCCGGCCGGCCGCGCTAATATTAGCCGGCAGTTGTGTGGGTGCCGCCCAGACGGCCCCCCACCCTCCCCTCCTCTCCCCTCCCCTCCCCACCCACCCCCACCCCGGCGCGGGGCACAGCCGCGGCCGCACCTGCACCGCCCGCGGGGACCGAGGCGGCCCGAGGCCCGCGGCCGGGGCGGCGGTGCGTGTGCTGGGTTCACACAACCCCGGGACTCCGCATCCTTCACCGTCCCAGACGGACGCCTTCTCGCTCCCCTCCGGTCCCGCCACCCCGCCTCCGCGGCTCCCCGGCCCCGGCCCCCCGACCCCCTCTCCGCCGCCGCCTCGGCCCCGGCCCCCCGGCCCCCCGGCCCCCTCTCCCCCGCCGCCTGGCTCCCCTCCGCGGCGGCCGGAGCAGAGCTGCGGAGCGCCCTCTACCGGCAGCCCGCGTAACGGCCCGTGGCCTCCCCGAGGGGCCCGCTCTGGGCAGAGCTCCGAGGGGAGCGTCCTCCTTCTGCACTGGGGGCCCCGGACAGAGCGCCCCATAGTAACATGGATAGTAATATGCTGGGGGGACGTTTGCTTCTCCCCTTCAAGTCCCCAGGGAAAGCGTAGTTGAAAGGGGAAGGCGAAGACTTACTGTCACAGGACTTCCCCCCCCCCCCCATGCAAATGTGTCCGTTAACAGCAGCCGGAGGCACAGATTCCGCTTTAGCGAGGTTTGTCACGTCGACGACGACGACGGAACAGAAGTGGAAATGTCTGAACACGTGAAAGGTCTCGGATGGCTATTCCAAACCTCCAAGGATATAGGGTCCTATATCTGCCCCCTGTGTGTTCGCTTTCATATAGGTATTATTGATCTCAGAGAGGCAGGGAGAGGGGGAGACATCCACGAGGAGAGGGAGTCAGGGATGGGCTGCCTCCCGCACTCCCCCCGGGGGCGCATGTGCCGGGAACCACAGAGCCCGACGTGACCTCCCGGTCATAGGTCCACACTCCCTGGCTGAGCCGCTGGACTGGGCTGCATTTGCTCCCTGTTTGGATGGGTTTGTTGGTCCTGAACCTGCGGCAGACGCTGGAAGCTGGGGAGATCTAATTCTAATTAGGTTTCTGGCCGTAGTGCCATTTGAAGCACTGATGTTGTACTCACGCTGCGTCACGTGTGAAGTCGCTGTGCCTAGAGGAATGCAGGCCACATTGTATTCCACGGCTTTATTCTCGGCACTTTTGGGAAGATTGTTTTAAAGACTATAATGTCCTCGTATTTTGTAACCTTACAGCAATGATAATAGTGATGCAGCTTGCATGCTTTTATTAGATTTAACTCTTGTTCATTTACATGTGCACGTAGGTAAGTATAAATATACAACATATTAGTATAAAAAGAGCACGCAGACATGTGCAAGACCTCTTTTTTTTGGGGGGGGGGGAAGGGCAGAGAGTATGTGATTAAATAAAAAACAGAAGAGAGGCAAATTTGGGGGCTTAATAAAAAAAATACTTATCTGAATGTTTGAGCAAATGTATTTGGCGTATCCACACAGTTATTTCAGTTTATATGTATAGGAACAACTGGTGTCCTAAATGTGTTTTTTTTTTTTCTGAATTAATTTCATCCAAGGTGTGTCCACACAATTCCAGGATGATGAGTAGAAAGTAAAAAAACCCCAAAAAACTGTTTCTATTTTGTCTACACAATGCTGAACACTGAGGCCTGGACTGAATCGACCGCATTGACTAGTCGCTCTGGCATCGTGGAATTACCGAGGCGAGGCCGGAGCAGGCACAGTGGCTCTCATTGTAAAAATTGCTGAATCAATGATTCTCTCATCATTGATCTCTCTCTCTCTCTCTCCCTCCCTCCCTCTCCTTTCCTCTCTGAAATCAATAAAGATATAAAAAAGAAAAGAAAAGCAAAAGGAAAGAAGAAATAAAAAAAATATGAAGGCAGTGTAAGGCAAGCATGTAAGAAAACAAAAGAAAAAAGAAAAAGATCAGAGCAGGCCCAGGACCCAGAGCAGGGTCACCCTCTGCGGGTCAGGGCCGGGGTCAGTGACAAGCACTTTGCGGAAAACACAAGTGCCCCGCCGGGTGAATAGGCAGCGCGGTGTTTGCTCGTCCTGTTCTCCGGCTGCCCGGGCTGCTATCGATCTGTTTGGGAGGCGTCTGCTGCGCACTGGCACCGCCGGGTCCTCGGGACGCCTGTTGGCGCCGGGGTATTTGGGGCCAATCTGAGGCGCGGAGACGCAGGTCGGTGTCTGCTCCACAGGGGCCTCCCGTGGGCACCGGCGAGAGGGCCGCCCCGTGCCCGCTGTAGGAGCCGGCGCCGCACCTGCTCGGTGCCCTCACCGGAAGCAGCTGCCGTTTCATCTCCCGTCCATGTTCAATATTGGGCCCGCCGAGGTCTAAATGTCAAGGGCACATTTTAACATGAAAATGCCTCCTTTCATTTCTCTTGTAGGCCTCCAAGTTTGACTTCTTCTTTTTCCTTTCTGCTCTGCCAAAAAAGTAAATGTAAAGGAGGAGAGACACAATAAGACCACTTTGTGACCGATTTTCTGGGAGGCACACAAAAAGACTGCTGTTCTAGGGCTGGTTGTGTGTGTGTGTGTGTGTGTGTGTGTGTGTGTGAGCTTCAAAAGCCATCTCCCTTCAGAAGTTTATAAATTTAAAATATTAAGAGTTTAGCCAGCGATGGAATCTAGCTCCCAGGGAAGACGTGTGAGATCACACAAAACGGTTGCTTGAGACCAGAACTGACCGGGTTAAATGTCAATCCTGAAAAAGCGACACACGGAACATGGGAGAGTCACGAACTGAGTAACTTATACATTTTTTTGCCTTGAAAATTCAATGCCCAACTTTTTTGAAGTTAGGTGTCTTGCAAAATGAATGTTAAACTTGCAAATGCAAATACTCGATCTTGGTCAAACAGCAAGCAGGGTTTAAGCACTTGAGAAACAGGCTAACATTTTTAAAAATCAGATTTTGTCCTTCTAGGTACAAAAAACAGCCGCCGAGTGCGTCACGGCCCCTGGCATTGTGCAACCACACAGGCGAGACTGCAGATGCGAGGAGGGGTGGGGGAGACTGTTCTGGCGGAGCCGCCGCAAAACAAAAACGTGAACAAATGTGAGCGTGGAAAAGCAGTGTTTACCTATTTTGTCCAAACCACCGGGGGACGAAGCGCCTTTAAAAAGCCACGAGAATGCACGTGTTCTGTGAGGCCCAGAGAAAAATGAATGGGTGTTTGGAACCTCTCTGTTTTCAAGGTTGCCTCCAGGGTATGCAGCCAGCCAATCAGGAACAGAACCTTCTCTCTGAGTGGCGCTTTGATCGCCTTATTTCCCCCCACTCCAAGCTTAGAAATGTTTTGGGTTTCCAGAAGTCATCTAAGATCTGTCACACTAACCGTATCAGCATATTCAAGCTTAACGTAATTCACTAGCACAAACCTTAGCAGGGCATCCAAAGTGTGCCCCAGGATAGGAATGCCCTGATGAATCGATGGCAACACCTAATCGGTGTCCTATATTTCAGGTCACTTTGACAATCCAAATGACGCATCTGTTTGGTTATAGCTGATCAGGGTGTGACCTTGAGCCCTTTGAACCCAATTCCAGTTACTCTGTCCACTGCAGCGGAAGGGTGGCCACGGCCAGTCCCTTGTGGCTGTTTGGTTCCACTGCTTCACCACTGAAGTCACGTGTCAGCCAGCAACGTGAGCGCCGCCTCCCGGCCCGGGCCTGGCGGAGGGGGCGTTGGTGTGCTGTAGTTGCTTTTCCACATTTCCGCTTTTATTACCTCCTTTTAGCTTTCGCAGAGCAGCAGTGGTTTGCACAGTTAGAAATGAGTTCTTTGCTAAGCACTTGCCTTATTCAATATTGCCATCAGTAGTTGATACAACACTTTAAAAAAATATATATTTTTTATTGATTTTTTTTTTTACAGAGAGGAAGAGAGAGGGATAGAGAGTTAGAAACATCGATGAGTGAGAAACATTGACCAGCTGCCTCGTGCACACTCCCTACTGGGGATGTGCCCACAACCAAGGTACATGCCCTTGACCGGAATCGAACCTGGGACCCTTCAGTCTGCAGGCCGACGCTCTGTCCACTGAGCCAAACAGGTTTCGGCTGATACACCACTTTAAAAAAAAATATTTTATTGATTTTTTTTTTTACAGAGAGGAAGAGAGAGGGATAGAAAGTTGGAAACATCGATGAGAGAGAATCATCGATCAGCTGCCTCCTGCACACCCCCTACTGGGGATGTGCCTGCAACCAAGGTACAGGCCCCTGACTGGAATCGAACCCAGGACTCTTCAGTCCACAGGCGGACGCTCTACCACTGAGCCAAACCGGTTTCGGCTGATACAACACTTTTTAATCAATCAAGTGTTTTCATCTGTGTTTCCTCACTTGACAAAATCCTGTCTCATGGATTTTGCCCCCAAGATGAGATGTTAGGTTTCCGAAGGGCCGAGGTTCCCAAGGCAGTTAGACACGACGCACTGCCTCTTCTGACTGGCTGTTAGTCATCTGTCCTCAAAGGGGAATTCACCCCAAGTCCAGTTTGCCATGTGCCTTTGCCCCCGTGTCAGGAAGTGTGGGTCTGCTTCTACTCCACCGTTCTGCCCCACTGATCTGTTGGCTGATTCAATGCCGGGACCACACTGTCTTCACTTCTGTGACTTCACACTAAGTCGTGGGTCCAAGAAATACAATCCCTCCAATTTGTCCTTTTCCAAGTTTGCTTTGGGTATTCTGGTTGTATTTTTATATGTGTTTTAGAATCCACTTGTTGAATTCTGAAAAACAAATAGCCTTAAGGGGCGATTACTGGTGTAGCAGGGATAGATCAATGTGGTAAGAATTGAGGTTTTAACAGCATTAAGCTTTCCAAACCATGAACATGGTATATCTTTCCATTTTCTTAGGTTTTTCTTAAATTCCTTTTTACTTATGGCTTGTAGACCCATTTTATATTTTGAGTGGCGCTGGAAAACATGTAGAAGTAGGATCCCAAGTGCAGTTTTCCGCTTTTCACCTCACAGGGACTGTGGGTCATGAAGGTTTCCGGGTGCAGGCTTAGACCGGTCCTGATGTGTCCCAAGGGCGATGGTCTGTGGTCAGTCAGAAAGAGCGTATGGAGCACCCTTCCCAGGGGCGGCGTGCTGACTCGTCAGGATCTCCGGTGTGCGTTCTCTTAGAACGTAGCCACTCCCTAATGAACAATTTCTGTCACTGTGAGATTTACGCCCAGGGAACGTTAAAAATGGTCCTCTGCTGATTCCTGTTTTATTGAAGATTATTTCACCATTTTCATGTGAATAGATTCCTACTCAAAGCGCTTTATCACCCTGCCTGAGTTCTGAGAGGTGGGAACACGGAGTGTCTGTCCATTGCGCCAACATTTGGGTGGCATTCGCTTTCTGCCTTTGTTCTTTACTGGAGAGTTATGGCGTCTTTTCATTAGTCATTGCTCTCCCTGATTTATTCATCCTCCCACAGTCTCCTTTCCTTTTGTAGCTCCTTTTCTGTCCACCAGAAGGATCTGTGTTCCAACCTTCACGTTGCACCCTTTGCGGCATGCATTGGCTTATTTCTCTCTCTCTCTCTCTCTCTCTCTCTCTCTCTCTCTCTCTCTCTCTCTCTTTTCATGTAAATGCTACATTCAAAAGTAAACTATACTTTGTATTGTTTATCCAACAGTGCTATTAAATATTTAACAATGGGTTGAGGTCAAATGGTGATGACACAACATGTGGAAATACAGGAGAGATGATGCATTAAGTGTTGAAATAAATTGTTTCAACACATGGAGAGCCTCGCTAGCTTTTGGATTAGGGTAGGAATATGTATACGTTATGAATCCTAGCAGATGAATGACTTAGACGCAGTCTTGTTCCATGTGTGCTCCATACCCCACACACGGTCACTCTTCAGCAAGATGAAACTGTTAGCATATAGAGGGGGCTCCCTTACGTGTTTTCCAATACGTTCGCTACATAATTCTTTTCTGAGCTGGCCTCACTGCCATTTCCTTGCAAGTGAAGATATGAGACTAATCAGCAGCCTCCACGTGTGAGCAGCCCACATGCTGGGCAGCTGGAAGGATGGTGGAGAGGAACCACTTAGTTGAGATCATTTTGGCCCCACTTGTCTCATCTTTGCTTTAGCAGAAAGCATTGGCCAGCCAAATGACACAGCCAGCACGCTGCCAGCGTTTGCTTTTTGCCAGAGCACCAGATTTCTCGAAGAAAGCTTGTGGCAGCGTTCCCTAGCTGCTTCCCCTTCACAGTTCCTCAGTGAGGCTACTGACAGCTAGGAACCATTTCTCCAGGATAGACACAGACACACACACAAATATACACCTGCTCAAATTTTTCATTCAGTGTCAAGGAAATCATAGCCACTTTGAAATACTCCAGAGTTCCACGGACCTGTATGAAGACCCCTGATTTTGAAATATCCAGCCTCTAGGAAGATGATTACTCTGCCCACACACATCGATCAGCCTACTTGCTTTTCTTTTTAAAAAAATATATTTTATTGATATTTTTACAGAGAGGAAGGGAGAGAGATAGAGAGCTAGAAACGTCAATGAGAGAGCAACATCGACCAGCTGCCTCTTGTACACCCCCTACCGGGGATGTGCCCGAAACCAAGGTACATGCCCTTGACCGGAATCAAACCCGGGACCTTTCAGTCCGCAGACCGACGCTCTACCACTGAGCCAAACCGATTTCAGCCCTACTTGCTTTTCAAAAACCTTTCAGACCTCAGCCAGAGGGCCCTCTCTGGAATAATTCTATATACTAGGGTGTCTTACTAAATTCATCAGTGTTGCCATTACAGCAATTGTCTTGAAAGAGTACACACACACCCCTCCTCCACACACACATCCATATGCATTTATCTATTATTTTGTTATTTAACAATAACTGCCATGCTTTGAGTACCTGTTCTATTTACCAGGGACATGAAATATAGCATCTCTATTTTCTTAACTACCCTTCTAGATAGGTACTATCATCACCGTTTTCTAGATGACTCTACAACACTTGGGGCAAAGCAGTCAGGAATGCTGTATAGCCCAGTATCGGGAAGGGATTGTGCCTGAGGAGTGATAGAAGAAGCAGCGCTGAAGTGACCGCTTTATTCTCAGCAACACACTCCCACAGTCAGTGCTTTCCTACTGTGTGTTCGCAAATCTGCAGCAGAGGCACACCGAACCCGCCGGCACAAACAGCCCGCCGTCTTTCCACGGCTCAGCTTCCCACGTCGTTTCAACAAATACGTAGTCAGCGCTCATTGTGTTCTCCAGGTTCCGTGATGGGGACAGAGACGCAAGTCACTCTCGGAAGGTTTGGGACAGCAGAGAAGGCAGGTATCAAACCGGTGCGTACACTACACGGGGAGGAAGATGGCCAGGGAAGGCCCGCCCGCTGTGCTGACCTTTAGCTGAGACCTTGCGTTTGGGGGGAGGGGGGTAAGCCAGGAGATGGTGGTGATTGGGGAGAAGGTGCAATGGGATTCCAGACGTCTAGGAGGCAAGAGAGGAGTCACTTGAGGAACCAGAAGAAGTTCGGTGAAGACCAAAGCACCTCTTTGCGAGGAAGAGTGGGAGGTAAGGAAATGGGAGAAGGTGGTGGCGCAGATTCTATCAGCTCTTGTAGAAGCCTCCGGTTCCTTGGTTTCCCCGAGGAAGTCCATGGGAATGTTTCAGGGGGAGGGGGCATGAGCCATGTCACTGGGAAGCATTCTGGGTGCCCGGACGGTGGAGGGGGACGGGGAACGCACAGCCCGGGGAAAGGTTGCCTTCTGGGTGCCATCCCAGGAGCAGAGCTCCACCAGGAGTGACACTGGCTTCAAGAGACAGGTGAGTCAAGAGGTGGCTGCCCTCGCTGGTCTGGCTCAGCGGATAGAGCGTTGGCCGGCAGACTGAAGAGTCCCAGGTTTGATTCCGGTCAAGGGCACATGCCTGGACTGTAAAGGGGAGCAGCAACTCAAGATATAAAGCTCACATGGGGCCCGGCCAGCATGGCTAAATAGTTGAGCATCAACCTATGAACCAGGAGGTCATGGTTTGATTCCTGGTCAGGGCATGTGTCCGGGTTGTGTGTTTGATACCCGGTAGGGGGAGTGTAGGAGGCAGCCAGTCAATGATTCTCTCTCATCATTGATGTTTCTATTTCTCTCTCCCTCTCCTTTGCCCTCTCTCTCTAAAAATCAATAAAAACATTTTAAAAAAAGCTCAAATGGCCATAGGATGAAAGGGGCCCAAATATTCCATTAAGATAAACAACCGTGTGGCATCTGTGTCTTGGGTAAACCCATATCCTAATCCGGCATGGAGGGAATAGCTGAAAAGTCCATTTCTAGCTACGTCTGGCCTTTCTCTATATGAAACAGTGCTTCTTGTGTGCACAGACCTGGTGGAGTACCAATTGACAGTAACAACGTTAGATAAATGATGGGGACCTGACATTTATGTGGGGCCCCGGAACCGAGATGGCTTTCTGGTTTCAGGGGAAATCCCAGGCACATCAGAGGGCCCAGGCTGTCTTCACCCAAATCCGGAGGCTGATCTTGGTATCACTGCGGTGGGCAACCAGCCGTAGGTGCAACCTGACTTAATGGAATGCAAATCAATAATGAATTCCAGCCAATAGACAGAAATGGAATATAACCAAGATGTTAACTTCTCATTGGCAGGAAACTCAGGAGTGGGAAGAACTGTGCCACCGGGAAACAGAGACATCAGGGAAGAGGCGTGCCTGTGGAACAGAGACCTCCGCAGCAGTCTAGGGGTGAACACTCCCCTGCCCCCCAGAGAGATGGCCCTGAGACAAACGCCAGGCCATCCTGTGGGGTGGAACCGCCCGTCACAGTAAAGGCGCCCGCTCTATGGAGCAGCTTCGTAGCGGGTCTCCGTTCCTTCTGCGTGGCCCACCCTCCCACCATGGCCCCCGAGCCATGCTCTCCAGCAGAGCATGGACTTCCGCCTTCCTGCTCCCCGGGCTGGCCTTCGGGGGCGGGGGGGCTCCGCAAGGTCCGGAGGAAGCGAAGACTGTCACACTGGCAGGAACCCCCAAGGCCATAGGCTAGCTCGCCTCTTCTACGCGGAGACAACAAGGACTTCCCTTTCGGGACAAAGAGGACACAGGTGTGCTTCCTGTGACTCCAGGGTGGGAGTGAAGACCGGGTGAACTTGACGCGGGAGAGGAGAGAAGGACCGTAAGGCCGTGATTCATCAGCGATGTGTGTGTTGGGTGGCAGATGGAGCTGGGTCATCCACCCCCATTTGTCATCCTTAGATGAGAAGGCACAGGTGAGGAGGGTGAACGGGAGGTGATTGCATCCGCTGACCGAGGGGGAAGGGCCTGTTTCCGGGGGGTTAGACAGAATCACCTGGGGGTGCTCCGAGGTATTTCCCCACGTCCCTCCTGACCTCCTCACCTGCGGCTCCCACTCCTCTCTCCGCAGCCTCCCGGGCCTCCCGACGCTCCTGCCTCACACGCGGCGTCGCTGCTCTTTCACCTGAGGAGCTTCTACTGTGTGCGACTTACGAAGTGATCACCGGGCGACATCCAGCTCCCCTGTGGCTGTTATGGACTGTATCCCCAGCGCTGTACTCTGTAAGTCACACAAATGTCTAATCGCAGGGCTGTCCACCGGAAACGAATATGATATTATATATCAACTATAATTTTAGAGATAAAATATATTAAACAGAGGGAAAAAAAAACCTTTTACTTGAGATATGTCCTTGGCTTGCTCCCTCTTCAGGTCTCTGCTCAAATATTTTTATAATTAATCATATGTAATTGTAATATACATAAATATATATATATATACACATACATATAAATTGTATAAGACAGGTTATGGATAATAAAAATATGTGATAAGTATATATGTATTTATAAGTTGGGTTATTACTTTTAAACCTCATACCGATGGCAGAATACATGTTTATTTCCCCCCCTTTACATACAACACAGAGACTTCTGTATATGGATTCTTTTACGTAGAACAATGTCTTCAAGGCTTGTCCATGTTGTGGCATGTATTGCCACTCCATTCCTTCTTCATGGCTAGGTAATGTGTAATTGTATGGATAGACCACATTTCACTTAGCTCGCCGTCAGCGGATGGGTGCTTGGGTTGCTGCCCCTCCTTAGCTGTCATGGACAACACAGGTCTGAGCACTCCTGCAAGTTTCTGTGTGGCAGGTGCTCTCATTTGTCTTGAGTCTTTACACCGAGGAGCAGGCTTTCTGGGTCATCTGACGTACTAGTGCAGTGTTTCCCAAACTTCTCTCATGATGAGAATCACCTGGTGGAATTGTTAAAATACAGATTCCTGAATCCCAACTAAGAAGTGCTAAACTAGAATTTTTGGGATCATATAGGTAAAATTGTATACTTAAGTATACAGAATTGTATACAGATTCCTGAATCCCAACTAAGAGGTGCTAAACTGGAATTTTTGGGAACATATAGATAAACTTATACAACTTTATCTATATGTTCCCCAAAATTCTAGTTTAGCACTTCTTAGTTGGGATTCAGGAATCTGTATTTTAACAACTCCACCAGGGGATTCTCACCATGAGAGAAGTTTGGGAAACACTGCACTAGTATATGTTTAACTGTGTGAGATGCCACCTGTCGAGGGCCGCCCAGGAAGGCACACGGGCATTTTCCTTCATCACCGCCAGCTGGACTCAGGGCGCAGGCAGAGCCACGCCCTGGAAACATGTTCCCCAAGATGGCGGGCATGCTGTCAGCGTGGCCTCACATCAGCCCAGTGTCGGCAGGGGCGGGACCAGATATGTAAATCCAGGCGTGCTGGGGCCTCCTTAGGGATGCAAACAAGTTGGTGTTACTTCCTGGCCTTGGGGTATAAAATAAATGCCTCCTCTTCCTGCCTCTCCAGCGGACAGGATGGCGGCCCTCCTAGCTCCCAGCTTTAAACCTATCTCTGTGTCTTCTCTCTTCATTTCTATTATTTCTCAACCCCTGGCCGCCTCCACTTAGAACCGGTTCGTTCATCTCTCTTTCCGTGCGGGACGCGGAAAAGGGAGATCCCCACCATGTCTGGCCCCCGCCGCATCAGGCCCCCGCACCACCAAATTGCTATCCAAACAGTATTTCGGACACTGTTTATTTCATTTTATATTCCACCAGCAATCAATGGGTGTTCCCGTTTTCCCCATTCTTGTCAAAACTCGATATTGTCTTTTCTGATTACAGCTGCCTTCATAGGTGTGACGTGGTATCTTGCGTTGTTTTTTAAAACAATAGATTCTCCTCGAAGAAGCTCCACGGGGGATTTGTCAGGGGGACAGGTGGCAGCAGCCTGCACCCTTCCTGCGAAGCAGCAGCTCAGGGCCCGGGTGGCGCTGGCCCGGCGGGTGGCGGGTGTGGCCAGGAGGGCAGCACAGAGCCTGCTGCCACCTCACGTGGACCTCATGTGGCTGGTCCCAGAGGGAACCCGTTCCCGGGGAGTGAGGACTGTGACCCCGGGAGGCAGCGCCCCACCCGTCAGCGAGAGTCCTGGCGTGGGGGCGGGGAGGGGGGAGGGCGACTTGGAAGCTGGAGGTCATTCCGCTTTGTGTCCAGGCCATACTTCCTGGTGGCCGGCCTTCCCCGCTTCGTGGCGTCCATTTCTATTTTTCAGTTCTCAGTGTCATGAGAGCTGGGATGCTTTGCATCGTGGATTAGTCATTGCCTTCCTCTTTCTGTTAGAAAGGACCGGGCTCCAAAATCTAGCTTTTTTACATCGCGCAAGATGTTTAAACCTTTTAAAAGATGTCGTCCTTTAGAGTGGGGCCTGCTTCGCGGTGGAGAGCTCCGTCCGCCAGCCTCGGCCTGCAGAGGAGCGGAGAGAACCCTCTGGAGCAGAAATGGGGGGATGGTAACGGTACATTGCGGGGGCTTGGAGCAAAAACACCGAACCTTTCGCCTTCCCGGAGCACAGAAGTCACGTGTGTGCCTGCAGAACGCTCGGAAAACAGAGCGGAGGAGAAAATTGAAATCATGTGTTTCCTTACCTCCCGGAGATAGTGGTTATTAATGCCTTGGTGCCCGTCCACCCAGGGCTTTCTCTGGGTATAAAAGCAGTGAGTCAGAGGCTCACCGATACCCGTCCGGCGGGGCGGGCAGACCGGTGCCAGGGAATATAGGTGTTCTGGAAACTCCTCCCGCCCGGGAGCCCTGCCAGCCCGCAGGGTCACGCTCCCCAAGGAAGGAAGGCAGGCTGCGGAAGGAGCGGGCTCCGCCTTCCCCGGGGCTGGGAGCCGGGCTGCAGGGAGCAGGTGGGGGACAGGATGCCAGACCGCGCGGCCAGACGCACCTTCAGCCCCTGGCTGTCCCAATGGCAGGCGTATAGCACTGCGTCCCTCCTCGCCCTGGTGGGACAGCCGCAGGAGGGGGTAGACGTGGCTTCCCGCCCGCCGGCGGCTCCCACCTTGAGTCCGGAGGGAGAGAGAGAGAGAGACACCCAAACCAGGGCTAACACGGCCCGGTCTGAGCAGGAGCCTTATCTCTAAGGACATCCCACGTTTCCTGAAACAAACAAAAACCAACACAAGAATTGCTGTTATTTACTTAGTTACTTCTGAATATATTTTATTGATTTTCCCTTTACAGAGAGGAAGGGAGAGGGACAGACAGTTAGAAACATCGATGAGAGAGAGACACCAATTCAGCTGCCTCCTGCACACCTCCTACCTGGGATGTGCCCACAACCAAGGTCCATGCTCTTGGCCAGAATCGAACCTGGGACCTTTCAGTCCAAAGACTGACGCTCTATCCACTAAGCCAAACCGGTTTGGGCTGTTGATGACTTTTTAAAAAAAATGATACTTTATTGATTTTTTTACAGAGAGGAAGGTGGAGGGACAGAGAGTTAGAAACATCCATGAGAGAGAGAAATATGGATCAGCTGCCTCCTGCACACCCCCCACTGGGGATTGAGCCCACAACCAAGGTACATGCCCCTTGCCCAGAGTTGAACCCGGGACCCTTCAGTCCACTGGCCGATAACTCTGTCCACTGAGCCACAACGGCCAGAGAGGGGCTGCTGACCGCTTGGAAGGGACATAGCAGAACCTTGCACTGCCTCCCGGGAAGCTACGAGAGACATGTGAGGCATGCGTGTGCTTGTTCCGCTCACAGCAGCTGCACAGCATCGAGCTCTCGGCCCGTGTGTTTCCCCCGGAAAGTTCTAGGAAGATGCAAGCTGGCTGTCTGCGGAGAGCCCGGTCCGGCCGTGGGTGTTGGGTGCACATTAAACACCAGCAACCATTGTCGAGGTTTCCCCGGGCACGTCTGCCCCAGAAAGGCCTTCTTCGGCAGGAATCTGGGTTAAGGCTCGCCCGGGGCCGGGAGAGAGAGCCGCGGAGCCTGCCCACGGCCCGAGCCCACACACCCTGCACGGGAACAAAAAGGCCAGTATGCGCCGAGCCTCCCGCCATCTTGGGGCTCGGGGAGCTGCCTTTTCTTGCGATCGGGCCTTTTCTTTGTGAGGAAAACGTGGAATCAGCCCGTGATCAGGCCGCCGGGCAGCGCTAGCCCTTTGAAAGGATCACCTGTGAGTGTGGCCTCGGGTTTTCCTTACACAGTTGCGTCTCCGCGGGACCGGCTGCAACCCGAGAAGGAGCGGGAGGAGGAGATAAGCGCTCGCCGGCCCACGTGAGGGCGAGCGGTCCGTCTGGCCGCCCCCCGCCGCCGTCTGGGTCTCCTATCTGCCGTCGGATCGCCACTCCGCCGGGGACAAGTGCGGATTGTGCAACAGCCCCTGTGTGCACTCCCAGACTCGATGCCGAGTGTCATCAGCTGTTTGCATCTCCACAGACCAGCACAGTCTGGGGCGGAGGGGGTGGGGGGCGGCGGCCCCTCTCAGGTGACGAACAATGGAGCCCACAGGCCCCACGGCAGCCGGGAGGGAGCTCACCGCCCGGTGGGAACGGGCGGCCGAGCAGCTGAGCCCAAGGGCGGGCAGGGGTTCCGGGAAGAACAGCATTGCCAAGGGACCAGACATGCGCCCTGGAAGAGTGATGGGCAATTCGGTACCAGGCCCAGGAGCCACAGCACCAGCGCCTCCGCCACCCTCGGTCTAGGCCTGTGGTCGGCAAACCATGGCTCGTGGAGCCACATGCGGCTCTTTGGCCCCTTGAGTGTGGCTCTTCCACAAAATACCACGGCCTGGGCGAGTCTGTGTTGAAGAAGTGACGTTAGAAGAAGTTTAAGTTTAAAAAAATGTGTCTCTCCAAAGAAATGTCAATCGTTGTGCTGTTGATATTTGGCTCTGTGGACTGATGAGTTTGCCGACTGCTGTGTTGGTGCTTTGGGGCGATGCACCACCAGAAGGGACTTTTTCGAACAGGTGCCCTGCTCTGTGCTTTGCTTTTGGCTGCCCAAGTTGCTCAAGAGGTGGCAGTTGCACTTCGTTCTCCGCAGTGGGTGTCTGGAAGTTTCTTCTGTGAGGATGGAACGGGAACTGGGCTCAGGAGGACAGTTCTGCCCGGGTGCGGTTTTGCATCACCCGGGAGAGTCCCTGGAACCACCTGCGTCTCCCGTGGGGCGGGTCAGAGGTGTCGTCGGTGCCCGGGCCACGTCCCCAGCGTGGCTGCGTGGCCGCCGTCTGTGCGGGCCCGTGCCGAGGACGCGGGCGGGCCGGCTGCTGGCTCGCACAGCGGGTTGTGTCTAGCGCGAGGCACAAATAGATGTTCCCACTGGCAGCTGGCGGTGGGAGCAGATTTCCGAGCTCCAGTCCCGTCTGCCGCCAAAGCCAGCCTGCTGGGCTGCTCGTCGGTGCCCGGATTCAGGGACGTTTTTCCCGTCTGGACGCCTCCTGGGTCGGAGCCTGGTGGGAGAGTCTCAGTGAGCTCACAGCACACGTTGACCCGATGTTGACTAGAGCTCACAGCACACGTTGACCCGATGTTGACTAGAGCTCACAGCACACGTTGACCCGACGGGACTAGAGAGGTGAACATAAAGGGGCTGAGGCTACCTTTAATTTTAAGAATTAAATCCTGTGCTTTCCTGACGATGTTCTTTGATACCACAGAATGTGGCTGTGTTGGTCCACAGAGGAAAAGGGCGGGTCTGTGAGACAGATGTGACATCGGGATGCCTGCTTTCCCCACCATGCGCCGTCTCCTCCTTATCCAAGCCACTCTGTTCCAAACAAGTTTCTAGGGCAGGCGTGGGCAAACTATGGCCCGCGGGCTGGATCCGGCCCGTTCGGCTATTCTATCCGGCCCGCGCGGAGCTGAAAGAGCGGGCCATACCCTTTTATGTAATGATGTTTACTTTGAATTTATATTAGTTCACACAAACACTCCATCCATGCTTTTGTTCCGGCCCTCCGGTCCAGGTTAAGAACCCATTGTGGCCCTCGAGTCAAAAAGTTTGCCCACCCCTGTTCTAGGGCCTGGTCCAAATAGGAACCAAAGAGATGACGAGTCGATACAGAAACATTCCTACTGCTGATTAAGTAGAGTGGTTGGTATCCTGTGATGTATGGGTGTAAAAATTGGAAAATGTAATACATGAAGCAGTGTGTCTAGAAATGCCATGTCTGAGACATTATGAAGCAAGTGGCCATATTGAGGGGCTGAGGAGGGAGCTCCTTTCAATAGTCCAGGTGTTCACACAGAGAGGACACACGTGCCCACTGGCCCAGCTGGGCTATCTCTGAGGAGACCCGGCTCCTTGGAAAGTGAATTGGCGTTTTTGTGGTTGCCGAGGTGTGTAAGGGCAGAAGGTAAATGCAGGCCGACCCGGCCAGAGGAGAGAGCCCTGAGTGTGGGCGCAGCGTCCTCAGCGGTGGGACGAGGAGAATGGACAGGAAGCATCAAAGTGTCTGACTACAGAGTGTGGCTGCCATGGCCACCAATGTGCAGCTATGGGCTTCCTCACGCACAGCGGCCACGCCGGGTGCTTTTGAGCCACCAGAGAAGCAGAGACAGACGTGCTCTCATCGTTTAAGGATTGCTTCACTAAGGAGGACAGTGATGACCTACACAGCCATAGATGAACCCCAAAGCCACCTGAAGCCCGTGGCTGGCATGGTGGTTCCCGGGGCTGGCATGGTGGTTCCCGTGGCTGGCATGGTGGTTCCCGGGGCTGGCATGGTGGTTCCCGTGGCTGGCATGGTGGTTCCTGTGGCTGACGGAATTTCTGAAGGAATTCAAGGCGGGAAAGCTGTCCATGTTGATCTGTTACTTTGTTTCCAATAAACAAATTCAATACAAACAATACATATAAAGGTACATGAATCGGACTTAGCGTTACTCAGAAGAGGATAATTTTTATAATCTTTATACGATACTACGGGAGGAAGGAGGAATCAGCAATTAATTTGTCTGAAGATGTCGAGGAAGTGGGGAAAATCCCTCCAAAGATGAGAACCAGCGTGTCACGGGAAGGATGGATGGAGACACATCCCAGGCAAAAGCAGAAGAAATGGCACACACGTATGGATGCCAGGGGGAATGGCACACATGTATGGATGCCAGGGGAATGGCACACACATATGGATGCCAGGGAAATGGCATACGTGTATGGACGCCAGGGGAATGGCACATATGTATGGATGGCAGGGGAATAGCACACACGTATGGATGCCAGGGGGAATGGCACACACATATGGATGCCAGGGAAATGGCATACGTGTATGGACGCCAGGGGAATGGCACATATGTATGGATGGCAGGGGAATAGCACACACGTATGGATGCCAGGGGAATGGCACACATGTATGGATGCCAGGGGGAATGGCACACACATATGGATGCCAGGGGAATGGCACACATGTATGGATGGCAGGGGAATGGCACACACGTATGGATGCCAGGGGGAATGGCACACATGTATGGATGCCAGGGAAATGGCACACATGCATGGATGCCAGGGAAATGGCACACATGTATGGATGCCAGGGGAATGGCACACATGTATGGATGGCAGGGGAATGGCACACACGTATGGATGCCAGGGGGAATGGCACACACGTATGGATGCCAGGGGAATGGCACACATGTACGGATGCCAGGGGAATGGCACACATGTATGGATGCCAGGGAAATGGCACACATGTATGGATGCCAGGGAAATGGCACACATGTATGGATGCCAGGGGAATGGCACACATGTATGGATGCCAGGGTAATGGCACACATGTATGGATGCCAGGGGGTTGGCACACATGCATGGATGCCAGGGGGAATGGCACACATGTACGGATGCCAGGGGAATGGCACACATGTATGGACGCCAGGGGAATGGCACACATGCATGGATGCCAGGGGGAATGGCACACATGTACGGATGCCAGGGGAATGGCACACATGTATGGACGCCAGGGGAATGGCACACATGCATGGATGCCAGGGGCCCGGGGCAGGCGGTTCAAGATGCCACGGGGCGGGCGGGCTGGAAGATGGCCTGATGCGGTCAGCCGTGATGCACAGAGCACGCCAAGCCGTGGAAGGCGTAGGACATAGCGAGGTTGGCTGCCCCATGGAGCGCACCGGAGGCGCACACCGGCGTCTCCTGCCATCAGCCCGAGGTGGGCCCGGCCCCGTGAAGTGAGGTCACCCTCGGGGGTGGGGGCGGCGGTCTGCCCCCCATCCCCTCACCCCCCTCACCCCTATCCCCAGCCTGAGGCATCAGCCCTGGGGCGGGCGGGCCTCACCCCTTGGGACGTCTTCCCAGGAGCTGACGGGTCCCGCTGCCCCTCCCCTCCGCTCCCCTCTCCGAACAGGGCAGCCCACGGTCCCGGCGGAGACCCCCCACCCTGGCATCCTGGGCAGCGGGGGACCCCTTCTGAGGGTGCGAGGAGCCGTGTCCCCCATGCACGTCCCTTGGACTCCCAGGCCGGCCTGGCGGGCAGACAAGGCGGTGGGAGCCGGGGAGTGGTGGGGACTGTGGCCGCCAGCAGCGGGCCCTCCTCCCCGCCCGCCGCCCGGGGTCGCCTATGGGTGCAGCCCCGAGCCAGCTGCAGGGATCAGGCCTGCCTGCCAGCCCAGTGTTCCCTGTGGCTGTGAAGAATGGCGATTCTCTCTCTCTCTCTCTCTCTCTCTCTCACACACACACACACACACACACACACACACACACACACGCAGCCTGGCGATAGATATGAAGGTTTATGGTTTGCATCACTGAGGCCTCCGGGGAGCAGGTCTGTGGTCCCCAAGAACCAGGAGGAGCCCAGCCTGAGCCTTTGTTGTGGTTTGGGGGGGGGGGGCTCTGCACCCCGGCCCGCGCCTCGGGTGGTGAATCTCCCACTGGCACCGGAGAGGGAACCTCCCGCCCTCTTATCAGCTGCGGGCCCGGGCAGGAGGGCCGGCAGGTGTGGGGCTGGGCCCAGCAGCTGTCAGGTACTCACACATCCACACATCGCAAACAGGAGGCACACACTTTATCACAACAAAGAAAACCCTATCTGGGCTGGAAGCAGTCGCATTACTCACACCTGAGATCGCTCGCATGAAGCCAGGCCTCCTTCTAAGAGCTATACGCCTCTCTTTTGCAGTTTTGTTTTGTAAATCGAGGCAGCGTTCATACAACAAAAGCCATTGTTTTAATGTGTGTAGTTCAATGGGTTTTAATATATTCACAGTGTGCGATCATCACCACTTCTAATTCCAGAACATTTCTTAAAAAAATAATATATATATATATAATTTTATTGATTTCAGAGCAGTAGGGAGAGGGAGAGAGAGGTAGTAACATCAATGATGAGAGCACTGACTAGCTACCTCCGGCACGCCCCCACTGGGGATCGAGCCACACTCTGGGCCTATGCCCTGACGAGGAATCAAATCATGACCTCCCAGGTCGGTGGTCGGCAAACTCATTTGTCCACAGAGCCAAATATCAGCAGCACAACGACTGAGATTTCTCTGGAGAGCCAGATTTTTTAAAACTTAAACTTCTTCTAACGCTACTTCTTCAACATACTCGCCTAGGCCGTGGTATTTTGTGGAAGAGCCACACTCAAGGGGCCAAAGAGCCGCATGTGGCTTGAGAGCCAAAGTTTGCCAACCACGGTGACCTGGGTCGTAGGTTGTTGCTCAACCTCGGAGCCACGCCGGCCGGGCCCAGAGCATCGCTCTCCCCCCAAAGGGAAACCGGCGGTCCTTTCCGCACTCGCTTTCTCTCCCCCCTCGCCCTCGCCCGTGGCAACAATGCCTGTTGTCTGTCTGTGGGCCTGCCTGTTCGGGGCCTTTCATAGAGGCGAAGCCGCACGATAAAACAAGCAATCCCAGCAGTTCCGACGGAAAGCCGGTGGAAGAGGCTCCCGGCTTCCGAGACAGGTGCTGCGGCATTGCGGGCGTGCCTGCCTAATCTCCCCGCCGGGATCGGGGCACAGAGACACCGCCGAGCGCACCGGCCCGGCACACGAAATCCCTCCCCACACGGCGTCGAAGCAATAAAATAGAAAAGTTAAACAATGCTTTTGTTTACGGGTACAGCTTTCTGCTAAACGTTGTACAAAAAAGAACACCCCCCCCGCTCCCCCCCCCCCCCCACACACAACAACAAAAGGAATCGCAGAGCACGGAGAACCAGAAATTCACGGTTTGCCTGAGAAGCTGTTACTGGCTTCCCACTGCTGTTACTAATGCCAGCACCTGCTGCTTACTTTTTATTGGGGGCCTGCTGCCAGCCACAGTACATTGTGGGGGTTTTTAGAACTTAGAACAACTTTAAAAAAAATATTCTGGAAAGCACCCGTAGCATGAGCTCTACCCGCCTCACAGCACGCTGCTGGGGAGGCCTGGGGCCGCCCAGCGGGTCTCCGAGTGGACTGCTCTGGCCGGACTCGACCTTTACTGCTGGCTGGTAACTCCCCGGTTCGACCAGCGTTTACAACTTTTCTAAAAAGTTTATTCATTTGACATGAACTCTATTGACAAATCATTTTAAAATGACAATCAGCAGCTGTGCCTTGTATTAATTTTAGCCCAGGTTCCCATGGGGCCACCATTAAGAGACTCCTAACTGGTTTTATAAAGTAATGACCTTTTTTTTTGCAGTGCATTCCCTCCCACCTCCGCCCTGCCGACCAGCACTCCACTCCTTGAAGCTACGATTTCTGACTATGTCAGACACCTCACACAAGCAGCATCCTGCAGAACTTGTCTTTCTGTGACTGGCTTAGGATCATGTCCTCAAAGGCCATCGGCATTGTTGACTCCAGCTGAATTTCCTTCCTTTTTTAAAAAAGGTCGACTCGGCTTGTTTCTGGGTGGGTACACCGGGGTCCTTCTCTGTCCACCTGTCTGGTGGGCATTAGGCTGTGTCCACGTGTCGGCTCCTGTGAGCAGCACCGCTGTGAACACGGAAGTGCTCCCATCTCTCTGAGATCCTGCTTTCCATGCTAGTGGGCAAATGCCTAGGAGTGGGAGGTTAGATGCTACGGTAGCTCCAGTTTTAGTTTTAAAAATATATATTTTATTGATTTTTTACAGAGAGGAAGGGAGAGGGACAGAGAGTTAGAAACATCGATGAGAGAGAATCATCGATCATGTGCCTCCTAGGGATATGCCCTTGACTAGAATCGAACCTGAGACCTTTCATTCCACAGGCGGACGCTCCATCCACTGAGCCAAACCGGTTTCCACCATTTTTAATTTTTTGAGGAACTTATATCCTGTGTTCCAGAGTGCTACTTGGCATTCCCACCAACAGGGCCTAAGGCTTCCAGCTTCTCCATGTCCTCTCCAATACTGCTTCCTCCCTCCCTCCCTCCCTCCCTCCATCCCTCCCTCCCTCTCTTGCTTCACGGCCATTTCAATATGGTTTTGCTTGGAATGTTCTTTGTCTTTACCCAGTTTCTTTTTTGCTATACTAGAATCTGCCCAGGATACCACACTACCTCTATCCTCGCATTTTCTTGGGCTCCTCTCGGCTGTGACAGTTTATAGTAGTGTTCTTAAATCGCCACAGCAATCCCATGTGCTAAGGCTACTGTCATTTTTTTTGAATAGATGAGAAGACGGAGGCCACCGGCACGCAGACGTGGGCGCCAACGCTGGCAGTCGGCCAGAACCCCCGCCAGCGCCGCTTCCCGTGGGCGGGGCCTCCGGAGAGGTGAGCGAGGCCCAGCTGCACACCTGCAGGGGGCCCGGGGCGCCACGCGGCAGCCCCACGGGGCAAGCTCACTTCCGGCTTGTTGGCGGCCCGTGACATCTGTGTCAGGTCTCAGCAATGAGGTGACGTTAGCGCCATGCCCTGAGAAGCTGGAGGGATGATGGTACAGTGCTTTAGTTCTCTTCAGACGTGTGGAATCCTTGTCCAGAGTCAGGTTGATAGCATCTCTGAGCACAGACGATGGCTCTGCCCTGAGCCAGTGGCTTGAGGACAAGAAGCGTTGGGTCATGGTTTCATGAACTTTCAAGGTCTAAGCAGAGTCATGTTGTAGGATTCCATTTTACTTGCAAGAGGACAGAGCAGTTTTAAGATATCATGATTTTAAACCTATGAACGTTTGGTCTCAGTAGTAGCTTGATCACATTTCCAAACTCTCTCCCAACCAATCGAAGATGAGGACGAGGTCAATTTTGTTTGACGAGTGAGTTGTTGATTCTTTCACACCGTTCTGGCACCAAAAAAAAAGGGATGAATAAATATTTGTTGAAACGGTGAATGAATGAACCTAATTCAATTTGAAAAGATGTGAAAGATTTCTTGGTGAGACTGTTGGTGGTGGAGGCGACACGGGGTTTTCCTTCCCAAATGCAGGAAGGCCGGTGCCTGTTCAGACGCCGTGGGGTCTGCAAAGCGGAGGAGGGGCGGAGGAGTCCAGTCTTTGCCCTTAGCTCCTCCCCCGGCTTCCACAAACAGAGCGCCCGGGGTCGGAACTTGTAGAAAGCATTCTCAGAATGTTCGACCAGTGTTTACCACTTTTCTAAAAAGTTTATTCATTTGACATGAACCGTATTGACAAATCATTTTAAAATGACAATCAGCAGGCAGTACCTTGTATTAATTTTAGCCCAGGTTCCCATGGGGCCACCATCAAGAGACTCATGATTGGTTTTATAAAGTAATGACATTTTTTTTTTGAAGTGCATTCTGCTTCAGCGAAGACTGTGACACATATGTCCTATACGTGACCTTTGGAGTTTGGGGGGCCCATTTTGCAGGTTAGGTTGAAAATACACGTACTTTGGAAGTAGGGTCCCTTCCCCCCCGAGAGGGCTGTGTTTAAAAAAGGAAAGCTCGCCAGTTGGAAATAGTCCTAGCGGACTACACCTGACCTTCAGGCACCTGGAGGGCTGCCCTCTCCTCGGCCTGGAGGATTCCAGGAAAGCTCTGTCTGAGGGTCAGGGCCTGGATGAAATTCCACGTTGTTTCTCACATTTCTGTAAAACAGTGTTGCACATGGCTGTTTCAAGAGTAGAGGTCAAATGTGAGCTATAGAATATGCATTTATCCTCTCGTTCTTTCTGATTACCGCTCATGTCAGCAAGGCCTGTGTTTTCAAGGTAGTGGTAAACGTGTAAAGAACACGTTAGAACCCCAAACAAAATCGATGAAAAGGTGACACCTAGGAAGCATAGAGGCTTGGTGGCTTACATCTGGGGCTGGCTGTTGACTGTGACTTTGAGAAAAATGGCAACACCTTGACATTTAAGCTTCATAAATTCTGTTTTCTGCACCGGGATGTTCCCGTGTGGAAACAGGCTGATGGTTCCGGGATTTATCCTGACAATCAACGCGGAGCTATGTCCTGGCAGCCGGGGAGGGAAGCTTCAAAGGCCCCCACCTTGTGTGTAGGTGAGCAGTTGTCTCCTCGGGGTGGATTTGAGTGCTGTTGACAAGATGAATGATGTTGGATGAGGGAGCCCCAGAGATGATCTGCATTTTAAATATTCATTCCCCAGCCAACATTCCACCACTGGAGATGCATATCTTCAACTCTTTGCTCCTAGCCAGCAGTTCTTTGTTGGAACCTAAGACGTTATCAAGGGTACTTTAATCACCAACACACACCCTAACCCGTCTTTCTCCACTGATACACCGATGACTCCATCCTGGCCACCTGGAGGGTCTGTTGAAAACGCGGACTTAGGGAGCCTGCCCCAGGCCGGAGTGAGAGAACCCCTGGGTGGGGAGATGGCTGAGCCCGGCGAGGCTCACACCCCGGGGAGTGGGAGAATCGCTGAGTACGTGGAGAGCCCTCTGAGAGAAAACCCTTTAGAGTCCAGGGTGGGCACCGAGGAAGCGGGAGGCATGTTTGGGATGAAGGAGGGCGCAGAGATGGGGCGAGGGGAAGACCCGGAAACTGCGCTCTGGCCTCCTCATGGTTTTGCCCCGGACCAGTCCTTAGTCGGTTGCCCTGGCCATTGGTCCCATGACTAACCTCCTGGCCAGGAGAATGGGAGACGTGACAGCCATTTGGAAAAGGCAGAGCGAGCCCACAGGAATGCAGGAAAAACAAAGAATTCTCTGAGGCACCCTCTCTTCACTCAGCAGACAGAGCCCCAGGGCGAGGCGGTGCGCAGTGCTGGCCCCGGGGACAAGTGGGGAGGATCAGCTCCGTCCCGGGCTGGTGCTCACTGCCTTGCCTTTGGAAACAGTTGCTGCCAATCTGTCACCCTGAGCGAGAGCCGGCCGCTGGGGGCCGGCATCAGCTGCTGCGGCTGTAGGGCCCTCTCTGTTTCCAGCAGGTGGGTGTGTGCTGCTTTCCTTTCATCTCCAGCCAGGCTTTCTTCTTCCAAGCACTTTCCGGTTTGTCAAGCCAAGTATGCCTGTCATGTTGGAGCCCGGCCCTGGGCCATCACCAGCTCCTCTTTGTGTTCCTGTCTCCCTTGACGATGTTCCCCTCTTCCCCGTCTTCCTGGAGCCGCCAGCCCGTCCACGTGGTCCCCTCGCTGGCCTGGTCTCGGGATTTGGAGCTCAGCACCTGCCCGTTGACCTTGGAGCCTCACCTCCTCTGTGTTTTCACGTCAACTGGCCCTGCCATGTGCTCACTGGGGCCGCCTTGGCCATTCTCTCTGTGTCAGGTCATAGCTAGTGCCTCAGTGGCTGCCCTGAGCTGACGCCTAGAGCTCCTAGACCAGCCGTGGGCAAACTTTTTGACTCAAGGGCCACCATGGGTTCTTACACTGGACCGGAGGGCCGGAACAAAAGCAACCTGACCACGCTGGCACTCTCACCTTGGGCTGCTGGTGAAGGAGTGGAGGGGAGAGCAAGAGAACCCTCCGCTCTTTCGGCTCCGCGGGCCGGAGAGAACAGCCGAAGGGGCTGGATCCGGCCCTCGGGCCATAGTTTTCCCACCCCTGTCCTAGAGTGTGGTCCAGGCTCTGATGGGATTGCTGTTGACTGGTAGCGCTGAACACAGGGATTCTGTCACAGCGCTGCAGGAGTTTAATTGGGTGACATGGGCCTGTGACAGGCAGCGCTCCCATAGCAGTAGCTGCCCAGAACATGGCGGCTGGTATCACTCACGTTATTTCTGTGGGAGAGCTTTCCAGGTGAGCGGTGCACCATGCTTTCTCCTCCTCTGGTCTTGTGGAGATTTTCCCGGGGCTGGCGTTCCAAGGGACATGGGAGACTAGGATATACAGCCCTTGCCCACATGACCCGAGAGCTCAGACACAGGTGAGCAGGAAGCAGGAAGCGCCGTGACCATCAGTGCGTGGCTGCTCAGGCGAAGGTCTCTCCGGGCCCGGCTCCGGAGCTTTTCCTGAGCGTTGCAGCGGTTCCCTCTTTCACATGCGTCCCCAGAGGAACTGCCCGTGGAAGGCCAGGCTTCCTCATGTCCAGTTACAGCTGGACCCGCTCAGAACGTCCTCGGTGAGCTGACCTGTGCTTGACCTTCCAAGGTGGGGAAGCGAACCTCTTATGATTTGTGTCACGACAGACTCGAACTAGTCTCCCTTTCTCGTGCCCAGTTTTCCTTGTTTCTAAACCAAAAGGCCAAGTGCCGCTGTCTTTGGAGACGGAGCTGACCAAGTGCCGGTGGCGGGAATAGAAATGAGAACGGGGCCGGGGTTTCCCCTGTGGCTGCTCCCTCCTGAGCCTCGTCCTCTCCTCCTCCTCCAAGGTCCACAGGCAGGGGAGCTGGCGAGCAGCAGTCAAGCCTGTGGGCAAGCTGGAAGGTGCCGTGTCTACCCCCAGAAACTTCCGGAATCCATCCTTCTCTTCCCATCTTCACCACCATCTCCCTAACCGTGCGCTATGTTCAGATGGTCGCTAACTAGTATGGCGCAGCCCTGACTCTCAGGAACAACCAAAAGGGTCATCCGGGTCAGCCCGCTCTTGGGAATCTAAGGTCCACGTGTCTCTGGCCCAGGCCCCGTAGAGGCCTCCTCAGGGGACACCTCGGCGCCCTGTCACCCACTGCAAATCTGACTTGTTCTCCTTCCCCTCCTCCCCTCTGAAAACCCTCTCACGGGCCTCCGTGCTCTTACGGTGAGGAGCACCGCTTCAGCCTGGCTTTGCAAGCCTCACGTACCCCACCCCTGTCTCCTGTTGGTGTGATCGGCAGCCTGTGGCCCACAGCAGGCTGGAGGCTCAATGAGAGGAGGGGCTGTGTTTGTTTTCCCCACAGTTGTTGTCCTAGTGACTAGCTGGTGGCTGACACAGAGCAGGAGCGCATTGGATCGGCTTCGAATGAATGAATAAGTCAGGCCACAACCCCGACTTTCCCCACACACGTCTTCTCGGTTAGCCCAGGATTTCTATGGTATGTACAGGTGAACATGTTCAAACAACGGTTCCATAGAAGATGCTCATTCCCGTTTCTTATGTTGTTGGACAATCACAGCGTTCTCCATTGAGGTAGACATGTTTATTTTATTCTCCTCCAAGTGGTGGATGTCACACATCTGGGAGCTATTCTAGGCTTCTCTCTTTGCCCCTCCCCTCCCCCCCAACCCATGTGTAAACAGTCATGAGGCATCACAGTTCTGTTTCCCCAATGATCCTTCCAATGGGCCCTCCTCTCCACTCCTGCCCTGCTCTGGTTCAGGTCTCATACTTTCTTTCTTTCTTTCTTTTTAAAAAAATATATTTTATTGATTTTTTACAGAGAGGAAGGGAGAGGGATAGAGAGTTAGAAACGTCGATGAGAGAGAATCATCGATCAGCTGCCTCTTGCACACCCCCTACTGGGGATGTGCCCGCAACTAAGGTACATGCCCTTGACCAGAATCGAACCCGGGACCTTTCAGTCCGCAGGCCGACACTCTATCCATTGAGCCAAACCGATTTCGGCTCATACTTTCTTGTAGTTCCTCCCACCCTGGGCTCCCTGTCTTCTTTCTCACTCCCCTTCAGTCCCATTCTGCAGAGCCCCTAGGGGAAAAGTCCTAAAACCCAAACCTAGTCATATCCTTCTCCAGCCGTGACATTTTTTAGGGTCGCCCACAACGGATCTAGTCTTAGCATAGCACCTAAAACCCTTCATCACTTGGGACTGTCTGCTCTCTGAGACCTTATTTATTAGATAAATAGTTGTTGAACACCTACTATATGTGAGGGGTGTTGGAAATATTACAGCAAATAAGGCACTACTTTTTTGGCCCTCATTGAAAATAATGTCCAACAGTAGATTCATCTCTTGCAATAACCATACATAGCTACCATTGGTGGATCCCATATTTCTCCGCCATGACTAAGGTGCCCTGTCTACTCCTCACTCCTCCCCACATCGACTTAATAAGCTCCTATATTTTTCAAGACTTAATTTATGATCCCTTTTGCGGGGGGGGGCACTCTGACCTCTTGTTTCCCAGGAAGAAACTATCGTTCTTTCATTGTTCATCTCCTCTCAGACTAGGTTACACTGTTTAAATTCTTTATCTTTCTTCACACCAGTCTATACCCTCCACACCAGATGGTGTTTGTCTTAGTCATCATCATCTTTCCAGAGACCAGAAGGGCACATGATTCAGTGGTAAGCGGGCAATGTTTGTTGACTGAGAAAATGTTTTATTGGAGTGTGAGACCCAAGAAGATATGATATATATATATTTAGTTGGTCCTTCTATGCCAAACAGATAGTAAGATCTCTAGAAATCATAATTTATTGTAGTAATTTGTTATAGATTTTAAAATGTAGGGCTCCATTTTATTCAACATCTTTGTTTAAGTGGAAACGAAGTGTAAACGGACCCGTCCTGAGTGTCTTACCAAGGACGGTGATTCAGTTGTATGTCGTGAGTGATGGATGCACAGCTCTGACCAATCTCAGCAGGAAAGCAATGCCACGTGGTCCTTTCCTGCTTGGCTTTGCCATGGACTTTGGCACGGTCTGGTGAGATAAACATCGCGACGATCCCTCCTGGAATTCACCAGGTTTTCCTCCTGCTGGTGCTCACAGACATCTGTGCACTCACTCCCAGAGCAGGCCTCTCAGCCGTTCCTTCCCCCAGGACGTCTACTTTCACTTTTATTTTTTGGTCATCATTAAACTTAAAGTTAACATTAACTACTTCCTGTGACAGCAGACCCTGGCCAGAGCTCTCTAGGAGAGGGGCTGTTTGAGATGGGACTCTTGGGAATTGTCTTTTTTATTTTTAGAAAGAAAAGAAGGGAGGGGGGAGAGGAGAGAGAGAGAGAGAGAGAGAGAGAGAGAGAGAGAGAGAGGAAAGGAGGGAAAAAGAGAGAGAGAGAGAGAGAGAGAGAGAGAGAGAGAGAGAGAGAGAGTTGTTGTCTCACCTATTTGTGCATTCTTTGTTTGATTCTTGTGTGTGCCCTGATCCAAGATTGAACCTGTCACTTTGGTGTACCCGGACAACCCGCTAACCAGCAGTCGCCAACCGGGGGTGGGCAGACCACGGCGGTCTGTGAGGTCCAATGGCTGGGCGACCACCGCTCTAACCAGCTCCGTCTTGTCAACGGGCAGATGTCCGTTGGCAGCTGCTTTGTGCCCAGCTCTGCAGGAGCTGCAATGATTCCCGTCCTGGTCCCCTGTGTCTTCCATGCCCGAGAACGACTCCGGGGGTATTTTGCGAGTGAAGACGTTTCTGGAACACCCAGCCGTCCTTGGGGGGGGGGGGGGGGGGCTGGGAGGAAGAGGAGGAGGGGCTATTGGTAATGCTCCCACTGTTGCCGGGCCTGTGCGCACACTTCCCACCCTCGGAGGCTGACGCACGCCCTGCAGGCGGGTGTGCTCGCTCACGTCCCTCTTCCCTGCGTGCCGTGTCCCCGCAGAGCCCAGGCCTAACCTCGGAATGCCATCACAGCACTGCTGGGCTCCGGCTCCAGGCTGAGCGGTCTGTGGTCAGACCTGCTCTTCCACAGCCGCCTCGGGGGTCCTGGAACCTGCCCGGAACACAGCCTTCCCACGGCCACACCGCGCCTGCCCTGGCTTCGCTTGTCTGGTCTGCGGCCGGGACGTGCCGCTGGCCTGGGCCTGTTGGGTGGGGCTGCACAGTCCTTGGTGGCAGGGGCTGCTCTGCTGTCACCTCAGGGCCTGTTTGTCTGCAGACACAGCAGGTCCAGGAGCTGCGAAAGGTCACGCGCCCGAGGATAGGGCTGGATGACAGATTCTGTCCACTGCACTCAAACGTGTGGGTGGTCCCGGCCACTGCACTCTAACACATGAGTGGTCCCGTCCACTGGTCTCTAACATGTTCATTGGTGGTCTCCTCTGCTGGGCTCTAACACATGGGTGGTCCCATCCACTGGGCTCTGACACGTTCATTGGTGGTCTCCTCTGCTGGGCTCTGACATTGGGTGGTCTCCTCTGCTGGGCTCTAACATGTGGGTGGTCTCCTCTGCTGGGCTCTGACATTGGGTGGTCTCCTCTGCTGGTCTCTAACACATGGGTGGTCTCCTCTGCTGGGCTCTGACATTGGGTGGTCTCCTCCACTGGGCTCTGACATGTGGGTGGTCTCCTCTGCTGGTCTCTAACATGTGGGTGGTCTCCTCTGCTGGGCTCTGACATTGGGTGGTCTCCTCTGCTGGGCTCTAACATGTTCATTTGTGGTCTCCTCTGCTGGGCTCTAACACATGGGTGGTCTCCTCTGCTGGGCTCTGACATTGGGTGGTCTCCTCTGCTGGTCTCTAACACATGGGTGGTCTCCTCCGCTGGGCTCTGACATTGGGTGGTCTCCGCTGGGCTCTGACATTGGGTGGTCTCCTCTGCTGGGCTCTGACATGTGGGTGGTCTCCTCTGCTGGGCTCTGACATGTGGGTGGTCTCCTCTGCTGGGCTCTGACATTGGGTGGTCTCCTCTGCTGGGCTCTGACATGTGGGTGGTCTCCTCCGCTGGGCTCTGACATTGGGTGGTCTCCTCTGCTGGTCTCTAACACATGGGTGGTCTCCTCCGCTGTGCTCTGACATTGGGTGGTCTCCTCTGCTGGGCTCTGACATGTGGGTGGCCTCCTCTGCTGGGCTCTGACATTGGGTGGTCTCCTCTGCTGGGCTCTGACATTGGGTGGTCTCCTCTGCTGGTCTCTAACACATGGGTGGTCTCCTCCGCTGGGCTCTGACATTGGGTGGTCTCCTCTGCTGGGCTCTGACATGTGGGTGGTCTCCTCTGCTGGGCTCTGACATTGGGTGGTCTCCTCTGCTGGGCTCTGACATGTGGGTGGTCTCCTCCGCTGGGCTCTGACATTGGGTGGTCTCCTCTGCTGGGCTCTGACATTGGGTGGTCTCCTCTGCTGGGCTCTGACATGTGGGTGGCCTCCTCTGCTGGGCTCTAACACATGGGTGGTCTCCTCTGTTGGGCTCTGACATGTGGGTGGAAGTCAGGCATGGACATCAGGGCTGAACTGCTGGGAAGGAACATGGTTGGCGCTCCAGGCGACAGGCCGCTGTCTGGCTCAGTCACAGGCACTGATGTTTCCTATTGAGATAAACCTCCCAGCCCCGCAGGAGGAGAAGGGACAAGTCAGGGTTCGGATCTTCTGAGAAATGCCCCTGGGGAACAAGCAGTGAACCCTTCATTAGAGAGACCCCCAGGCTCTGACCGGGGACAGTGGGGGGTGAGGGGGACCAGGACAGAAATGAGCCCGCTCAGCACTGCGAGCCTTTCCCCCGTTGTCCACCTTCGGAGGAGGAAGCATCTGTGTGGCTCTGAGTCCTCAGGGACTGGGGGTTCTGTTCTGGATAGACTCTGGGAAGGAGCCCCAGAAGTCTGTGGCGGTACCTGAGAGGCAGGCAGAGGGCTGTCCAGGAAGCAGACCGAGATCAGGAAGCAGCAGCCTGTCGGTACGAGGGCTGTAAGGGCAGAGGATGTAAATGAGACGAGAGCGGGTAATGACCGAGCAGCTATGACGAATGACAGGATATGAGATGATAATGAAGAAGAGGGTCTGTAGGCTATTGACTATCTGTTTGAAAAATCTCAGTAAAAAGTTAAGGTATCTTTCAGTGTATGCTTGGGGTTTGGACGTGGGTTACCGTTGGATACAGCGCTGACCTAAGACTGCCGTGAGGGTGAGTCAGCCTTGTGTGCCACCTTCCTGCAGAGTCAGGAAGAGGCCGGGACATCCCTGGCACACAGAGCGATGGATGCGGGCCCTCTGCGTTTCCGGAGGCAAAGCAGAAATCAGTATGGGCCGTGGTGGTGGCTGAAGCTCTGAGGAGCTTAAGGGAGCACAGCGGATTCGAAGGAAGGACATTTTAGCCGGCGGAAAGCACCCAAGTAAAGCATGGGTGGGCTATGCACTGCAGCAGAGGGGTGAGCCAGGGGCCAGCCTGGGGGAGAGGAACGGTGTGGGTAGCGTGGGGAATTGGATGTGTCCGTCACGTGGGGTCTGAGTGTGCAGGCCTGGCAGGCTACACCACGGAGGCTGTGTTTAGTTCGCCGAGGACACAGCTGTGCTCCGCAGAGTGAGTTTTAACAGGGCTCACCTGGGGGAGATGACTGACAGGAGAGAGCCCGGAGACTGTCTGTGCAGTCCAGGAGCGAGGCGGTCCGGCTTGGGCTTGGGGCAGAGCCGTGGAAAGGACAAGCCATAGGGATGGTAACTGACTAACTAACTATTCAGGGCAGACGTGGGACCAGATGAAAGGAGGGTTCTAATTTATTTCTGGCCGCGAGGTTTTGGAGACTACGGCTTCATTCATTTAGTTTATATTTTTCCTTATTCAGAAAATATTTATTGAGGATCTACTATGTTCTCCATACTGGATACGGTGAGCAAAAACATTGAAAACTCCTCGACCTCACGGAGCTTACATTCAAGAAAGGGAGAAACAGATGACAAAATATACAAACAAGTAAACCATGTAGAGTAGTAGTTGGTGATATGTTATTTAAAGAAAAATAAGCCCTAGCCAGTTTGGCTCAGTGGATAGAGCGTTGGCCTGTGGACCGAAAGGTCCCGGGTTTGGTTCTGGTCAGGGGCGAGTCTCTTGGTTGCAGGTTCCTCCCAGGCCAGGCCCTGGTCGGGCGCCTGCAGGAGGCAACCAATTGATGTGCTTCTCTCACATCGATATTTCCTCTCTCTTTCTCTCTCTCTTCCATTCTCTCTGAAAACCAATGGGGGAAAAAAAAAATCCTCGGGTGAGGCTAACAACATAAAATGGAAGGAAACAGAGAGGGGGCCACTGAGTTGGAATGGTGGCAGGTTGCAGCGATCAGACCTGAATGGGATTTGGAGAAGGGTCGTGTTGTCAGGGGAAGAGGAGGTTCTGGACACATCGGTGGCATTGTTTCCTGGAAAATGTAGGCCAAGCAGAGACAGGGAGGCTTTCGCTCCTGGGGGAATTCTTCCGAAGCAGGCGGTGGCCCCGAGGTGTCTGCCGGGAGGCTGCCGTCTGTGGAGGAGGATTCCTGGGTCAGAGCCGGGGCCCCAGGCCAGCGGAGCAGGGATGGACTGGCCGGGGACTTGCTTCTCGCCCGGGTCACTGCTCCCAGGCGCTGATAACGCCAGGCATGTGCTCACCAGAGGCGTCCTCCGGTCACAGGCTTGCTCAGCCCCTGGGGACGTCCTCGGACGGATTCTGTGAATGTCTGGAGGGTTGTTGATGGAAAGGGCAATGGACCACTTTGCTGCCCGTCGACCGCCAAAGTGGAATTCAGGAACGACTCCCAACGTAACGTCCATTTTCCTCCTGACCCCAGCATGGACCACGGCCCCGAGGTGCCCAGGAACGAGGCGCTCAGGGTCCCCAAGACCTCGTGGGAGTGTGTACGGCCATCCGACCGCCTCTGGGCGCCACCCCTGCCCGGCTCCGTCCCAGCCTGCTGCAGGAGCCCTCAGAGGGCACCGCCCGTGGGCACGGGTGAAACACGTAAATAGCAGGTGACCAAGGCTGTGGTCTGGAGCAGCGGCTTCCCCGAGAGCAGCGGCTTCTCATCCTTCAGGAGGCCAACTTCCCAGCCGACCCTTCAGGGACCGGCTCTCACGCGCCGTGGCCTCCTGCGCCTCAGCACGCGTCCATTTTACGCGGGAAGGGGAGCAGACGGGACGCAGTGGCGTGTGGAGGCCTCCGGGGTCAGGGCTGGGCCTGGCCTGGGTGCAGGAGGGTCCTGTGTGCACTGGCAGGCTGGCATTTCCAGCGACAGCATGGCACAGCTATGAGACTTAGTATATGTGCTGCCGAAGCGAGCACAGCTCCGGGACTTAAACAGCGTGCCCTTGTCTCCCACTGCGGAGACGTACATATCAGTCTCCCACTGCGGAGACGTACACATTAATGAGCGCTTGTAAAATCAGCATGTATTCGACCGTATGGAGGTTTACTAGGAAGAAAAATGAGTGACATCTAGTGTTGGCCAAAGCCCCTGAGACACTCATTTAAAGATCACTTGCCACCTCTCTGTCCTGTTTACTAACTTGCCGGGCAATCAAAAATCATCGCAAATGATGGCAGCAATTGCAATGAAGGTTTCTTATGTTTCCTCTCTGTGGATCACAGACTCTGTCCCCTGGCTCCCAGCACCCAAGCCTAGCACTGCCCACCAGGCCCCATTTGCATTTTCGGGCGAAAAGGGAAAAGACCCGACACAGGACTCGGGGTCCTTTCACCCCGACCCTGGCTGCGTGGCCGTGGTGAGGCCCTGTCACCCTCCGCCCCGCAGACGGGGACGCGCTGCTGGAGGCAGGGCTGAGAACTAAAGAGACGCGTGGCCTGCCTCTCCCAGTACCGCTGGCTTGGTTATCGGTGGCTGTCATGCAGCCCATTAAACCTCACAGTGAGAATATGCGTACTCATTTAATACAAAGTTTATGCTTGAATATATGCATGAGATACTGAAGATGTAGAGAGAAATCAGGGCAAACGGTGCGTTTTGTCCTATTTTATGGGTAACTTGAATCTCTGCTTGCATTTTCATTACCTTAAAACTGCCAGGCAAAAGTAAACGAGTCATGTGTGAAAGCATTGCTTCCCCGCTGTGCTCCTCTGGCTGAGCGGTCACCTACGAGTTGCCTGGTTATTTAGGCTTGGCAGATTCAGATGGCATCGCTACCTCCACAGGAGAGAAACACCGATTATTAGCATCGTCCTATGGGGCAGCTTAACAGGTTTAAGGAGAGGGAGGAGGGAGGAGAGAGGAGGGAGGAGGAGGAGGAGAAGGGAAGAGAAAGACCGAGAACAATGGGGTGTGATCCTTCCCATGGAACTGTCCCCAAATCCCCCTAAAGACCCTGAACTAAGAGGCTGTTGGGGGGTAGAGTTTTGCAGGAAGCGGGCGGGCTGGCGTGCTGCCGGACCGGAGGGGGGGAGGAGAGGCAGGAGCCCAGGAGGACGCTGCCCACCCCAGTCCCGCAGGTTCGGGTTTGGCCACATTGACGCACACTCCGAGCTCGCTGGCTGACAGCTGTGTTCCATTCCGGGTCCGTTTACACGAAGACGCGGAGCGGAGCCAGGAGCACAGCCTCGGGCGGTCTCCGGGCTGCGGGGCTCATCGTGCGGGGCCCAGGGGACTTGTCGGGTTGGCTAGGCGTCTGGATGACTCTGGAAACCCCGTTTAGATTGAGAGCAAAGCCGGGGAAGCTGCTGAGGCCGCCAACGGGGCTTTGGGGAAACGCACCGTCTGCCGTTGGCCGCCAGCAGGAAGCCAGGTGCGCGGAACGGAACGCGGTGGGTGGTGCCGCCACACGCGGGGCTGGGGGCGCGCCGCGGGCTTGCTGGCGGGCCACGTGGGTCTGTTGGTGGAGAGGAGAGGCGTTTTTGCGGCGGACCCCGACCAGCAGGGAAAATCATTGCTTTTCCAGAAGCGAAGGCCAGGAAATGGGAAAGAAGCCAGCCCGGCAGGGCGAGCAAGCATGCTCATATAAACACCCGCGTTTCTTGGGTGTGGGGCTGAGGCCCGAGGGGGCTGCTCAGGGCCGGGCGCCCGCGAACAGTATCTCTTCCAGGTGGTCCGCCTCGGTGGTGCAGGGAGTGTGGCCGAGGTTTAGGCTGGGGGTTCCACTCCTTCTCGGGGCTCCCCGAAGCCCAGGGCAGCCGACTGCATTCATAGCGCTGCAGCACGCGACGCCTCTCTGGGGGCCTTGGAGACCTCTGCGTGGGGGGTGGGGGGGACCCCTCAAATACACGAAGCAGCCACTCCAGGAGGGGATTCCAGAAGGCCCCTCTGAGACAGGAATTGCCGAAGGCCACGGGAGAAGGGGCCGAGTCAGGGTTGCGGAGTGAAGGGGTGAGTGGTGGGAGGGAACCCAGTGCCACGAGATCAATGAGTCTTGTCATCTCGCCCTTCCCCTCGGGGGACTCCGGTAAACGCCGGGACAGAGGCCACCGTCCCTCTCCCACCTTCCTCAGCAGCCATTCGGTGGACGGGGAGATCGCATTCCCTGGAATGCACCCGGAGGGCTCCGCCCTGCCTGGGGAAGGGCGTGGGGTGAAGGCGAGGCCCTCAGGACAGGGAGGGACTCTCTTGAGCTGGATAAGCACAGAGCTTCCTTTTGGAGGGGAGTGGAGACGTGCTGTGGGCCCATCGCACGGCGGAAGGCCACGTGCTCCACACGCGGTCCTCTTCACCCCGGGCCACGTCTGCAATAACGTGACCGATTCAGGACCGCTTGAGTGTGAGCGGATTGCTGGTGGAAGCCACAGAGGTGGCTCACGTGGACCCATCGTGGCTTGTGGATGGCAGCACATGGCGGCAGAGAGGAGGCTGGGGAACTTGGGCATCACCTGGAGCAACTCATCAGTCCACAGAGCCAAATACCAACAGCACAACGATGGGAATTTCTTTTGAGAGCCAAGTTTCTTGAACGTAAAACTTCTTCTAACACCACTTCTTCAAAATAGACTCGCCCAGGTCCCGGTATTCTGTGGAAGAGCCACACTCAAGGGGCCAAAGAGCTGGATGTGGCTCTGGAACTGCGGTTTGCTGACCACAGACCTGGAGTGTCAGATTCTCACAGTTCCGCTGATTGGCAGCCAGGTGTGTGTGTGTGTGTGTGATGGGTGTGTGTGTGTGACAGGTGTGTATGATGGGTGTGTGTGTGTGATATGTGATGTGTGTGTGTGTGCTTGTGATGGGTCTGTGTGTGTATGTGTGTGTGTGTGTGAGATGGGTGTGTGTGATGGGTGTGTGTGTGTGTGCATTTGTGATGGGTGTGTGTGGTCACCAGGAGGAGTGACAGGAGGAGTCACACCTTCCAGGGGGCCTTGCTCCCCCAGGACTGCTTGTTCCCACAGCAGCTCTGACACACGGTGCTGTCGGGCTCTCTGACTCCTTCTGTTTTTCCAGACGCAGACATTCCCACCACGGAGCTCTCACTGTTCCTCATTCAAAGGCTTCCTGTCTCTGTGTCACAGGAAGTCCATGCGGGTGAAGCAGGATTCTCTCACGTAATTCTCACCTTGTCCCATCAGATGGGTCTGATAAGACCGAAAGGGAAAGGGCGGAACGCTCCCTGCCAGTCCCGTGTGACGTGCCCTGCTCCTTTCTGCCTCCGAGTCTTTGTTGACCTTCGCCTCCTGCCTAACGCCTTCCTTCACCCAGACCTCCCGTCCTTCCAGATCGAGCGAACAGTCCCCGGGTGCTCGTGGGTCTCCTGGCCCGAGTCCCTCCTGTCTTGCTCCCCGACTCCGCTGCATCCTCCTTGAGGCGACCCCACCGTGCCCAGCACAGCGTGAGCGCACAGTGCACGTTCCGTATCAGCACTCGGATGCCAGCCACGTCAGTGGCCACCGATTCCACGTGGGAGCCGCTGGAGGGCAGGGCCCCTTGCCCAGGTTTCCCGTCGGCTCGGCTGAGCTGCACAATGAGGACACGAGCCAGGGCCCTCGCAGTGAGTCTCTGTAGCTGCCGTGAGTCTGGCTGTTCGTGTAGGTGCCCACCAGTGAGCTGTCCCGTGGGCGTGGGCCCTGAGGCAGCCGGGACAGGAGAGCAGTTAGTACCTGCTGAGAGTTTAACTGCTTCTCCTCTGTGCAAATATTTTTGTAAGGCTTCTTAAAGGCCCCCACATCCTGACTTTGAATTCATCCCGAATTGAATAATGCATTTTTATGACCAGAGAAGACACAAGAGCGCAGTGTGAGTAGGACACCAGCCACCATTGGTCCACAGAGAGATGGGAAACGTGGAGCGGAGCCAGAGCCTCTTCCCTCACTCCGAGCGCATACCTTCCTCCAGGCCCCGTGTTATTAATAATAATAATAAAAACTCTGTCAGCTACTTGGATCCGGAGAGCATTCCAAGACCAACAGACATGGCCCGGGAGCCAAGTCTTCAGGGTTCGCATAATTGCTGAACACGGTGCTTCTCGGCTTTCACAGACAAGCCCATCCTCGGCGTTTCCTCAGGAGATGAATAATGGAGCCTGAGCATTGGGTTCTGACATTTCCTGTCCCCCGTGCGGACCTCTGAAGCGTTGTCTTCATCACGTTTTCAGGACTGGCCAAGAATGACATTCTGCTGACTCCTTTGAAGCAGAAACCGCAGCAATGTGCAGCGTAAGTGATCGGGAGAGCCATTTCCTCTGGGGCTTGGAGAGAGCCTTGTGCGTGGGGAGTGGGCCCCACAGGAGCGGAGGAACCCCCTCCTGCCCCAGCCCCTGGCCCCCCACCTCCGTGCCCTCGGAGCTGTGGCCGATTTCCCTCCCTGAGAAGCCTTTGTGTGTCCTTCCGGGACCACGGGCTCCTCTCTCACCCCTGTGAACGTTCTCTTGCCCGGGAGAACGGAGAGGGGTTGGGTGAGGCCTGGATGAAGGACGCACTGACATGTGCCCGGGAACCCTCGGGCTGCATTTTCAGAGGCGCGGTGAGGAGCGGCTGGATGATCGTCTGAATTCCGAGGCCGGGAACGGGCTTACGAACAACAAACACGGCTTGGCCTGCATAAGGCGGAGGGCTTTCCAGGGGATCAGAGGCAACCTGTTCTGCGCAGGTGTTGCTCTCCTGGTGATCCCGGGGGGCGGCGTGGAGAACGCCCCAGCGCCCTGCGGGTCCCGGCCGCCACAGCTGCTCCCGCCCCACCCTCATTTGCAGAAGGTGACCTTGCTTCGTTTTCGGGTCCCCAATGGGAGGTACATGGACGTGGGCCTGGTTCCGGGAGCGTGGGCGCTGCCTCCTCCCGGGCTACATTCTGATCAGTGTAGTGCCCTTCGGACGGGCAGAGGCGAGCACTTCTCCAGTCACACCCAACAGGGGACTGTCCTGCTTACCGAGGGGAGGTGCTCGTGCTTTTAGTTTAAGTTACAGCGGAAGGCGAGTGAAAGAATAAAACCACATCCGGGCTTCTAGGACCAACACCCAGACCCGGAGGCTAGAGCAGCTGTGGGCAAACTACGGCCCGCGGGCTGGATCCGGCCCGTTCGGTTGTCCTATCCAGCCCGCAGAGCAGAAAGAGTTCTCTTGCTCTCCCCTCCGCTCCTTCACCAGCAGCCCAAGATGAGAGTGCCAGCATGGTCAGGTTGCTTTTGTTCCGGCCCTCCGGTCCAGTTTAAGAACCCATTGTGGCCCTCGAGTCAACAAGTTTGCCCCCGCGCTGGGCTAGAGGCTCTGTTGGTGGTTTGGGAGTTAACCTACCAGAAGCGGAATGCTAGTCAGTCTTTTGAACACAGTTACCTGCTGTAGCTGGCTCGGGGAGTAAGTCTCAGCAGCGGGCCCACTTGGTCATCTGTGGCCCTCGGGAGTGTGTCTGCCAGTGAGGAGCACTCTAGTCTTCGCCGCGATGTTTGCTTAAAATAATGGTGGCATGGTGATGATGATGATGATGGCAACTGTCAGTTATTGGGCACTTCTTACGTGCCAGACAACACACACTTGACCGTTTATTTTACTTCCACAGAAACGATAAGGGGGCCCAGTTGGTCAAGCATTATCCTGCCCACGGAAAGGGTACTGGTTGGATTCCTTGTCGGGGCACATCCCCATCCTGGGTAGTTTTCAACGTCCCCGGCTTAACACATCGCCCTGGAACGTTCGATCCTAGAGCAGCGGTCGCCAGCGGCGGTCCTCGGACCACTGTCAGCCCTCGAGGTCAGAAAGGCTGGTGACTGCTGCTCTAGAGAGCGCTGGTCCTTTGAGGCGAGGCTGGCCAGCAGGGGTGTTAATGAAGACCCACTGCCCATGCTTGAACCGCTGGCCGCGTGCTCGCCGGCGTGGCTGGCAGACGGCCCGACCGCCAGTGAGCGGGAAGAGGCCCAGCGGGTGTTCTGAGGAGCCATGCCCTTCACGGCGTTTATCCGGGACCCCTCTTCCGATGCAATGTCGGGAAGTACTTATGGTTGTTTGCAAATAAGTTTTATTGTCTGCCGAAACCGGTGTGGCTCAGTGGATAGAGCGTCAGCCTGCGGACTGAAAGGTCCCGGGTTCGATTCCAGTTAAGGGCATGTACCTGGGTTGCAGGCACATCCCCAGTGGGGGGCGTGCAGGAGGCAGCTGGTCAATGACTCTCTCACATCAATGTTTCTAACTCTCTATCCCTCTCTCTCTCTCTGTAAAAAATCAATAAAATATATATTTTAAAAAGTTTTATTGTCTAGGCATCCCGTGTTGGGCATGCGCTAGACGTGTTCACGGGTGAGCAAGTCCAGTTCGAGAGACGAATGGGAAGGAAGTCTTTCAAAGGGAGCGGTCTGGGCAGAGGGAGAAGCCAGGGTGGTCTGGGAGCTCCGGGGAGCCGTCCGGAGGGGCGGGGGCCGCGGTGTGTGCACGGCGTGGGGGCGGGAGGGGTGAGTCATGAGCTGGGGTGGCTAGCAGGTGCGTTTAATGAGCCCGGGGAGTCTGCGCCCAGGACCGGGAGGCTCACCCCGGCCGCATGTCCGCACCACCTGAGAGGGTTAGGAAAGCGCCAGCTGCGTGCATCCCACTCGGGACCCATGAAATCAGACTCTGGGGGCGGTGCCTCCAGCCCCGGGGCTTTGTTCGGACGTCTTCACAAGCTGCCTTAGTGCACAGGCACGTTTGCTGCGCACTTCCATCAGCCGTGAGCGCGCCGAGTAGAGGGGCCGTGGTGCCCCTTCTCCGTGACTCAGGGCAGCGGGGCCGGCGGGCAGCGAGCGGGGGCGGCACACCTGTGCAGCTGCTCGTGTGGGGCAGAGATACTGCTCCCCACCCAGCGGCGGAGAACCCCAGAGAGGTCGAGTGGTGCCCGCGCCCGCCTGGCCAGTGAGCGCCAGGCAAAGGCCGGCTCCCGGCCGCCAGGCTCCCTCCTGCCTGCGGAGAGAGGGCGGGGCCGGAGGGCGGTGTGTGCGATCCGGAAGGTCCTATTGAAAGGGCCTCCGGGAGCCGGGAGGAAGCACTGGACGTGGAACACCCACAGGGGCCAGGCAGGTCTGGTTTACCCCAGGCCCAGCTCCTCCAAAGGCGGGGGGCTCGGTGTCAGTCCCCGCCCAGGGCCTCGTGCGCGGCCAGGGAGCGGTCAGGCCACACCGGGCTCCGGCCCCGCGCCTGGTCCCCACTGGTCCTTGTCCGAGGGCTCAGGCCTCCACCCGGGACAGCCGGGCCCACGGAACACTCTGCGGCGTCTGAGGACAGTGGGCCTCACAGCGGGGGATCAGTGGGCGGCAGAGGCTCAGCAGGGCACAGATCCGGGAACGCTCCGGATCCAGCGGCAGCGGCTTGGAGGCTGACATCTTGCCCCGGAAGCACGGTGTGGCTCAGAAGTTGGCCACGAGGACGGGTTTAGGGGGGATGAGGGGCTCCTGTGTCATTGGGTGTTCTGTATCAGCTTCACAGGGGCTGTGCTGGTTTTTATATACTTACCGGGGAGGGAAACGTGCACCCCTCCCTCAGCCAGAGGCCGAGGTGTTTTTTCCATTGATTTTTATTTATTTATTATTATTATTTTAAAATATATATTTTATTGATTTTTTTTTTTACAGAGAGGAAGGGAGAGGGATAGAGTTAGAAACATCGATGGGAGAGAAACATCCCTCAGCTGCCTCCTGCACACCCCCCCACCGGGGATGTGCCCGCCACCAAGGTACATGCCCCTGACCGGAATCGAACCTGGGACCTTTCAGTCTGCAGACCGGCACTCTATCCACTGAGGCAAACCAGTTTCGGCATGATTTTTATTTTTATTTTTATTATCTTTTAGAGAGCGTGGCAGAGAGGAGGCAGGGGCAGGAGAGAGAGGAGAGAGAAATATCGATGTGACAGAGAAATGTGTCTCAATATGGGGGGCGGGATCAGATTTGCAACCCAGGCAGGTGCCCCTGATGCTCTAACCACTGAGCCAGCAGCCAGGGGCAGGCGTGCATTTTACAGACGGAAGGGGGGCCCTCCTCGCGTGGAAAGACGATGACTGGCATCACGGCGCCAGTTAGCGCGGAGCCCGACGCGCCGCTGTGCTGGGTGCTAGCTCCCTTACCTCTGCCCGAGAGTCCCCGAGGTCTCGCCGGCCACGTGGTTATCTGTCACCGACCATCGCCTGCCTTCATGGGCCCCCCACAGCCCCCTCCAGACCCGAAGCTCCACTCAGGACAGCCTGTGCCGCCTGGTGGCTGGGCTCCAGACAGAGCGCCGGCCTGCAGGCCGAAGGGCCCCGGGTTCCATCTCTGTCGAGGGCACATGGCCGGGCTTCGGGCGCCATCCCCAGGGGGGCCCGTAGGAGGCAGCGTACCCACGATTCCCTCCCATCACTGACGCTCCCTCTCCCTCTCCCTTCCGCTCTGGCGTCGATGAAATAAAAGAACAGCCTCGTGCCGGTTCCTAGGCACCCGGGCAGAGAGGGGCTCGGCGCCCCTGCCTTTGCTCTGCTCTCTACGGCCACGGAGTGGGTGGCAGTGCGGCAGCCTTTGCTCCGAGGCCCCCCCCCCCCCCCCCGGGCCCTGGCTGAGGGGCAGGCCGGCCGGGCCCCAGCGGGGAGCCCACTTGTTGTCACGTTCCACCCGGGCTGAGTCGGAGCCAGGAGATAAGAGGCAAAACATGTCCCTTATCGGGCCCCGAGCCGTGGGCTCCCCTCTCTCCCACGGTGTTCCGGCTCCCGGGCCAGGAAGCCCACGCGGCTGTTTGTGATGGCGGGAGCCCAGACCCAGGTGCGCCGTGCCAGGCATCGGCGCAGAGGAGTCTACAGCTGGCATGTTGTTTACCAGCGTTTTTGGCCCGTCTCAGCCCCCGGGGAGCCAGAGCCTGCAGGATGCAGCCCCTCTCGCTCCCCCCGGCCCTATCACATCGCACCCACGCCTCACACAGCGAGGCCGTGGCCTCTGCTGACCCCCGCCATGCCTCGTCTGTCTGTCTGCGGGAGGCTCGGAGGCTGTGGGAGTGGCTCTCTGACCACCTGGGGCCCCACCAGTGTCCCCGGTGCCCGCAGGAGCCAGCACGTGGGGTCAGCACGCTGCTCTGGGGTCCTGCGTGTCTCACTGTAAGGCGGTCCTGAGTGCGGCCACAGCGCGCATCCCCCGCCTCGAACGAGGGTACCCCCTCTCTACCCCCCTCCCCGCCCAGCAGGAAGAGACCTAAGCGGAGCTAGACTGGACTGGATTCCGCTGGCTCGGCTTGGGCACCCGGCCATTTCCAAACCCTCCTCGTGGCGCCTCTGGGCCTTTGGGGGCCGTTCTCCTCGGGGGGCTCGCCTGTGTCTCTGGCTCTGTCCTCTCCTGCTGGCTGCCCCCCTGCCCCCCGGCCCCAGGCCTCTCCGCCGAGGTGACCTTGGCCTTTCGGGAGAGGCCAGAAACGATGGACAGAAACGATGGCCGAGGCCTGGGGGCAAGCTCTCCTTTTACTGTGGACGCACAGACTCGCCCCCCGTCGAGTTTCTGTCATCTGGGAAATGGGGTGCTTTCCTCTGCCCTCCGCCCTCCTCCTGAGCTGGCGGACTTGGTCCTGCCCCCGAGGCCGGCTCATGCCTGGAGCCTGGCGGCCCACGGGGAACCCGGTCCGCTGGCCGCGGGCAGCTGGTTCCCTGGCCGAGCCGTTCACACGCAGACCTTGTCCGCTAACGCTGCCGCTGCGTCTTCCCTTCCTCCCGACTCTCTTCGCCATAACACTCCTTCTCTCCCGCTTCCTGCATGGTACGAACACTGCACGTAGTTCACGTGAGATACGTGTCAGGCGACTGCTTTTTGGTATGAGCAAGGCTTCCGGGCCACACGGCCACCATAGCTCATCGGCGGGGTCAAAGGTTGTACTGGGCCTCCCACGGGGGCTGGCGCCCTCGCTCTGCGTGGCTCGGGGCCGGCTGTACACTCGGAATGAATGAATGAATGAATGAATGAACACCGAGTACAAGCCTCTGTTCTAATGGAGAAAAGGGTTGCTGGGGGCGGGGGGGGGGGGGACGGGGCAGGAGGAGGCTGCATTTTGAGCTGATCTGTTTTTGGTGCACGTGAGACGAAATAAAACATTTTGACAGTATTCCTGCCCTGGCCTGCTCCTGGCCCGGGGCCACACACCCATCGGAAGGCGAGGAATGAGGGGACCGCAGATTTCCGTGTCAGGAGGGGCCCCGAGGAGCGCGGGGGCTGTTTCTCCCCTTGGCGCCATGTCCGTGGGAAGTGTCCATTCCTGCCTGGCCGGTGTGGCTCAGGGGTTGGGCGGAGACCTGTGAACCAGGAGGCCATGGTGACTCCAGTCAGGGCCCAGGCCCAGGTTGTGAGCTCCATCCCCAGTGGGGGGGGGGGGGATATTTAGGGAAACTGAGTCTTTCCAATATCGTAAAAGCAATTATTGGAATGATTCAGGAAGACGTACAGAAGAAAGGAAGTTCCTGCCTTGCACAGCCAACCAGGGCAGAACCCCACCCGCAGCCTCCACGTACGCTCCATCACCGCTTCCCTTTGTTACTCAAGAGACACGCGGCTGCCTTCTGTCCCAGACGCAAACACGCCGCGGTTTAAGAAAGTGAAGGCTGCGGATGGGAAGCTCGTGCCGCCCGGCTCCCACCCCTTCCAGAGGAGCCGCCGGGCAGGTGGTGCAGCCGCCCCGCGCGGGGGCAGATGGGGGAGGAGGAAGCCGAGGAGAGGGCTCGGCGGAGCCACTGTGGGGCGCGGGCACCGGCCTGCGGGCTGCGAGCATGGGCAGGACAGCTCGGCTCAGATGGCTAGGTTTGCCCTTCCTCTGGTCAGCCCCGGGCCCTGTTCAATAAAGCCTATTTCACAAACATACAGCCACACCCCAACCCCTGAAGCTCCCCAAACCAAACCAAACCAAACCAAAACAAAACAAAACAGAAATAACCAAAGCAAAAACAAACAAACCCCAACGGGCCCCTGGCTCTGTTACTGCTCTGGAACTCGCTGCTTAACACCACTCGGGTGTTGTCAAGTTGAATCAGCTTACTCTAATTTCAGGGTGCTACCCTGTTTCCCCGAAAATAAGACAGTGTCTTTATATTAGTTTTTGCTCCCAAAGATGCACTAGATCTTATTTTCAGGGAATGTCTTATTTTTCCATGAAGAATACGGTACACATTTATTGTTAAATGAAAATAAAGGAAATTTATTACCTGTATTCGGTACGGTAGTACAGTAGTTGTCAACACAAACCACACAAACTGTGAATCCTACAGTATCAAGAATTTACTCATTTATTCAATGACAATCATGTCATCATCTTCTGGAACATCATCATGACAATCCAGTTCCTGAATTTCCTGGTGAATTTCTTATGACTCCATTTCTTTCAGAATCAGTGGACCAAATCTCTCATGGTTAGCAATGGCACTGTCTTTAAATGAGTACTTCTTGTCAAGGCAGCCTGCTCGCAGTGCATTTGCAATGCAACTGTCAGCGATTTTCTCCCATGAATTCTTCACCCAAGTCACAACTTCTTGCAGTTTAAGTTTCACCAAGTTTCCACGCTGGTTTCTCTCCATTCACACAGCAGTGACGTGAGGACTCCGAGTAACGTCACTGGTTGCTAGACGCCAGTCGGGGTGGGGCGGCCCTAGCGACCAGTTCACGGTAAATTAATTTTCATTCTGAGACAGAGCCTGGGGGCCTTATTTTCGGGGGATGCCTTATAGTTCACTCAGAAGGAAACCTGTAAGTAGGTCTTATTTTCGGGGAAACACGGTAGTTACCTGGTGTCAGGGCCTAACATTTAAGTACTTACTTGAATAAGGTCATCGATGGATGAAAAAGGTTTCACTATTCTGGTTGCATGTCCCTGATCAAAAATGTGGATGAGACTCGTTTTTTATGTGTTTAGCGCAATGGTTGGCAAACTGTGGCTCGCAAGCCAGATGCAGCTCTTTGGCTCCTTGAGTGTGGCTCTTCCACAAAATACCACGGCCTGGGCGAGTCTATGTTGAAGAAGTGGAGTTAGAAGACGTTTAAGTTTAAAAAATCTCGTTCTCCAAAGAAACTTCAATTGTTGTCCTGTTGATATTGGCTCTGTGGACGAAGGAGTTTGTCAACCACTGGCTTAGTGGATCAATGCTTTTTGGTTATATTTTCTGCCCACTTTTGTAAGCTTTTATTTTTTAATTAGTTGTTTGTTTGATCTAGTCAGCAAGCATTGACCACGCTGGCGGAGTCTCTTCTTCAGGTGGAAAGTGGAGGTGCAGCTGAAACCGGTTTGGCTCAGTGGATAGAGCGTCAGCCTGCGGACTCAAGGGTCCCAGGTTCGATTCCGGTCAAGGGCATGTACATTGGTTGCGGGCACATCCCTGGTTGGGGGTGTGCAAGAGGCAGCTGGTCGATGTATCTCTCTCATTGATGTTTCTAGCTCTCTATCTCTCTCCCTTCCTCTCTGTGAAAAATCAATAAAATATATATTTTTTAAAAAGTGGAGGTGCAGGTTCCCCAAGAGCGAGCGCCCATGGACCTGGGCTGGCAGAAGAGGGGGCAGTCCTCTTTCTTTTGTAAATACGTTTTTATTGATTTCAGAGAGGAAGGGAGAGGCAGAGATAGAAACATTGATGGTGAGGGAGAATCATGGGTCCACTCTTCCCTCTGGGGATGGAGCCCGTAACCCGGCCTGTGCCCTGCCTGGGAATGGGACCCTGACCTCCTGGTTCACAGGTCGACGCTCAGCCATGAGCCCTGCGGGCCGGGTGGTCTTCTTTCTTTCCAAGCCCAGTCCCAGTGGCCAGGAGGAAGGGCACCGGGGCGGGCAGGACTGGGCCAGGCGTGCGGAGAAGGGAGGTCCCTCCAGCTCTGTGCCCGTGCTGGGTGAGACCAGGGACGGGGAGCACCAGAACCAGTAGCCTGTCACCCAGGACATGATGGCAATAGCTCCGAAGCGGCGAGACTTAAGCCAGTGGCATTATTTCCTGTAAAAATATAAACGCCGAACCGGGTCAGGCCCGGGGCGGGCCTGGGGCAGCAGTCGGGCTCAGAGGAGCCGGCCGGCCCGCCTGCCCAGCAGACCTGGCCTCGGCCCGCCGCCGGGGCTGGCAGGGAAGGCTCCGTGGGGGTGGCTGGCCGCTCCTGCAGCCCCTGCACCCCCAGCGACAGCCTGGCTCACCCTGACCTTCCCCAATGCTCTGCCAAGACAGACACTAAAGACAGAGGCACCTCTGGCCGCCATCTTTGGAGGGGAACCCAAGACCAGGCCAGATGAGGGGTCCTGGTCTCAGGGGTCCTGGTCTCAGGGGTCTGGGTCATGGGGGTCCTGGTCATGGGGGTCCTGGGTCATGGGGGTAATGGTCTCGGGGGTTCTGGCTGTGGGGTCCTGGTCTTGGGGGTCCTGGCTTTGGGGGTCTTGGTTGTGGGGGCTCCAGGTAGAGGGGTGTCCCGATCTCGGGGAGGCTGAGGGCAGCAAAGCCCAGGCCCGGTCTTGCTCCCTAGGCACCGGTGGGGCCGCAGGAGCGAGAGCCCCTCAGAAACTGACCCTCGCAGGATAGCGGCGTCCGAGCCGCTGGGGCTCTGCACTTGTCTGGGGTCTGGGCGCGGGCCCGGGCGGCTTTGACGGGGCGTCCCCACCCCACCCAGACCTCTGGCCGGGCAGGTACCTTCCTCACCCTCTCCGGCCCAGGGAGCCCCTGTGGGCCCCGAGTTCCCAGAAATGGAAACGCCATTTGCTCGCTCACGGCGTTGCTATCAGCCTGCAAACCGAGACCCTTTCCAAGACTTAATACAAACCAGCCATTCTGCTCCAGATCGAAGGAATGTCTGGACTGGGAGCCGCCCCGGAACGCGCCTGGGCCGGGCGGCCAGCACGGCGAGGTCCTGGCGGAGGGGGACCCCAAGGCAGAGGAGGCTCTCCCGGTCCTGGCGGAGGGGGACCCCAAGGCGGAGGGGGACCACAAGATGGAGGGGGACCCCAAGGCGGAGGGGGACCCGAAGGCGGAAGGAGCTCTCCCTCTGGTGCCCGCCCGCCTGTGCGGGGTGACCCACCACCTGCGGCCCCCGGAGGCGGCCGCGCCTGCAAGCACTCCTGGGGCGCCGGGTGTCCTTGGCTGGCTCCGGCTCCGGACGACCCGCACCCATCTTCCCACACTCCCCGCCCCCCGGGCCGGGCTGCTGTCCCCCAGCAGGGCGCGGGCCCCCTCCCGGCCAGGGCTGCCTGCCGGAGTGGGCGTGGCTTACCCAGGCCTTCACAGGACGCAGTCTGTGTTGTTTGTTAAAAGATTTATTTTTACTAATTTCAGAGAGAAAGGGAGAGGGAGAGGTAGAAACGTCCACGATGAGAGAGACTCCTTCATCACTGAACGCTGCCTCTTGCAGGCCCCCCTTGGGGTCGAGCCTACATCAGGGCATGTGATCCAACTGTGAGTCCTGGTCGGGGTGCACTGGCCGGCGGGCCCTAGCCTGGGTGCCAGTGTCTGCCTGGCCGCAGGGCCCAGGGCACGGCTGCTCACAGTTGGCGCAGACTGCGTGTTCTGAGACGGGCGGCCATGGCTGTGGCTGCCGCCGGGGCATGGGAGGTGCCGTGTGCGGTGGGCATCAGGCCTCCCACACCGCGGCCCCGGCTCTGCTGCGGGCTGGGCGCTCCAGGAGGTCAGCAGCGCCAGCCTCCTCCCGCAGATGCGGGTGGCACCGGCATTGTGAGAACCAGAGGTGCCCATGCCCGCAGGAAGGCGCGTGGGCACGCAGCAGCGCCTCCAGAACACCGAGGCAGGGCCTGTGAGTCAGGAAGGGCGGCCGTTGAGGGCTCGGCAGGGGCTGTGAGAGCAGGTGCCGGGCAGGGTGGCGTGCGGGGAGGTGGAGAGGGAGCAGGAGGCGGGCCGCGGCCAGCGTCTCCCAGGGGCCCTCCTCACTGCCGTCCCAGGCCCAGCCACATGCCCCTGAGGGTGTCCTACCCTCTGCCGGGGGGAATGGCAGGCTCCGATGCAGCCGGGATGGCTGCTCCCACCTGCATTTTCAGGGAGGGAGCTGCGCTTTGAAGGAACGCAATGTGGGGGTGAGGGTGCCGATTAGGAGGGTGGGAAGGTAAGTACGGGGTTTGGGGGTGCAGAGTCTAAGATGAGAACTGAGTTTGTGCTAAAGGGACATTGTGCAAGAAAGACACAAAGGACACATGTGTGTGTGAATGTGTGTGTGTGTGTGAGTATATGTGAGTGGGAGTGTGTTTATGTGTGAGTGAGTGTGGAGTGTGAGTGTGTGAGTGTATATGAATGTGTGTGTGTGAGTGGGAGTGTTTGTGAGTGGGAGTGTGTAAATGTGTGTGTGAGTGTATGTGAGAGTGTGTGTGTGTGTGAGTGTGTGTGTGTGAGTGTGTGTGAGTGTATGTGAGAGTGAGTGTGTGTGTGTGTGAGTGTGAGTGTGTGTGTGTGTGTGTGTGTGTGTGAGTGTGTGTAAATGTGTGTGTGAGTATATGTGAGTGCATGCGTGCGCACAGGCTGGAGGTGGGGTGCTGAGGGGGCCACAGCTAGCAAACGGGTCAGCTTCCCTGTGGCTCCTGAGGGCGTGGGGTTCACTCGGGAGAATAGTTTCTCTTGCCAAATATGAACCCACCGTCAGAGGCCACGGCGCACACGCCGCGCATGGAGCCCTCCCACTCTGTCCACGGCGGCCCCTTGCTGGGCAGGTGGCCACCAGAACAGTCCACTCCACAGTGTCCTGTGGAGAGAGGGTCGTGGGCATTGACCACAAAAGCAGAACGGCCTGAGAAATTCGAGGTTCACTGACAGCGCGGGGACCCCGGTGCCAGGCGGGGCGTGGGAGCTGCCGGCCATCTTGGGTGGGATGAAAGAGAACCCGTCCCTGCCGCAGCCCGCCCCTCGCTTTCTAAACACGCCGTGTGTTTGAAAGGAAATTCAATCCATATGGCTTTGATTAATTTTACTTAAATCATCAAAATATTATTTCTTAAGAGTTGTTTGATGTCTAAGAAGTATTTAGGCCCTTTGAATAATTTTAAAAATATGTATATTTTTCTCTATCCTAACAGGAAATCACTTTTTAAAGAGTTTAAATGGGTTTGGACACAAATGAGATTCAGACCTGAAACCCTGACCTGCGGATCAGGGAACGCTCGGCCCTTGCCAGCGCTGGCCGCCCTCCTTCCTCCCCGGGAGTCAGCAGAGAGGCTGGGCGGCGGCCAGGGGGGGGCGGGCTGCCCCCCGTGCGCCCGGCCCGGCCTCCCCGTGGCGCCCGCGTGGTGTTGGCCAGCCGCTGCCCTCCCCACCTTCCCACGGCCCATTCCTCCGGATTGCATCGCCGCCTCCCCGTCCGGCTGTCACCTTGCCGGGACCATAGCACTTGCCATCAGCCGGGGTCTCCCTCTGTCTGGTCTCCTCTGGCTCCAATCAGAGCCTTTTAAGTCTCACTCAGTGCTCGCTGGGTCATCACCCACATCACCACTCCACCGGTCCCCAAAGCCATGAACCCTTGGGTCTGCGTTCCCTGCTTCTCCGCACCCACGGGCCTCGGGGGGCCAGTGCTGATGTGGACCGTCTCTTCTCAGAGCGGCTCCTCCGCTTTCAACCCACGTGGGGCCAACCCACGTCTCCCCTCTGTCTGTGGCTCTTCCTGTTGGCCCCGCTCTGTGGAAAGAAGCCCTGTGCCTGGCCGGCGTGGCTCAGTGGTTGAGCATCGACCTGTGAACCAGGAGGTCATGGCCGATTCCCAGTGTGGAGTGCATAGGAAGCAGCCAATCCATGATTCTCTCTCATCATTGATGTTTCTCTCTCTTGCTCCCTTCTTCTCTGAAATCAACAAAAATATATTTTGAAAGATTCTAGGTGACTTGAATTTTAAGACAGGTTCTTAATGACATGAAAGAAGAGAACGGAAACACTTTCAAAGTTTGCTCTGGAATGTTAAGAAACAGGAAGCCACCGTTTCTTACAGTTGCCAAGGAAGATTGACTAGTTGTAAGTTTATTAATAATCGTCTTAGGGAGAATGTCTTCCTTTCTTTCTTTCTCTTTCTTTCTTCCTTCCTTCCTTCCTTCCTTCCTTCCTTCCTTCCTTCCTTCCTTCCTTTCTTTCTTTCTTTCTTTCTTTCTTTCTTTCTTTCTTTCTTCTTTCTTTCTTTCTTTCTTTCTTTCTCTCTTTCTTTCTTCTTTCTTTCTTTCTTTCTTTCTTTCTTTCTTTCTTCCTTTCTTTCTTCTTTCTTTCTTCCTTTCTTTCTTCTTTCTTTCTCTTTCTCCTTTCTCAAGGACTTTAGTGTTGTCGAACACAGATAAATCAGATGATAGAATTCAGTACATCATGTTTCCAATGTTCCTGCAGCTCTGCATTTGTGCTTTTACAGGTGATTTTTCCTTTGGAGGTTGGGTGCTTGGTGGCAGTATGTGAGCGCAGAGAATCACTTCCTTTTAGGCAATTTCCTTAATATGCGGGGATGACCATGGCTACAGGATAAAAAACAGTGACGTGTGGGACTGTCGCCTCTCGCGTGTATGTCTATGCCAGCAGAGGAGAAGTAATGTAAAGTGCCGTGTTGCAAGCCGTGTAACTACTGCCCTCTCCTCGCCCCGCCCTCCTTCTGTCGGGTTTCACCCATCAGACCCCAGGCTGCACTGCTGAGGGGGCTGCAACCTCGCCGAGTGTTTGCCGTGCTCCCCGGGAGCGGGACGCGGCCAGCAATGAAGCCTCGGGCCTGGCAGGCCCACCCCTGGGCCCGCCGCCCGCCCGCATTGCCGAGCCCGCCCGGCCCGTGTGCCCAGCTCGTGTGCCCGGCCCGTGTGCGGGCGCCCGGGCAGAGGACAGAGCAGGGCCACCTTCCTTCCCATCGGCAGCCACGGGGACGGAGTGGACGAGCAGCCGCCGCACACCTGCCAGGTAACGTGGGGCGAAGCCGGTGCGGTGCGCTGTGTCGGGGGAGCCGGCGTCGGACCAGCCCCTTCCAGCCGCCGTCTGGCCCCGGTCGGCTTTCCTTCTGGAGCGCGGCGCCTGCTCTTGCGCGGCCCCCAGGGCTGTGGAAAGAGGCCGGTGGCTGATGCGTGAGCACCGCGTGGCCTGGCCGGAGGCTCGGCAAGTGGCATTCTTATTGCTGGTCTCTGACGCTTGCTGTTTGTAACTCTTTTACTTTTAATCCCAAAGACATAACTCCGATGAAGTCATCCCTGTCTGACTCTTGCATTCCAGAGAGCCGGGCTCCTCCTTCCCTTCTTCCTCCTCCTCCTCCTCCTCTTCTTCTTCTTCTTCTTCCTCCTCCTTCTCCTCTTCCTCCTCCAGCAGTGACGTGGTGCGTTGATTTAAAGTGTGTGGAGCAGTTTTTCATTTGATTTTCCTCGGTTCTTTTTCTTTTTTTAAAAAAAATATATTTTATTGATTTTTATTTTACAGAGAGGAAGAGAGGGGGATAGAGAGTTAGAAACATCGACCAGCTGCCTCCTGCACGCCCCCCACTGGGGATGTGCCCGCAACCAAGGTACATGCCCTTGACCGGAATCGAACCTGGGACCTTTCAGTCCGCAGGCCGACGCTCTATCCACTGAGCCAAACTGGTCTTGGCTCCTCGGCTCTTCTTAATTGAAGCTGTGCCTCTTGAGTTTCTAGAAAGCAGGTGGGACCCAGTGGTTGTGGCTCAGTGGGTTGAGCATGAACCCATGAACCAGGAGATGCCAGTCTGATTCCCGGCCAGGGCACAGGCCCGGTGGCAGACGCAACCCCCAGTAGGGGTCCTGCAGGAGGCAGCCGATCAATGGTACTCTCATTATCGATGCTTCTCCCTCTCCCTTCCTCTCTCTCAAATCAATGAAAAAACAGGAAAAGAAAAGAAAGCAGGCGGGTAACCGGATCAGGTCCGGCATTTGTTCGGGAATGGAGTCTGTCTGGGCTTCCTCCTTTCCTGGGGCGAGTGTTTGCTGGCTGCGCATTCTCGGCCAGGCCCTCAGGAGACACACACGGCGTGGGGGCGGGGGGGGGGGGGGATCGGGGCCTGGTCACAGTCGTCCCAGCCGATTGTCAGAGAGCCGGAGTGAAGCCGGGGCTGGAATGACTCTGTTGTCCCCATGGTCCCCACAGGCGTGGACGCAGGCGTGGTGGACGCAGGTTGTGCTAAGTGGCGAGACTGCCAGGACTCAGTGCGAGGACATTTCCCTCATCTGTCATCTGTCAGCAGCATCCCCACGGGCCCTGCAGGAGGTTAGCGCTTGGTCGAGAACTTTGCTCTTTTGTTCTCTGATGAAGGAGAGTGTGAGCCAGAGCAACACTCTCCCCTATAGCGTGCTCCTGACACTTTCACGGAATTAACGCATTGGCTCAGTGAAGCTACACATGGTGAGGAACAGGACACCCAGGGGGTAGACACATTGAAGGTTTGCTTTGGTTGAGGAGGCGATCTGGAGGACCCCGGGACGAGGGAGGCCGGGGTGGAGGGTGCTGGCTGTTAGGGTCTGTGGCGCCTCCCAGATGGCCCCCCGAGATCCTCCCTCTGTGTCAGCGACACTCTGGTGTCGTCTCTACCACTTTGTAACAATCGGACATTTGGAAATGCCTCCCAAAGTCAGGTCACAAGAGACATTGGGGTTGCTGCCTTCCTCTTCAATCAACCATTTCCGGGAAAAGCCGGCCGCCATGTTGTTGTGAGGACCCTAGAGCAGCTGAGTGGAGAGTTTCCTGTGGCGAGGACTGGGGCCCCTGCCGACACTCAGTGCTGGCTGGCCAGTACCTGTGTGAGCCGTGGACATGGAGTCTCCAGCCAGGGGGAAGCCTTCAGAAGACCGTGATCCCCAGCTGTCACCTGGACGCCAGGGACACGGCACACCTGGACGCAGACCTGCGCAGACCACCCACGCTTGCATTCCTGGCCCCCAGAAACTCCGTGCTATTGCAAACACCTATTGTTTTGAGCTACGATGACTTCTGGGGGTGATTTGTTAAACAGCAGTAGATAAATAACACAGGGCCAGGCACAGGAAGTTGGATTCTTGGAAGAAAAGAGGGAAGTTAAGAGAGGAAATACTGAAAGGGAAGGTCACTGAGGTCAAAGACTGACCCTTTCTTACACTTTGTGAACAGCGGGTCAGGATGGATGGGGAGTGGCGGTGGTGGTGGAGAGGGAAAGAGGAATCCAAAGCCCAACTCCCAAAGTCCACGGAGGAGAGTGAAGACGGCAAAGCGGATGTTAGTTTGGGAAGGACTCCTGAAGAGGAAAGCTTGGACACCGACCTTTCCACACCGTGCGGGGCTTTGGAAGTTGATTTTTGCTTGGGCAGCCCGGGGACTTTGTCAGACTTGGGACTGCAGTCACAGGGGCAGGAGTGTCCGGGGGTCCTCCAGGCGCCTCCCCGACAAGATCCTCCTCGCCGCCCCCACGACAGGCTCACCGTTCGGAAGTCAGCGTACCCGCAATGCGAGCGCTTCCCAGGGTTGGCCGGAGGCCTCGCATGGGCTGAAACAAAGGGGGCTCTTTCTGAAGTTCTCGCTAAGTTATTAAACCATGAGCCACGTCTGTGCTTCCAGGAAGAGCTTCAGTGACACGAGGAATTAAGTAAGAAGGCTTTGTACTAGAGATGTAAAATTTTCTCTCTTTTAAAATAAATTGCCTGCTTTCTTCATGGCTTTCTAGCTGTCAGCGTTTTATGTGGTTTGGGTTGGAGAGGAGGATGCGTTTCTTTGGAAAGAAGCGGGCAGGAAATCAGTCATGATTCACACCCCTTTTCACAAGCTCCTCTGGCGAGTTTTAATCACAAATCTGGGTCCACTTGCATAACAAAAACATTAAGAGATGGTGTTCTGAACCTTTCTGTTGAGCTTGTATTTTGCTCTTGTAAATAGTACATGCAAGTACATCCCTGTTACGTCAGTTGGAAAACAGTGAGTAACTAACTGATGTTTTACTAGGAGGCAAGGGTATCTTCCAGTTTTATATGCACTTCTTAGAGAGCTGTGGGTTTTCTCTTGTGTTATTTAATTTAATTTAGGCAACTATTTTAAATTTTAGAATTTCCCTGATTGCTTTTTAATATTAATGATCCTTTTAATAAAAATCCTTTTGCATTTAATGGCAATTTCTAGGACTCCAAAGATAGTTTCCTATGCCACATGCCTTGTGAAAGAAGGGCACGTTCATTTGAAAGAGCTGTACTTTGTTTCTAATTCACTTTGATATCACCGAGAATGCTTTTGCTTTAGTTCTCCCTTCAGCCTGACGCCCTCTCCCCTTCGTTTCTATCGGGATGAGGTGACCCTGGGTTGAGAGTCTTTTGTGAAGGAAATGACCGTGGCCACACAGACCAGCATAATATTTACCAGGAAGGAGGGGAAGAGGAATGTCCAGAGCGCTGCTCACCGAGCTGTGAGGAGGCCGAAGCCCTTCGCTTCCGGACAGAAAACAGCCACGCAACCGGCTCCTTGTGAATTTGGGCGACTCAAACGTATTGGGCACACACACTGGGGCCAAAATCGAGTGGGAGGAGAGGAGTGACATTTAAAAATTGACTGTGACAAGTAGGTGTAATGGCCTGAAGGTAGGAAGATCCGACCAATAGAGGACCTTCGCAAGCCGAGGAAGAGTGCCGGGGAGGAGGGGGTGTGCAGTGCTGGACGGTTTAGATCTGGGGTCATACTATTCCGTAAGGACAGAGAGCCGATGCTCTGAGCTTAGGGGCCACGAGGCCTGCCTGGCCCCGGCTGGAATCTGCAGGTGGAGGAAGCTGCCACGTGTAATGAGTGGACATGGCTGTCAGTGAAACTAAGACCAGATCTGGTCAGTGGGCTGCGGTTGGCCCGTTCCTCCTCTATAGCCCAAAGTTTTTCTAATCTACTTGTTTGCGGATCGAAGCTTTCCATGAGATCTGAAGCAGCCGACAAGACCTGATACAACACTAACTGCGTGAAAGTGCGAGTGGCAGGGTCGCGGTGCCCCGGGACCTGCAGAGACGTTGTGGGCGGGAGTGCGGTCCGCTCCAGCTTACAGTGGACTCAGTTCGCCCACTGCAGCCCCAGGGTCTCGCTGAGGAGCAAACCCAGTGTCCGTGGACCGTGTGTTTCCACTTCAGGGAACGGAGCACACAGCCCCGGAGGATCTATGTAGATGCCTTTGGCCTTGGTGTTGGCGAGAGCCTTCCAGGTCCATGGCCTGCACTGTTGACGTGTTAATTTTCCCCAAATTGGTTTATAAGGTCAACTCAATCCCAGTAAAATTATTAGCAAGCTACTATTATTATTTTTGGATAAACTGGTTCTTTTAAAAAAATATATTTTATTGATTTTTTTTTTTTTTTTTTTACAGAGATGAAGGGAGAGCAATAGTTAGAAACATCGATGAGAGAGAAACATCAACCAGCTGCCTCCTGCACACCCCCTACTGGGGAAGTGCCCGCAACCAAGGTACATGCTCTTGACCGGAATTGAACCCGGGACCCTTGAGTCCCCAGGACGACACTCTTTCCACTGAGCCAAACCAGTTGGGGCTGGATAAACTGATTCTAAACTTTATGTGGAAGTGCAGAGGATTTAGAAAAATGAAAGCAACTTGTTGAGAAAGAACAAAATTGGAAGACTGGCATTACCTAATTTCAAGACTTATGGCAAAACTCTAGTAACCAAAACAGCGTGGCATTGCTGTGGAGATCGATGAACAAATCCACGGGACAGAGAGTCCGCAAGTAGACTCTCTGTGGGTGGCCAGTTGATTTCCAGGAAAGCTATCACACCAATCCCGAGAGAGAACGATCTTCAACAAACGCTTCCGAAGCAGGCAGACCGCTGTGCCCAGAGAAATGGGCCTCTGCTCTTACATCACACGCAAAGCGACCTCAGTATGGACCAGAGACCTAACATACGAGCCACAGCTGTGACATCGCTCAGGAAAACGAGGGGAAAATCTTACAAGACGTTTCAGCTGGCGAGCCTCTTGCAGCGGGGACTCCTGTCCTCTCTGCCACCTCTCCCCGGCATGGCACCTGGCCGAGGGAATGGCCTCGCGTGCGGAACGGGGCCTGGCCTTGCTCTCCGGTGCGTCATCCCCAGCACCTGGCCTCGGGGTTGGGCCTCTCTCTGCTCAGAGCGGGGGCGAGCAGTCTCCCACCCCCAGGGCGTGGTTTCCCTGCTGGCCCGCCCCTGGGGGCGCCCATAGCATGTCTGAACGGCAGGCATGGGGCTCCCTTCTCATAGCCTCATCTAAACCTGACCACTTCCCGAATGCCCCACCGCCAAATACCAGCACTCTGGGGATTAGGACTTGGAGGTATGCATGTTGGGGTGAGGCAAACATTCAGCCTCTAACATACCTCCTGCCCCTGGTTGCATACAGAGCCTTCCAGGATGCCATTGGGCATAAAGCCTGAGCACCAAATGGGACATCGGCTATGCTCTTCGTCGCTGTCCCCAGCAGGAGAGGGTCTTGTGGGCTTCAGGTCTCAGGGTTCGGCCCTGGCGGAAGTTACATAACGGTGACCGAGAGCCAGCAGCCAGAGAGGCCTGTGGGAGCCAGCCCTCCGACTTCTCGGGGAGACCCAGAATAGCCCAGTGGCAGGCGGACGTCTTTAAACTGTGTCAGGCTGGAAGGACATGGCTGTTTACTTTTGACATAAACAGATCTAATCTGGCTCTTACCAACAACTTGACCTACATTCTGCGTGGCACACAAACATGGTCGGCGACCGCCCGCACCCGGGAGAGCCAGGCTCGGGGGCGACGGGGCGGAGGGAGTAGGGTGTTTACAGCTACTTCTGCTGACCACCCCGAACGGACCGCTACCCATGGAGGCTGAGGAGTTTTATTTTATTCTAGCCCACATTGAATATGTCCTGAGTAAACGCACGCGGTTTCCTTTCGGGGTGTTTACAGAGCACAGTTACCGTGTGTGTGTGTGTGTGTGTGTGTGTGTGTGTGTGTGTTTGTGTGTGTGTTCACCTAAAAGAGCAGGCGTTTCCCCGGAGCGGAGGCAGGGCCGGGCGGGCTGGGCCGTAGGTGCATCTGTTCTGTGCCTTTTGCAGTCCAAGCCGGTTCCTGGAACGGAAGCTCCAGTCCTCGGCTCGGCGACAGTGACGTGCCGTCAGTATTTAGTGTCCTCTCATGCTCCTGCACGGGCGAGGGCAGACACGGCCGGAGGCTCTGCGGGCCTTTCAGAGAAGTGAGGAGGACGGTTTCCGTTCCCTCTAACACTCCGACACGGGCAGCGATGGAGGCGGTGCTCCCGGCGGCGGGCAGGGAGCACTCCGGTGTGGGTGCTCTGTCGCTTAAGGACAACAGCCCCGGGGGAAGGGCCGGGGGTCCCTCAGCCTCCCCGCAGAGGAGGGGGCAGGGGGCTGTGGCCCGGGTCTGCTTTAAGACTGCCGGGGCCTGTCCTCAGAGGATCTGCATTCTATCCTAATACTCCCGAGTCAAAAACCACAGAAAACCTTTTATTTAAGCTCTTTTTTTCCTTGCTGATTGGGGATAGCTTCTCCTTCCTCTATTTATTTCTTTGGTGCGGACCCTCCTTTGAAATATATAGGGACTCTGTTTGGACTTCAGAATCAGAAGGAAATGGAGACAGGGTAACAGAAGAACAGACTCCCAAATCACAGCGAAGAGACTTCCTTTCCGAAAGCTGTCTGTCAGCACTCCCGGGAGCTTCGGGGGGCACGCGGGGCCGTCTAAACACGTCCACCTCGAACAAAGCCGCCGGCCCCTGACGGACAGGCCCGTTTCCTCTCGCTGCACCACCAGCTCTGAGAGCCCTGGGAGCTGCGTTCCTCAAAGCGGATGCCCCACAGCTAGATCTCATAAGATCTGTTAGGTAGAAAGCTAGAGAACCATGGCTGACGAAGCACCTCAGTAGACTATAAGAATTTAGGTACAGGTAATTGTGTGTGTTAATTTAAGTGAGGATGAGTGTGTATAACATTAAATACATGTTGACCCACTCAAGGGCAAAGCCAATCTGCCTTAGAGCAAAATCTTTCTTGGAGATGATTTCAGATATATCTTAGGACTCTCTGCTTGGTCGGGTTGACCTAAATGCACGTGTGATGGTTAATTTAATGTGCCCGCCTGACTGGGTAAGGGCTGCCCAGAGAGCTGGCGAGACATTATTTCTGGTGGGGGTGCGAGGGGGCTCCTGGGAGAGACAGCGTTTCTGCTGGCAGACAGAGCGAGGATCGCCCTCCCAGGGTGGGTGGGCATAGCTCGTCCATGGAGGGTCTCAGGAGAGCAAAACCCAGAGGAGGGCGAGTGCTCAAGCTGGGGTGTCCATCTATCTTCTCCTGCCCTTGGACATGGCTGTTATGGTTCTGGGTGTGAATGGAATCACACCACTGGCTCTCCTAGTTCTTCAGCTCGCAGATGGAGATCCTGCACTTCTCAGCTTCCATTATTATTTTATTATTTTTTAAATATTTTTAATTGATTTTTTACAGAGAGGAAGGGAGAGGGAGATCGAGAAACATCCATCAGAGAGAAACATCGATCAGCTACCTCCTGCACACCCTTTATTGGGGATGTACCTGCAACCAAGGTACATGCCCCCGACCGGAATCGAACCTGGGACCTTTCAGTCCGCAGGCCCACACTCTATCCACTGAGCCAAACCAGTTTCAGCTCAGCTTCCATTATTTTGTGAGCTAATTCCTATAATCAATCTCTCTCTCTCTCTCTCTCTCTCTCTATATATATATATATATATATATATATATAAAATTTATCTCTATATCTATCATCCATCTATCTCTATATCAATCTATCTTCTCTCTGTCTATATTTATCCATTTATCTCTTTATCATCTATCTGTCCTTATATCTACTATCTATCTCTAAACCTGTCTCTCTTTATCTACATCTATCTACCTACCTATCTATCTTATTGGTTTGTTCTGTATCTCTGGAGAACCCTAATACAGCATATAATATATATATATATATACTGAATCTGAATGCCTCATTGTTGTGATGTCCACTGGATTATTCCCATTGCTCTTCTGAAAATGTGAAGCATGGGACTAGTGAAGTAAGACACTCTCTGTGATGTTAGAACATTTTTATGTTTATTGGAAATATACCTAATTAACCTAAAAGTTCAACACTAAGGTATTGGTGAAATAAATGAAGATTATCAATATAATATTAAACTGCACAATGGACATTAAAAACGGTATTGCAAATAAATACTTACTGACTCAGAAATATGTTCATAATATATTGTTAAACTTAAAAAGTTACTTAAAACTAAAAAGCACATATATAATGCTCATAAAGAGGTAAATGTATATGCTTGAGAAAAGTTCCAGCAAAGTATTATTCTACAGAAATATAAATTCAAGCCACATACATCATTTAACATTTCTAGTAGCTGCAGAAAAAAAGTAAAACAAATAAGTGAAATTAATTTTAATAATGTCTATTTAAGTTAATAGCCAAGATATTAGCTATTATTATAACTAACAAAATTACTAATGAGATATTTGATATATGTTTGTGCTCTTTTTGAAATTCTGTGAGTATTCTACCATTATAGTGCATTTCAGTTCAGACTAGATACCTTTCACCTGCTCCATATTTCCTGTGGCTAGTGGCTACCACATTGAACCATGCAGAGCTAGGACATCCATCAACATGTTAATAGTGGTTGTCTACAGAGGTTGTCTGTAGATGGTGGGATTGTGGATTCATCTTTTTGCTTTCTCATATTTTCATTTTCTAGTTATTATGGTAAACATCTATTATAATAAGCTTTAGTTATCTATGCTAATTTGAAATGTTTTATGAAGGGGTTTTAGAGTCTGTGGTGGAAATTCCGTTTGCTCATATGTCTGAGAGGTCCTCTGGTGGAAGAAGCTGTGGTCTGTGTTTTGAAAACAACCAAAGATCATGAATGGAGACTCACACCAGCGTGCCAGGCCGTGTGTGTGTGTGTGTGTGTGTGAGTGTGTGTGTGTATGTGGTGTGTGTGTGTGTATGTGGGGTGTGTGTGTGTATGTGGTATGTGTGTGTGTATGTGGTGTGTGTGTGTGGTGTGTGTGTGTGTGTATGTGGTGTGTGTGTGTGTGTGTGGTGTGTGTGTGTGTGTGTGTGTGTGTATGTGGTGTGTGTGTGTGTGTGTGGTGTGTGTGTGTATGTGGTGTGTGTGTGTGTGTGGTGTGTGTGGTGTGTGTGTGTGTGGTGTGTGTGTGTGTGTGTGTGTGTGTGTGTATGTGGTGTGTGTGTGTGGTGGTTATGAAGGGCACTCTGTGGACACTGGCGGTCCCACAGTCATGGGCCACGGGTGGGTGGGGGGATTGTTAACCCAAAGGGGTCATCTTCACTCATAGTCGGTTCCATTTTTCTGCACCAGAATATTCTTGCATTTGTTCGCCCAGGATGACACACTGGACCGGACATGAAATCGGGGCTAGATAGTTCTTGGGTTGAGTCGTAGAGGTCAAGCATGAACATTACAGAGCCGTTGGGGCCAGATTCCCATCAAAAGCAACCCCTTGGGAATTCGGAGGACTCAAGTCTCAGCCAAGTCGGGGTCTAGTTCGGTATTCTGCCCCGACACACTGGGGCCATTCTGTCAGCCGGAGCGTTGGAATGCACCCCCCGGCCGGCCAGCGCCGTGCTGCAAACAATGCTCCTGTTGGAGCCGCGGGACTCACTCGGGGACCAGCGCGCTCTCCACGCTGCCATCCCGCGGCCTCCTGACAAGCAGAGTATTCATGGCAGCTCTGCACTGGGGCACCTCGGCCCAGTTCCTGTGGCCTTTTCCTAAAGTTCATCCTGATAAACTCTTTGGTATTTTTTAAAAAGTATGTTTTTTATTGATCTTTAGAGAGAGAAGTGAGAAGCTAGGAAAGACAGAAACATCAGTGGGAGAGAAGCCTCATTGATTGGCTGCCTCCTGCATGCCCGCCACTGGGGACTGAGCCCACAAGTGCCCTGGCCGGGAATCAAACTGTGACCTCCTGGTTCATGGGCTGATGCCCAACCACCGAGCCGCACCGGCCGGGCAACTCTCTGGTGTTACTGCCAATGCTGTAAGAACTCTCGGGTTTCTACGCACAGCTCATTGTCCATTTTCCAGGAGACTCCCTGACAGCCGTGGGGTGGAGTGAAGGTACACACGCACTGACTCCCCAGGGGTAGGCGTAGAATAGTTTGGGCTAATCTGACAAAGCCCCGCGTGCCTTTAAGTAGAAAGCACCTGCCCAGTCACGTGTCCGGAGGCCCGCGAATTCCTTGGCATTGTTTCCCTGAGCAGTTGGCTTGGGTGGTAGGGCACTCACCAAACCACTCAGTGTGTCTCTTTCTGTTCTAAAAATGGAACATTCTTACAAAACAAGCCTCATCTCTGGCTCCCAAGCCATAACATTCTTAGGTGGGGCTTCAGGAGAGACTGCGTTTCTGAGTGACATGGTGCCGAGTCCCACCATCCTTTCAACCTTGTCCTCTCCACGGCGCCCGCCAGTGTTCCCAAAGAATTGATAACAAATGCTCTTGGGTTTAACAGGTGATTAAAACAAGGTCATGGGACATAAGATTAAAACACAGAGTTAGGTGCTTTTCTATATGTCAGTAATGAGAAATTAGAAATTTAAATGTAAAACACATCTTCTGCATTATAAATTTTAATGTTTAAGTATAAATCTAACAAAATATATACAAGAATTAAAGGACAAAAGCTACAAAACTCTGATGAAAGAAATCAAAGAAGATATAAACAGATGTAGAGATATATTCCATATTAGTGGTTTGAAACTCTGTATTTTTAAAAACTCAGTTCTAAACCTGATGTATATATTCATTGTATCCCAATTAATAACCCAGTTATCATGTGGATATTGAAAAACTAAGTCTACAGTGAAATGGGGAGGAAAAAGACCCAGAATAGCCAGCACGAAATTGAAGATCAAAGTCAGAAGACCAATACTATCTGACTTAAAAACTTATGATAAAGCTGTAGTATGGTATTAGCAAGAGAATAAACAAATAAATCAATGGTTCAGAATAAAGAGCCCAGAAATAGACAGAGTCAACTGGTCTTTGATGAGGGATCAAAGGAAATTCAAAGGAACAAGGATAGTTTTTCAACAAATGGTGCCGGGACAGTGAATATCCACATGCAAAATTGGTCTAGGACAGACCTTATCCCTTCCTTAAAATGACTCAGGGTGGATTGCAGACCCACATTTAAAATGCAAAACTATAAAACTTCCAGAAGATAGCATAGGAGAAATGCTAGGTGACCTTAGCCTTTTGAGAAAATGAAGAGATAAGCCAGAAGGCAGTGAGGAAATATTCAGAACACATACCTGGACTATGACGTGTATTCAACCATTTTTCTATGATGCCGTAATGGTGAGTGCATGACACTATGCATTTGTTGAAACCCACAGGACTTTTAATGTATCTGATTGAAAATAATCATTTATAAGATTGGCAGGTCCCAGGTGTAATGCAGAATGTGACAAACCGATCCAATTGTTTTACAAATGTAGGGGACAGTCTCGAAAAGAGGTTGAGGAAACGGTACTAACTTGAGTGACTTTGGAAATGAGAGTCGTCTGCCGAAGGAACTGTCTCAGTCACTTTCCCTAGTGCCGTGGTCGGCAAACTGCGGCTCGAGAACAACAGCAACATCCATCAGCTGCCCCCTTCCGAATACAGAGCTCACAACCCGGGCACGTACCCTGACAGGAACTGAACCAGGGACCTCTGGCCCATGGGTGGGTGCTCAGCCACGAAGCCAGCCTGGCCCAGCTCGCAGAGCTATAAAAAGGAAGTTCTCAGAATGCAGACTGGTATAAAGAACCTCAGGATGATGAGGGCATGTGATAAGGGTAGGTCAAAGGGATATAAGAACAGACAGTTTCCAATGGCCAATGCTGGAACAATCTGGGCAGCGAGAGAAATGAAGTAGTGGCGGGTTAGGGTACGACGTGTAAAATAAACACCCCGAGTCCTTATGGACACAAGCAAGTAACCAGATAAATAAATGGAGGAAGAGATAAGGCTCCATGCAGAAACATTCCCAGTCATGCATGTAAATGACCTACTATCCAGGGGGAGAATTAACTCCTGCTCTGCAGGTGTGGGCTGCCTGGTGTGCAGGGGGGAGAGAGTATGGCGAGTGAGGATCCCGACAGACAGCCCTCAGACAAGTGATCAGGGTTACCATAAACAGCCAAAGCCACGTTGCTGATAGGCACTCTACAGATGGCGTGATAAGAATGTCCCTTGCCTCAGACCCAAAACCCACATCTCACCCTGAGAGGAAACATTCCCGTCGACAAACGTTCTACTGAATACCTTGCCATAGCCCTGGGGAACCGAACCCACTTTCAGAAACCCTCGTAGGAAAGGAGCCCAAGAGACCTCAGGGCTAAGTGCAGTGGGGTGTCCTGGGACAGAAAAAGGAAATCTGAAGAGTGTGGGCTTCAGCTAATGATAATATACCAATACGGTTCAATAACCATCACAACTGTAGCATACGGTTATAAAATGACTAGAGGCCCGGCGAATGAAATTCATGCACAGTGGGGGGTGTGTGTGTGACTCAGCCAGGCCTACACCCTTTCCAATCTGGGAACCCTCGAGGGAAGTCAGACATCACTCTCACAACCACTCACCTGCCTGCCAGCCTGATCACCCCCTAACCACTCCCCTGCCAACATGATCGATGCCTAACTGCTCCCCTGCTGGCTCGATTGCCCCTAACCATCCTCCCCTGCAAGCCTGATTGCCCCCAACTGCCCTCCCTTGCAGGCCTGGTTTCTCCCAACTGCCCTCCCCTGCTGGCCATTTTGTGGGGGCCATCGTGTGTCCACATGGGGGCAGCCATCGTTGACCACATGGGGGTGGCCATCTTGTGTGTTGGAGTGATGTTCAATTTGCATATTGCCTCTTTATTATATAGGATATATAGGATAACAGGGAAAACTGGGTGTGGGTAAATGAAAACCTTGCATTATCCTCATAACTTTCTTGTAAATCTAACACTGTTCTAAAAATAAAAAAGTTTTCCAAGATAAAACCCCAGATATCTTCCTAGTTAGAATTTCTTCCATGACATTTTATACCAAATGAATTAACTCCCTAGTCTCCCTAGTGGTTAGTGAGCTAACCATTCCAAGAAAAGGGAGAGGCCTCTGGAATGGATTTAGAGAACAAACTCTCGCTTCTAGAGACTCACACACGTCAAATATAGATGCTAGAAAAGTTGGAAAGTGCGTGGGTGGAAAGATGAACCGTGCCAGCAGTGAAAAGAAGGAGGCTGACGTGACCATGTTAATATTAATAAAATCAACTTTACACAAGGAATAAAAGCAGGCTAGCGAGTCTGATGAGCCTCCGTGAGTGCTAAATGGGATGCGGGCAGAAAGCACCTTGCTCCGTTCTTGGTCTTAAGCAGAAAGCATCCCTTTCTCACAAATAAGTGTGATGTAGCTTTAATTTTTATGTGACGTGCTTTATCAAGCTGAAGAAGTTGCTGCATTTCTCCTTTTGAGAGGGTTTTTAGTGTGGATTTTGTCAAATGCTTCTTCTGTCATAACTGATAGAATCATTTGATTTTCAACTGTAGCCTGTTGATATAGAGGTACATTGATGTGTGTGTGTGTGTGTGTGTGTGTGTGTGTGTGTGTGTGTGTGTGAGTTGAATCATCCTCGCATACTTGAAATAAAGCCCACTTGGGTGTGTCCTATAATTTTTTTTTTAGACCCTGTTAGATTTGATTGGCTAGTATTTTGTGGAGGATTTTCCTATTGTTGTTTATTAGAGATCCTGGTCTGTATGGAGCTTTACTTCTTCTAATGTCTTCATCTGGCTTTGGTAGTGGGGTGATACTGGCATTGTGAAATGAGTTAAGAGCACTCTCACCGTTTCTGCTTTTTGGAGTAATTGTGAAGAATTAGTGTTGTTTCTTACTTAAATGCATGACAAAATTCACCAGTAAAACGGTCTTAGCTTGCGGTAATTTCTTTTGGGGATATTAACTATTGACATCAATTTAATAGATACAAGGGTATTCAAGCCATTTATTTCTCCTTGTGTGACTTTTGGTGGTCGGTGTGTCTTTCAAGGAATTGGTCAGTTTCACCTAACTTATCAAATTTGTGGGCATAGAGTTGTTTGTTGTATTCCTTTCTCACCCTTTTAATATGTATGGGGTTAGTAATGGAACCTACTTCATTTCTGAAATTGGTTGTATCTTCTCTCTTTCTTTGTTGGCCTAGCTATAGGTTTGCCAATTTTATTGATCTTCTTAAAGAACCAGCGTTTGGTTTCACTGATTTTTCTCTATTATTTTCTTGTTTTTAATTAAATTGACTTATGCTCTAATTTTTATTACTTTTTTCTTAATTTAGGCTTAAATTGTTCTTCTTTTCCTAGTTTAACTTACTTTAGGTCTTTTTTCTTTTTATAGCATTTAATGCTCTAGGTTTCTTTCTAAGCACTGCCGTTATTATATTCCCAAGTTTTGAAAAGTTGTATTTTTACTTCCATTTAGTTTGTTGTTTTTTAAATTTCTCTTGAGATTTCTTCTATAAGTTATGTGTTATTTAGAAGTATGTTGTTCAGTTTCCAAATTTTGGGTGTTTTCCGGTGATATTTCTGTTATTAATTTCTACTTTGTCCATTGTAGTCTGAGAACATACCTTGTATGAGTTTTTATTCTTTTTAACTTGTTAAGGTGTATTTAATGGCTTAGAATGTGGTCTGTCTTGCATGTGAGCTTGAAAAAGAAGTATTTTGCTGTTGTTGGATGAAGTATTCTTTAAATGTCAATTGGATCCAGCTGATTGATGGTGCTGTTGAGTTCAACCATGTCCTGACTCATTTTCTGCCTGCTTGATCTGCCAGGGACTGGCGGGGAGAATGAAAGTCTCCAGCCGTACTGACGGTTTGCTGAGTCCTTGCTGCTCTTTCGGTTTTTGTGGCCTGTATTCTGACCCTCTTCTGTTAGGTGTGCGCATGTTTAGGATTGTTATGTCTTCTCAGAGGACTGACCCCTTTTTATTATGTAATGTCCATCTTTACTCCTGATAATTTTCCTTGTTTTGAAATCAACTTTGGCTGAAGCCAACATGGCTATCCCAGCTTGCTTTGATTAGTGTTAGTATGGCGTATCTTTCTTCATCCCTTTACTTTTCACCTGTCTGAGTCTTTGTACTGGGTTTTGTGTGACAGCATATAGTTGGATCCTGTTTTTTTTAAATCTACTTTTATAATTATAGTATTTTAATTGGCATATTAATACCATTCCTAAAGTGATTGTTGATATGAGTGAATGAATTTCCATTCATAAAGTGATTGTTGATGTAGGTTAATTACTATCTACTGTTTATTGCTATTTTCTATTTATAAAAATTTGTTCTTTGTTCCCCTTCCCCTTGATTTTAATTTTATTACTAGAGGCCTGGTGCATGAAATTTGTGCACAGGGGGAGGTGTTCCTCAGCCCCGCCTGCACCCTCTCCAATCTGAGACCCCTCAGGGGATGTCCGACTGCCAATATAGGCCCGATCCCGCCGGGCCTTCACTGGCAGTTGCACATCCCTCTCACAATTCAGGACTGCTGGCTCCTAACCACTCGCCTGCCTGCCAGCCTGATAGACCCCTAACTGCTCCCCTGCCACCCTGATTGACACTTAACTGCTCCCCTGCCAGCATGATCATCCCCAACTGCCCTCCCCTGCCAGCCCAATCACCTCCAACTTCCTTCCCTGGTGGCCTGATAGCCCCCAACTGCCTTCCCCTGCAGGACTGATGGGACTGGGGGACTGAAGCTGGATGAGGCAGGGCTGAGGGGACTGGGGGACTCTGGTTGGATGAGTCGGGGATGAGGGGACTGGGCACTGTCATCTTGTGGCTGTGGGCACTGCCATCTTGTGAGAGTATGACAGTCAGCTAATTCCCTCTATTGGCTGTGGACGCCGCCATCTTTGTGAGGGCCTGATGGTCAATTAGCATATCCCCTCTATTAGATAGGATTATTTTTAAAATATATTTTATTGAGTTTTTACAGAGAGGAAGGGATAGGGATAGAGAGTTATAAACACCAATGAGAGAGAAACATTAATCAGCTGCCTCCTGCACAACCCCTGCTGGGGATGTGCCCACAACCAAGGTACATGCTCTTGACCCAAACCAGGGACCTGGGACCCTGGTTGATCTATTTGCATATTAGGGTTATAAATATATAAATAACTGCTTTGTGGAGTATTATTTTCCAATATATATATCATACTCCACAAAAGCAGATATATATATAAACAACTCACAACAAAGTTCAACACAATGAGACTAAATGAGCATTGATTCCTATTTAAGTGGCAAGAAGAACAGAACTGGAAAAACCACTTGAGAAAACACATCAACACCTGTGATGCCTGCACTGCGGGCTTGTAACCTTCCCCACACCTGCAGGCAGAGCACACCTCCCGCCGTTCCAGAAATGGGATGAGAGCCGACTTGGTGGAAGAAGAGGCCTGCGCTAATGCTGACTATGAACAGAGCATTCAGTAGCCTTTAATGGCTCATTTTGCAAGTAGAAAGGACCCGCCCACCCCCACCCCAGTTATAAGGTGTGTAAAACTAAAGTAAAATAAAGATTATCTTCTCCCTCTTAAAACAGGACTTTCGTTGTTTTGGTGAACTTTTGATGCATTGGGGTTGTCTGGTGGGCCAGGAACCAGACTAGAAGCCGTTGATCTAGGATCACGGGTATCATGTGGAAGGGGTGGTACTTGGAGCCACTGAGGAAGGCTGGCGTGGCTAACGCTCCCAGAGTAGTGCAGCCATTTTGAACATCAGAGCAGGTGAGAACGCCGTGTGGACACTCGTGGAATTAACATGACCAGGTAGAAGGGGAGCGTTCTGTAACTGTGCCTGGGTGCAGTTTACAAGCCCCACAGAACCCCTCCACTCCCCACGGCGTTGTCACCTTCACCGGCGGGCATTTCGAAATGAGCAAAAAGGTACAAATTGCGCTGTAGCCACGAGAACCGGTCAGACTCCCGAATTGTCCTGGGAACATGGACCCCTGGTCAGAACTCTGTAACTTTATTCTGTAAACCAAGCCCAATGGGCTTCTTACCTTGAGGATTAGGGAGGCGAGGATTTTAATTCCTGTAACATTTTCAGGGAGCTTGCCCTCGTCCCAGTTAAACCTCTGAGGCCGAAACTGTGTGGACACACGTTTGGGTCCCTGACTTGAGTCACCATTGCTCCTCGTCTGACGTACACATTTTTAGTTTTGTTAGTTTCCTTGGTTTAAAGAACCGTGGGAGGTGTGGTATTTTGTCATTTTTCTGTTTAGTCTGTAGTTTCTTTCTTCAGATATTTGCAAGGCTGCCTCCTTATATTCAGGCCTTCGTTTAAGATCACCACCACTTTCCTTCTGATTCTGCCGTGTGCTGTTCCCATTACAACCCTCTTCGCTGTGACACACTCTGTTAAATGTTTACTTCCTGTCTCTCCTCATGCTCCCTGCGTGGGCTCCAGAGGGCCGTGACCTCGTATTACTCTTTACTGAACTGGTGGTCCAAAAGGATGCCTCACACAGAGCAGGTGTGTGGTAAATATTTGGTGGAGAAATGACTTAACATGTGAATGAACAGATCTATGTCAAAGTGAAGGAAAATGGCCAACATTTGCAATGGGTGGTGATACCAGATCACGGCCAGTTAAGCCCACCTTGGATATTCTAAGTCAATAGTATTTACGCTAATAAAAGAGTAACATGCTAATTGATTTTACCTTTGTGACACCCATCAGCTAATCAGGAGTGAGTATGCAAATGAACCAAACAAAAATGGTGGGTTGATTTGCATACACAGGCACGAAGCTGCCGGGGGCGGCACTGGATGCTTGTGTGGTCATCATGATGACAATGCAGGTGTTCACCACCCCAGCCACGGGGGGCCTCTGGGTAGGTGGGAAGGAGGAAAGGTGGCTTCAGCCAGAGCAAAGGTGGTGCTGGCAGCCAAGGGAAGGAAGGCCCATTCTTGCATGAATCTTTGTGCATCGGGCCTCTAATACATTTATAATTGAAGTATTTAGACCAGTGGTTGGCAAACCGCAGCTCATGACCCACATGCGGCTCTTTGGCCCCTTAAGTGTTCTAACACCACTTCTTCAAAATAGACTCACCCAGGCCCAAAACCAACTTCTGTGTATGGGTCACGAAGTTTAAATTGCACTGTATGTGTGCACCCGCATGTAGTTTTTGTGGAAGAGCCACACTCAAGGGGCCAAAGAGTTGCATGTGTCTCGTGAGCCTCAATTTGCTGACCACTGGTTTAGATTTTAGCTTAAAGACTTGAAAAGTGGGAGTGGGTCATGAAAGTACTGCCCTCCAGCATTATCTCAACAACCGCTGTGATTCCTTGAAATGCCTGCCTCCCCCAGGACGCCCTGGGCTGGCATCAGTGGGCAGGGTAGGGACACGTGGCCCAGTGGTTCCCACGCTGGGTGGAGTCTTTCTTCCTTCCCTTTATTCTGCCGGCTCCCCACAGGAGAGGAGGCTGGGCAAAGTTGAACTGTGTGACTGGGGAGTCTGGCCAGGGCTGGGCTGATGTCCTGTGGGTTAGGCCAAGCCATGCCAACATCAAGGAGTAGAATAGTCTTTGGTTTAAAGGGTAAATCTGAGCTCCAAACAGGAAAAATGGTAGGAGTACATTTGCTAAACAGCAGAATTGAGCAGGAAATAAAACCAAGTCCAGGAACAGAGTAAGGTGGGCCAAGAGAGAGAATTGGTACAAGAGTCCATGACTCGTTGGCTTTGCCCCTGGAACTGCGTGGTGTGTGGGGAGCTTGCCCTGGTGTGAGGGACGGATGTGAGTCAGGCATAGAGATGGATGATACTGGGAACACGACTGGGGTTCCCTAGCCCTTACCTGCACTGTCTGAGGACATGACCTAACTTCTTGGAATATCAGTTTCCATACCCACTACTAGTATATGCACATATATACTTCGACCTCTTGTGGTGTGTGTGTGTGTGTGTGTGTGTGTGTGTGTGTGTGTGTGTGAATGAAAATAGCAAAATTAAATAAGATAGCACACTACATTGCCTGGTACCTACAGGGTTTGTTAAGTTTGCTGAAATGTCTTCTTATGAATGTCTGGTAATATTTGAAGTCTCTGCACCTTTTGAGTGGAATACTGTGTAGCCGAGAGAAGTGAGCTGGCAGTCTCCGTAGGCTCACCACCCTTTGGACATGGATTGTACACCAAGTTGCATAACGTGCCACGCTAGGTGCTCGTGACTCAAAGGGAAAAGAAACATAACCCAACAGAGAAATCAAGAGGTGTTTAATGCCGTCACTAAAAATGTTGATTTAGGTCTAACGCTGAGAATAAGTACAATTTAGAGTAGGAAGTGATTAGGACAGCCAGAGAGGACGCAGCGCCATGCACAGTCTGTAATGCACCACCAGACCCGTGATTGTTAGGCGGGAGGCCTGGGTGAGCCCCGCACAGTCGTGACCGTAGATTAAGTGGTGAGTGGCTTCCACCCCCCGGATACAAACTGTGAGACCGTCTCTCAGCAACATAAACAGTTGGCTTCGGGAACATCATCTGGAGGCAAATGCTCAACATTATCTTGATCTGAGTGACTTTATTTAGAAAGTGAGTGGGGTTGAATCTTATGCAACTGATTAAGTTGACATTCTGGTGAGAGGGATGCTTACTGAAGGTAAATTTGTCTGAAAGGCAAATGACAGAGAAGTTTTAGAGCAGAGATTTTTAAAAAAGTACATTGGCCTGGCAGGCGTGGCTCAGTGGTTGAGCATCAATTTATGCACCAGGAGAGCATGGTTCGATTCCCGGTCAGGGCACATGCCCGGGCTGTGGACTTTATCCCCAGTGTGGGGTGTGCAGGAGGCAGCCGGTCAATGATTCTCTCTCATCATTGATGTTTCTATCTCTCCCTCTCCCTTCCTCTCTGAAATCAATAAAAATATATTTTAAAACAAAACAAACAAACAAAAAAACAACCCACAACCAAACACACATTCAACATGGAAACCATTTGCAAGGAAGAGTTAGAGAGGTTGTGGAAATGGTGAACTTTGAAGACCATCCCCAGCTCCCTTCCGGAAAGGGTCCTGTGAGACTCACCTGCCTCTCTGGGACCCGAATCTCACTGGTTACCTAGTTCTTGTCAGCTCCCACAGTCACTGTTTCCCACCCAGATCTTCTGGGATGGAAGGAGCACCAGCAGGCAGAGTCCTGGAGCTGACGTCCTGCCATCACCGGTGCCGTCATCCGCATGGAGACGTACTGCACAGGAATGGAATTACACCCTAACCGGTGTGGCTCAGTGACTAGAGCATCCACCTGTGGACTGAAGGGTCCCAGGTTCGATTCCAGTCAAGGGCACATCCCCAGTGGGAGGTCTGCAGGAGGCAGCTGGTCGATGTTTCTCTCTCATTGATGTTTCTAACTCTTTCTTCCTCTCCCTTCCTCTCTGTAAAAAATCAGTAAAGTGTGTGTGTGTGTGTGTGTGTGTGTGTGTGTGTGTGTGTGTAAAGAACGGAATTACGTGGAAAGAGGAGGCGAGTCGGGCTTGTTGTAAAGGCCACGCATTAGCTGTAAAGAAAGGCACCGCTTCCAAAGACGCAGCGCTCCGTGAACTACCTGCTCGCAGCTCCGCCCGTCCAGGGTGGGCCGCTGGGCTTTGCTGAGCAGCCACGACGGCTGGGCAGTAACTGCTCCTTGTTTACACACAGCGGATGCTGTTACACGGCGCTGGGAAACAGTTTGTCCTCCGAAGAAGGTCAAGCGTCCCCGAACCTTGTTTACATCGGAGAGGTCTGGGGACCGAGTGGTGCTCTGCACACACCCCGCAGGGAGGCCGGGTCTGAGAGGGCGATCCAGGTGGACAGGGAGCGGGCGGGCGGGTGGGCGGGCAGGTGGCTTTCCGCCCCAGATTAAAGTTCATAATATTTTATTGTTCTTAATCAGCCGGTAATCTGAATGTATCCACGGGATGAAAACAATTTAACGGACTGTTCGGGATGATTTACTGGAAAACCTTCAGCTGACGTAACATGGAGTGAGGCTCTCACCCCCTCCAGGCGACATCCAGCTCCACCTCGCGCCGGCGAAGGCTCACGCACTGCGCTGGGAGCTGCCAGGGCCGCGATGTGACACTCAGGTCCCCCCCCCCCCCACGTGTTCTCCTTTGACATCCCCACCCGCCCCCACGCGTGAGGCTATAGAAACGGCCCGAACCCGGAGTGCCCAGCCAACAGCGAGGGCCTGTTAGCGTTCGATCCTCACTCACCTCTCCGAATGGCAGTAAGCGGCCCCCCGCCCCCCACGCCAGCCAGGCCCCGTGCAGTCCCGTCCCACGGACACCGCCACAAACCAGCTCTGCCGTCTGAGGTCCTCCCTGGGAGCTGTCCCTTCGGGTTTTCTTCTCCTTCCTCATCGCTGCCTGAATCTGGTGGGACGTGTGCTCAGAGCCAGGCCTCGCCGAGGCCAAACTGCGGCCTCCCTTCCAGCCACACACAGCCACGCCGTGCGGCTCGGAGCCAGAACTTGACCCTTCTTGATTTATTTAACAAAAAAAAAAAGAAAAAGAAAGGAAATTGTTGACTTAAAGATGAACGAGAACTTCATTTTCAGACCAAAGGATGAAATGAAATCAATCCTTGCAGCTTTTCTTCCTTCTGTTTTTAAGTTATGAAATAAAGCCACTGTGTAAGTGAAATAGCACCCATAGACCAGCGGCTAAAATAAATGGACCGAGGTTTATCCTCCTTCTTCCTTTTCCACCCAAGGAATTGTTTCTGAGAGATCTGAAGACTTCAACACGATGTCCTAGAGTCGCCAGCTCCAAGCCTTCAGGAAGGAAACCAAAACAAATACCTCTTCTTAGAAGTCTGTTGTCCTTTCCCTCCTGTCTTTCCTCTCTCGCTTCCTTGCTCCTTAACCCCCGTCCCGCTCTGTCCCCATCCCACCTCCGGGAAGAGCCAGGGGGCCCGGAGACAAGAGCTGCCCGCCCGGGAGGCACCTGGCTCCCTTCCGTGGCAGCTGCCCCCTGAGACCTCCCCTTGCAGGTGGCTTCGGGGGACGGCGAGTCCCTGCCGTCGGGGGGCCCTCGGTCCAGCAGAGACCCCTCAGCAGCTGCTGCCACGCGCCAGTCCCGGGCAGATCCAATGCATCCTCAGAAATAAATTAACTGGAGTTTGAAGAGAGCAACTCAAGCTCGACCCAATTTCCTTCGGTTTCTTTTCAAAGGAAGTAGTTTACTTCCAAGAAAGTTTTGTTTTCCTCAGGCTAGTGCCCTTTCAGGTTGTATTTGCTATTAATCTGTGAGGACTGTCTCCTGTCCCGGGAGGTTCATGGCCAGAATGGACAAACCAAGCCGTTTCGTTCCCCTCTACTGTGAACGGAGAGGGCCTGGGGTCTTGCTAATAGAATGCTCTTACTTTCTGACCGCAGGCCACATGGATTCAGGTCCAGCATGACCTTTGTCGGAGGCTTGTCACTGCAGTGTGTCCGCTCCTCTGCTGGTCTGTATCTGTCTTTCTTCTGAGACCCGTGAGGCCTGACTTCTGGTTCCTGAGGTCAGGGTCTCTTCTTGTGTCGCTAGCGCCTGGCCCAGTCACCCCGCTCCATAAGCTGGTGCTTCGTGCCCCGCGTTGGAGGTGGAAAGAAGAGAAGTGGCTGCTGGCTAAGCCCGAGACTTCTCTCTGAGGCCTTTGCATGGAGGTCTATGTGAGTTCAGAGTTTAGGCCATCAGCCCTAACAAGAAATCAAGACGTCCAACTTTTCTCTTTGTTTTTTATTTTCCGGATGAAAGAAAACCACAGGGAAATTTCAGAAATAAACACTTATTGTTTCTCCTGAATATTTCCAGTTTCCTCCCTGTACCACGTTCAAAGTTTTTGTCATAGTTGAGGAGGGCATTTTAAAAATAAATTTTTATTTTAGAATCGTTTCAGGTTTATGGAAGAGCTGTGGCAACATTACAGAGAGTTGCTTCATCCCTGGCCCCTTCCTTCCTCTCTGCTAACACGCCTGTGGCATGGCAGTCACAGCTAATGAGCACGGGCATTTATGACAACCTTTTTGCCACTGATTCAATATGGAGATAAAATGGCGGTCAAGTCCCAATCCTAACATTCCATTGCCTATCTTATTGTAGGACTTTGCAATTAGAAAATATTAATTTCTTGTAAAATCAAAAACCATTCATTGTAAAACACACACACACACACACACACACACACACACACACAAATACATGTCCACACATGTGTTTACATTACATCCTATTATTGTGGATTCTATATTATTGAACCCACTTACACCCTAAAATGTATTTGCAGCCACAAAACCGAGACTGATGCTGCTTCTGGAAGCCATTTGCAGACCCGCAGAGAGCGGCGACAGGTGGAACCTGCCGAGGCAGCGAGGGGGAGAGAGGCAGTGGCCACCCCTGCACTCTCCCCGTCCCTTCCCCTCACGCTGCGACAAGGTCCGTTCTGCAGCTGACTTGGTGTCGTGGCGTTTGCATTCTGGCTGGTGGCTGCGATGTCTCAGTGGCCCCCCGTGGGTGTGGAAGCACTTGGTAGTGACGGGCATGCATGAGGAACCACATGTGGGGCGTGTGATGGAGGAACCACATGTGGGGCAGGCTTTGTTCAGGCTCGCAGTGCTGTCTGCCACAAGTTCAATGTTAAGGATTCAACAACATGTGTTGTCTGCTGTCTGTTAGGACTAACAAACATAAAATACGATTAGGCTTTGATCTGTTGGTGAAAATATAACCAGACACTAAAAGAAACATAACTTTTTTCCCCCCGAAAGCAACATTTAACACTCACTAATTAAAGTTCCGGTGACTTTACAGAACACCAGAGAACCCGCTGGATATACAACAGAAAACATCTGCATGTATTCATACTGCGAGGAAAGGTCCCATTGTGTGAACTTTGTCTCAGATAGATACGTGTTTGTGTAAATAGATGTTTCTGTGGGATGTGGGTAATCATGTAGAATGCATTTCTTATTCTTGATCACGGTAAAGGTTTTAGAGGAGGCAGTGATCTATGATGGCCTGGCATGAGGGCGTTTGAACCGACGTTTTCCAGGACTAAAGGTTGTGGACATCAATGCAACTAACCAGGAGGTCAACCAATATACATCATGTAACAAAAAAATATACATCACAAAGTTCTAAACAACTTTCTGTAAATAACACCTCCATTTTCAGGAGATCCAACAAAATGATCAAATCTGTCCACGGCCCCCCTTCAGCTGGATGGCTCAGAAAGCGTCTCATTTCTGAGGTGTCTGGTCAGCCGGGACCTCGTGGTGGTCTGTTGTGTCCCAGGCCACGGGGCGTGTGCTCCCTGGAGGGGAAGCAGAGGACTCTTCCCAGCGAGAGCAGCCCCGGGAGGCCCAGCCCGAGAGCGAAGGGGGAGGCGGCCCAGCTCCAGGAGCACAGCCCCCCCCTCCCCCCGGGGCTAGACTCCCCCTGACGCTGACCCTGGGCGAGGCCCAGGTGGGGCTGCTGGTGCGGGCTGGCGGCATGCCAAACCGTGCTGGCTTCAGCGCTTGGAGCCCAGGACACTTAAGTTGCGCGAACGTTCTTTGGGTTTCAGCCCCGACCCCCTTTCCTTATGGTCTCCTTGTCAATGGCCAGCGCTACTGTCTGTCCGAGGAGGCTTTGCTGGACCGCTGTGAGGGCAGGTCCGTGTCTGCAGAGCTCCCCAACAGAGCCTGACAGGTCTCCCCACGCCCGGCACCGGGGGCAGCGGAAGCTGGACGTGGGCTTGTGTTTGATCAGGCGCATCCCCCGGCGTCCCGGAGCCCGGCTCTCTTCACGGCGTCCGGCCCTCCGAGCGGAGCCGGGTGGTGGCCCAGCGCGGCATTGTGTTGCGTCATCGTTGGCTTCATCTTTAAAGCGCCGACTTTATGTTCTTCTTGGGGAGAAGGCTCTGCCTGCAGGGGTGTCCCTGACTGCTGGGGAGTCGGTGCCAAGGGGTGCGCAGACTGGCTGGGCCGGCTCTCCCCGGCCTCGGAGGAGGGCGCCGCGCCCCTGCTGTTGGAGGGTGAGCCGGGGGCCAGAGCCCTTGTGGCCCGGAGAAGCCAGCAACCAGCGTCTCACCGTTTCCATAGACTTACCCGTGGCCCCCCTCATTCCTTTGGGGGCGTAGGCCCTCGGTGTAGGTCGGATTTTCCAAGCAGGTGCTTCCGGTTCTAGAGGCGGTGGTTGGAGGCGAGGGTCATCTCGAGGCTCCGGCTCTTGGCTGCCCCTGCCCGCGCCCTGTGCACCAGGTGGCTCCGCGCTGCCGGACCCGTGCCGGCCGGCCCTGACCCAGCGGCACGGTGACCTCGGGCTCACCCGGCGGGAGCGGCGCTAACACGGCCTCGGTGTTTACCGGAATCGCCTGCTCCGGCACCGAGGCCGCCCTCCGCACCGGGAAAGGCCTCCGCGGTGCCTGCGCCCGTCCTGGTGACAGCCCGGGCCGCCGCACACACCCTGCGTGGAGGGGGGAGACTGACAGCTTGGCCCGGGCTTGGTCTGCTGGCCTGTGCTGCCTCTTCAGAGGAGAAGCCGCCGGAAGTACACACGGGCTGAGGGGCCTGCCTGCCCCTCGCTGCGGAAGCAGGCCCGGCTCGGAGGCTGCTGCGCCTGTGGCTTGGCTCCTGACGTGGCTGCTGCTCCAGCCCCGGAGCCTGTGGGCCCCAGATGGACTCTGCGGCCACTGCGCGTCCAGCAGGCGCTCGGCCTCCCGCCGGGCACGGGGGGCAGGTGCCACCAGGCTCTCACGCTTCCTGTGGGCATTTATCACAGGATCAGAGTCAATATGCATCTTTCTCCTTCCCTCCTCCTCCTTCCTCCTCTTCCTCTTCTCTCTCTGCTTCCTCTTCCTCCTCCTCTTCCTCTTCTTCCTCCTCTTCTTCCTCCTCTTCCTCCTCATCTTTCTCTACTTCTCCTCCTCCTTCCTCTTCTTCCTCCTCTTCTTCCCCCTCCTCCTCCTTTTCCTTTTTCTCTTCTCCTCCTCCTCCTTCCTCTTCCTCTTTTTCCTCCTCTTCTTTCCTTTCTTCTTTCCCCTCTCCTCCTCCTGTTCATTTTTCTCTTCTTCTCCTCTTTCTTCATCCCCTCTTCCTCCTCCTCCTCATTCTTTTTCTTTTCTTATTCCTCCTCCTCCTCTTCCCCCTTCTTTGTTTTACAAACGAGAGAGCTGGTGCTGAGAAATCCCGGGTTGCCCAGGGCACGGCCCTTCCGCAGTCAGGCGCACCTGGGACGTCCTCAGAGGGCAGCGTGTGGCTTAGCTGGAGAATACGTGCACATGTGGAGGTGGACTTGGTGTTGGGGTGGGAGCACAAAGGTTCTTTGTGGTAACGCGCTTTAGGTGAAAGAGGGCAGTCGCAGTGAAGGCAGTGGCAGCAGGGGGGGCGCCATCGGGAGTGAACTCCCCGCTGGAGTGAGCTTCCTGTGGCAGGTGCCGGAGCAGCCCGGAGCGCTGGACAGTGGCGCCGTGGGAGGAGGACTGTGCTGGCCGCTGCGCCCGCAGGAAACTGGGATGGAAACGGGCATGAGGGCTCAGGGTCTGCTCTCCCGGGACCTCCCGGAGAGGCTGCGAGGGAACCCGACATCAGAATGGGACTGTAGTGGGTGGAAACCGGAAGGTCTTGCGAGCAGAGATCAAGAAGCATGTGAGGGAGGGGAAAGCCAGTTCCTGAGAAACAGGAGTCCCGCCCTGGCCAGGTAGCTCAGCTGGTGGGAGCATCATCCCAGTCCGCCGGGTGGTGGGCTCAGTCCCCGCTCAGGGCACATGAGGAGCCAACCAATGGATGCGTGAGCAAGTGGGAACACGGACCTCTCTCTCTTTCCCTCTCTCCCTCTTCTCAAAAAGTTAATACACAAAAGCAAAAGAAGAAAAGAGAAAGAGGGGCCCCACAGGAAGGGGTCTGCCTCTCCCCGGCCCACCGCCCCGCCCTGTGCCAGATTGCTCCGTGGGGTGGCTGTGTCCTGCCCCGGACGTGGCCTGACCGGCCCGCTTTCCCCTGCCTTGGCCAGGGCCTCTGAGCCACCTTCCTGACACGGCGCTTCATCGCCGGCCCTCCCCGTGGCTACCCCGGTCACTCTCGGAACCGCACCTGTGCCCGGCCGGGGTGACCAGCAGCCCGGCGTGGGCTCTCCCTCCTTCCTGGCTGAGTCCCGGTCGGTGTGGCTCGGTTGGCTGGGTGTCATCGCGTGCACCGAGAGGCTGCCGGCTCCACTCCCGGCAGCACAGGCCCCGGCGGCTGTGGGCTGGGCTCCCAGCAGGGGGCGTGCAGGAGGCAGCGGATCCCTGTCTCTCTCTCATCAGAGTTTCTTTGGATCTCATTGTTGAACCTCATTTCCTTATTATCTCCTCTTTGATATCCAATACTCTCTCCCTCTCCCTTTCTCTTAGAAAAATAATCAGAACACACGGTTTAAAAAGTTAAAAAGAAAAGGATAAAAGCATAAAGCTCCTTCCTGAGGCAAAGCCCTTCCTGAGCGGGTCCCTGCCACCACCCCAGCCCCACGGAAGCAGCCGAACAGGTTGGGGACAGCTCCGTGTTCCTAACAGGATGTCCTGCTCCCCCTCACGCCCTCACCGCTCCTGCATGTCCTCGTCGTCAGGGGGCAGGGAGCAGAGCGAGGCGGTGGTGTCCGGCGCCACGGGACGCTTGGCCACGCGCCGAGCTTGTTGGAGCAATGTGGAGCCCGTGGCCCGCGGAGGACACTTCCCTACTGGCTGTTCGGGCAGCTGGCCCCGGTTAGCACGTTGGGAGTATTTCGGGATAAATGAAACGGTCGTGACGAGTTTACGTGTCGTCCTGTTACCTGACTTGGACTGCGGCGGCCGGGAGAAGGTGACATGCATCAGTTATTTGCCTGACGTGACTAGTCGTCATAGCTGTCGGTTTGGTTTGGTCTAAATGACCCAAAAGAGTGCTCCCACGCCTCTCCCAGGGAGCCCCAGCCTGCATCCGCAGGGGGACACCCCCATCTCTGACCATCTAGCTGTCGCATCAAGGTGATAGGACGCTGAGGAAGTCTGAGTGCAAACCACACGCATATCCTATCATACTGATGTGAGTGCAAACCACATGCATATCCTATCATCCTGACGTGAGTGCAAACCACACGCATATCCTATCATACTGATGTGAGTGCAAACCACACACATATCCTCCCATACCGATGTGAGTGCAAACCACACGCATATCCTATCATACTGACCAGGCCAGACACTCGAGGATGTGAGTGAAACAAGGAGTCTCCGGCATTCTTGAAGAAAGGAGCACGTTTTGACTGATTACCTTGGAATCCGTGTTTGGAACAGACACACATACCTTGGTCGATTTTGCCTGGCACATCCCCGCGGTGGCCGGCCCTCCCACAGCCGCGTGCTCAAACGCTCGCTGCTTTTCGGCTTGAAGACACTCCTCTCCCCAGAGCACGTGGGTTCCCCTGCCTGCTTTCGGAAGGGATGCGGACTGGTATCGCTCAGAGGAAACTGATCCTGCATCCAGGGTGCGAGCCTTCCACCGAGAGGGGCTTCTCGGAAGGGGAGAGACCACAGATCCAGGTTGAACTGTCCTGTGACCCACAGCCACCGACCCCAGAGGGGCGCCCCGCTGAGGAAAGGAAGAAGCTGACCATGTCCCAGCATGTTTGCGAAAATGACTCAAAATTGTTCAAAGGGGGGACGACTAGACATTTTTATTGGGTGGCACTTTGATATTATACAGAGTTAATTGTTAAAGCCTGATCCCTGTATGGAGACACATGCTGACATACTCAGGGGTGAAATGGTGGCTGGGATTATTGGGAATGCCATGGAGGGGAGAGGGAGATAGGAAAGCGGGTCGGTAAGAGGAGCCAGGAGCTGGTCACGTGGAGGCTGTGTCCTGGGTGTGTGGGAACTCACTGCTATTCCTCTCCGTTTTCCTCAGCACTTAAAACTTTCTACAATAAAAAGCGGAGAAAGTTAGGTCAGAGTTCCGGGATACTCTGTGCATGATGGATACTCTCCTTCTCCCTCGGACCCAGTGACGGCAGGGCTGAGGAGAGAGAGGACCAGGACCAGCCTCAGAGCCGGTCCCTGGGGGATATGAGAGTGTGTGAGCTTGTTTGTGTGACTGTGCGTTTGGTCACAGATGTGCCTAGATCATTGATGAAGCGAAACATTACTGTGTGAAATGCATACTAAGGTTTGTTAGTATGGACACTTTGTAAAGACCAATGGGATTGCTCACGCCTCCCGTCCCTTTTAGTGATCACGTGGAGATATATGACAGCACTGGAGGCGAGGAAATAGCTTCAACTCTCATATTTATTAGCCAGTCCATTAGCAAAATATCAGGTAACACGATTGCTTTTGCATAGTCATTATAAAAGTGTTGAGAAAGATTGAATAACGTTCCTAAAACGTTCATGGCGCAGGCCGGGAATAAGACCCTGTTAGTGATTTATTTTTAGGTCTCAGTTTAGCAGTCTTCGTGTTGTCCCAACATTCCCTTGAGATCTGATCACCATTTTTGTTTTTAGTATAACAGAATCAAATACTTTAAAACTCAGGCATCACCGGAGCAGCCTCAGATAATGAAGTGCCAACTGGATTTTAGCAGCATTCCGCGCATATTTGTCCTCAGGAGTCAAAGGGAGCAGGAGGAAGCGAGGCGGATGAAAGCGGTTTGGTTCGGCGGGCGGGAGCCGGCGTGGCGCAGTCAGGGCTGAGGAATTCGGAACTCCGCGGGCCACACCGCGTCTCTCCCGCCGGCTCCGGCAGGCCCGCGGCTGAGCTAACTCCGGAAACCCTCTGCCGGGCGAAACCGAGCTTCTCCGCCCGGGCTCCGGTGTTTAGTCACCGTGTGCCCTCCTCTGACGTTCCGAAACCCTCAGCCACGGCCCGTCACCGAGGCACTTCCTGCGCGTGCCCGCGAGCTTCGCCGGAGGCCTGCCCTGCCTTTGCACCAGCTCCCATGCCAGGAGGCGACTTGGAGAGCCTTCCTTTTCTAACAGCGTTTTCATCGTCGAGGCTTTACCCGGACTCTCTCCGTCCGCCTCTCTGACGTCACCAACTTCACTAAAAGCTGAATCTGTTTTACTCTAGTCTTTCCGTTATGTTCTCTCCCCCCCGCCCCCAAACACACCACCTTTTAAATATTAGTTAGAGCCACTTTCTATTATGGCCCTCAATTTCTTCTTTTTAAAAAAATATTTTTATTGATTTCAGAGAGGAAGAGAGGGAGGTTCCAGGGATGAGAGAGAGCCATGGACGGGCTGCCTCCTGCCCGCCCCCGTGAGGGAGGGAGCCCACGGCCAGGCCTGTTCCTGACCGGGAATGGAACCCGGGTCTCCAGGTTCATAGGTGGATGTCCTGAGCCGGAGCCAGCCGGGCCCCCGTGGGCAAAGCACATTCTGCCGCTGTTCGTGGGGCGGGGCTCGGAGGGAGTGCCCAGTTCTGAGGAGGAAGAGTCGCTACCGGCCAGAGAGCCGGCGGACCAGGTGCCACGGCCAGCCGGGGTCCCCCCGCCCGGAGCCAGGAGCCCAGGGCGATGCGCAGTTTCTTTCTTTTCTCCCGTTCCTGCCGTTCTCACCCGCCAACGCCGAGTTTATCAGAGATTCCGCAGTCTCTCTTGAGACCATCGGGTAGGATCGTGGGTAGGATCGTGGGCAGGGAACAAAGAAAACCCACAGACTACTTGTGCCTGTGGGTAACGGTTCGGTGAGCGGGAAGGTGTTTCTGAGCCGTGGCAACCTGCGCCGTTGCCATGGGAGCCGGCCTGTTTGCCGGTGACAGCGCTGCGAAAGCCAGACAAAGGCCAGCAGTGTGCCTCCCCCCCCACACACACCCGGTCCAGATGCTGGTTCAGAAGTCAGAGCTGCTGCCATCTGCAGTGAGAGAGGGAGGAAGGAAGGGGTGTGACAGTGGCACCGCACGGCGCCTGCTCTTCTGTGGCCGCGGTGTTAGCTCTTGCCACGGCCACTGCAGGCTCGGGGGTGGGCGCCTCTGCTCGCAGCGACAGCAGAGGTCTCCGAGCCTGCTGGCCACCGCACACATAGGCACAGTGCTGTCAGGTGCCCGCGGCAAACCCCGCTCTGCTGAGGGTGGTTCTGCAAGCATTCACCCTCACAGAGCACAGGGGGGGGACACAAGAACAGAGAAACCCCAGGTGGGCCCGAGGTCGTGTGGACCATTGCTGAGGCGGTTCCTTGTCCTCCGATTGCCTTGAACACACTGAGCCCCTCACTCTGTGTCCGTTGGAACAGCCACGTGATGACAGTTCCTCGGTAAGCAGGGATCCTTCCATGGCGATGCTCCTGTTAGAAATCAGAGGCAGTCTGGCTGGTACGGCTCAGTGGTTGAGCTTCTAGCTATGAACCAGGAGGTCACGGTTTGATTCCTGGTCACGGGCACATGGCCAGGTCTCGGGCTGGATCTTCAGTGGGGGGTGGGTGTGCAGGAGGCAGCTGATCAATGATTCCCTCTCATCGATGTTTCTCACTCTCTCTTCCTCTCCCTTCCTCTCAGACATCAATAAGATTACTAAGAAAGAAAAAAAGTCAGCTCCCACGACAAAAAGGTGTCAGTAGGAAGGTGATCCAAGAACTGTCCTCCCTCCCGGCTCTGGTCTCTTAGACTGAGGTGCATCTTTCGGGTTTGAAAGAACCGATGCATTTGAGAGACAGCTCCGAGCTCCCCACTGCACGGTGCATCTGCTGGGTGACAAGAGGGCTCGCGGGGCTCTGGGCCGCCATCTGCACGGCTTTCACTCCAGCGCCGAGGGAGGGAGCACCAGGAAGAACCTTGCCCTCGGAGCCCAGACTCCGCAGTCCTCCCCGGGAGTGCTCCGCCATCGCCACGGAACATAAAACACACAAACCGCTGTTTGCACAAGTCCGGACCCCGCACGGCAACGATGACATGAAATGCTTATTAAATACCTTACAGACACATATTAACATTCTCATTAATATTAACCATCTTGGTTCAATAAAACTTGTGCCACGGAGAAATAGGACATCTGTGGAGCATTTAAGCGCAGTAATTGGGTCGCAAAAAAAAAAAATACTAAAGAGAGACCGAAACGCACTTGGAAATGTTTACTTTTATTTAAAAACAGAATTCTCAAGTGCCTCTCTGCTTTCTGGTTCCATCCAGGACAAGAATGAAAATGCTGAAATGTGGCAGGATTTCTAAGAGCACGAACGCCAAGAAACACTGAAAACACAGTCTTGAGGCTTCCGGTTCAGTTTCCCGGACAAAGAGATTCATTGTGGGCTGCTGCCATCTCTGCCACACGGACACCTGGGTCGGCGGGCGCGGGCACCTCGGAGGGCCGCGGGGCCAGGCCGGGCGCTGGCATGCGGCTACCAGAGTCGGGCTGGAGGCACCGCTCCTCACCAGATGGGCTCCGCGCTCCCAAAGGAAGCGCTGGAGAATCCCTGGGCTTTTTCTCCTCTGCTTTCACATGGGCTCATCCTCAGAGCGCTCCCCCCTGGCGCCTGGAGCCGCACGCTGGGTAAAGAAAGACGGAAGCAGCGTTTCGCGGCGTTTTCTCCCCAAGAGCAATCTCCTAGTTTTGCTCAGATGGTGCTCGGCTTTGTTTTGTTTTGCTTTGACACATGGCTTCTGTAAAAACGTGTCAGTCTTTCCCTTGGAATGTAAGGACTCAACTCATGAGAATAGAAACAACGTGAACACGTGACTTTTCCATATGATGAGGATAGTGGCTTTTCCACCACCAATCTCATGGCATTCAACTCGGGACCTTGCACCTGGTGAAGGCCACCCAAGAACGTGTCCGTTGTGAATTGATGACAGAACCTGGCGCGCTCTGGGCCTCAGTGGGCGCTGGTTTTTGTAAACGCCATCGCCTTTCCCTTTAGCCTGACCTGGTTCTCAGGCCAGGGGGTGGGCAAGTTCGGCAGGGGGAGCATTTGTTAGCTGCAAGCGCTCTCACCGCACCTCGGCACACACGGCCGTGACCTACGTCCCAGAGGCGGGAAGCTGGGTGGCAGGCGGTGCCTGGGTCTCTGCCTCCCCGGCGTGGGTGGGGCCGGACGTACTGCACAGGTGCCACTGTTGGTTTCTGTGTTGCTGGGCTGTGGGCCTGGCCATGTCCTGGCCCATCGCTGTGTCTTAGGATGGATGGCTCGATGGCTTCTCATGGCCACCACCTGCCTCCAGAAAGCAGCCGCCCCGGTCCTGGCTGGAGCGAATGGTGGCAGACCAGGCTGGGCCCCGCGAGCAGCGGCTTCCGTCCCAACAGGCTGACCTGCAGAGGCTGGGCTCAGCCACGAAACCCCCGTGGGCTCAACTCGCCGTCCCTCGGGCTCCGCCTCAGCCCTCCGGGCAGGGTCGCTCTGGACTCAGCTGCAGAACGTCATCGATCCGGCGCGGTGACGGCAACGGGAGAGCCAGGGGAGCCGCATTCTCTGTGCAGGAGTCAGCGGGCCCTCCTCTCCCGGGCCCTGAGGGCTGCCAGGCCGGAGTCCCCTCCAGAGTCGGAGCAGCTCTTCCCCGGTTTCCGAGGCAGGAAAAGAGCAGCGAGCAAAACGCCGTGGAGGCCCCGGTGAAGCCGGGGGGAGTTCTGGCTGAGGAGCACCGAGTGCCGCAGCACCCCTGCCCCTGCGGTGGAAGCTGAGCGGGGGACACGCCACGCCAGGCAGCTCCTGGGGGGCGGGCTCCCTAGAGGGGCCGGGCCACGGTGCCACCTCCCAAGTTCCCCCGTGGGTGGGTGACCGAGGCATTGCTTATCCCACTGGCCGCAACCCTGACCAGCCTCTGACCCTCCAAGGCCCATCTGATTGCAGGGAATTTGGGGTATTCAATCACTGAGTGCAGACTCCGGTATTTTTGGTCGAAAACATCGGAGCACGGAGCCAAATTGGAGTGGTGAGTTCAGGAACTGTCCGGCACATCGCTCTGTGCCAGCAGCTAAGTGGGATGGCTCTGGAGCCGCGCTGATTTGTGTTGGCCGGCGCGGCCGGGGGACTTGGCCGTGGACGGCGGACCGGGAGCGATCGTGGGCGTTGGGACAAGGCGCTGTCGTTAGCAGCGTGAGAGGGCGTCCTGTCCAGGGAAATCGTGAGGTCCCTTGTGTCTCCGCGGGGATTAGGAACGAAGAGTGGGGAACGATGTATACTCAACTGCTTTTGACGCTGATCCAACGCTGATTGGAACACAGACGGGCTGTGTCCCGAGGCTTCAGGTCAGGGAGGAAGGTCGGCAGCAGCGGCCGCTCAGCCGGGCCGGGCCGCCTCCGGAGGGGCGGGCGAGGCAGACCCCGCTGGGCTCCATCCGCTCCGCATCCCCCACGCAGGGCAGTTCCAGACACGCCGCCCTGCCCGTGCCCCGAGTTAAGTGTCTCCCCTTTGTCTCTCCGCGGCCGCCCGAATGGAGAGCCGCGCAGCCCACACTCAGGGCGAACAAAACGAGTCTTTAACGGGGCCATTCCGCCGAGGAACCGAGTTATTTTAATTGGCTCGAAATGATCTTACATGCCGAAAGCCGGGGACACGACCTCTGGCCCTGCCGGTTCTGAGGTATCCTGCTCAGGGTGCTTTCCGGTGTGGGGCTCGGCCCGCCGCGGAAGGAGGGCCAAGTGTAAGCGAAGCCGCGGCGTTCTGGCCGGGCCTTGCCAAGGCATACCGGGCCTCGGACAAGCCCGGCTCCACAGCTGCCGCCTGCGGGCTGCGCAGAGTTCGTGTTTGTTGACGTTCGGGGTGTGTCCAGGAAGTGTGTGTGCTTCTGAGGTGCCCGCTCACCTAGGCAGCGTGCCCCGGGCCACGAGGGGATCTGGCTTACGCTTCGTGGCTTATTTGCTGCGGTCGTCTGTTTCCTACATTTGGTTCATGTGCCCTTGGACTTCTTAGGAAGCGCTTGACAGCTCCTTTTTATAAATCAATAAACAAGTAGGAATACGCGGAGGATCAAAGGCAGCCGCGCCGTGGGGAGACTCGTGTTGTCCTGGGCCCATGTGACTCATCATGGCGCCGTCCTTGGCCCCGGGGCCGGCACATTGTCACGGGGACCGTTGGATTCCACGCGAGGTCAGCGAGCACGAGCCCTCGGAGGAGATAATGAGAATTCGCAGGCCCGCCGCCGCCGCGGGCCACATGCTTCCTCCTCGGCCTGACGCGCACCTGCGTTTCAGAGCTCCCGTCGGTGACTTCCGAAGCTGCTCTGGTAATGCCGCCTCAGCCCGAGGCGTGGCCACGGGGTCCCCTCAGAACGCCAGCACCTGCCATGGGCCCCGGGCCCGGGCCATGAGCCGCTCCGTCCGGAGCGAGCACGCCGTCCTCTGCACACCCAGCTCAAACCCGACAGCATCCCTTCCCAGAGGGCAATTCCCCTCTTTAAGACCCGCCAGCTCCCCTTTGGGAAGACAGGGGAGAGCTCAGGGGAGCTTCTGAGGAGCTGGGATCTAGAACGTTCCCTCTGCGTGTGCGGACACCCACCCATCCTGGATAGCAGGGTCTGGGCACAGGGGACTCACTTGTGAGTTGTGGAATCCATGAATGGATCAACATGATGTTTAGAAGCAGGTAGAACAGTGGTCGGCAAACCCCTTAAGTCCACAGAGCCAAATACCAACAGGACAACGATTGAAATTTCCTTGGAGAGCCACATTTTTTACACTTAAACTTCTTCTAGCGCCACTTCTTCAACACAGACTCGCCCAGGCCGTGGTACTTTGTGGAAGAGCCACACTCCAGGGTCCAAAGAGCCGCATGTCGCTCGAGAGCCACAGTTTGCCGGCCACGGAGGTAGGAGAACCGATAATTTAGTAGGTAGTCTTAAGTCTCTAGCTTACACCTCTGTCATTACTTTTCAAAGCAACAAGGGGGTACTTTTTGAACAAAGGGGAACAAAATGGAGGGAGGCGGGGGAAGAGGGAGCGTCCAAGGGGAGAGCGGAAGCAGGATTGTAGGGCCTCTTCCGACCACGTGATTGAGCGTCTTGGTGTGCTAATAGGTTTAGTTTTGCCCGCTGACGTGTCTTGGTTGGGCTCCTTCTCCCTCTTTTGTGGTAAATCGGACCGGACAGGCTGAGGTGAAATTGCGCCTTACGCCCTCAGAGCCCTGACCGGAGACATCACCCCTCGCTTTCGGCTGAAGAGCTGACAGTCACTCCCGGTGCACGGAGGCTCCCTGAGGAGGGCGCTGCCCAGAGCAGGGCCGGCCGTGCTGGGGCGCAGACCGTGGGCCGGCCCGGTGGGGCCAGCTGGTCCGGGCTGTGCTCAGTGCCCAGCACGTCCCACGGAAGAAGCAGGTGCTCCGGGAGGACACGAGGGGCGGGCCACGCCCTGCATGTGCACATCACTCCAGCCGGGTTCATGCCCCTGCACGTGCTCACTTCCCCGTCAGCATGGAGTCCGGGGCCTTCTGGCCGTGTCCTGTGGGTGCCCTGTGGGGTCTCCCTGCTCCTGTCTGTGAGTGACAGAGGTGCTGCAGCAGCAGGCGCGCAGGCTGCTGCGTGGGCGGGCGGGCTCGGTCGTTCAAAGTGCGACCTTGGCTGGTTACGCAGGGACGGGAGACAGGAAAGGGGAGGCCGGGGGAGGAGGGGGCGCCTGCCGCCTGTCCACTGGAGAGCAGCCCTGGGTTGATGGAAGGGAGTCTGCACCCGTGCCTTCCTGGGAGCTCCATCGGAAGCAGCCCCTTCAGCCCTGCGTTAGCTGCGTTCCCCTCTCACCGTGTGTGTCGCCCAACCATCGTGGCGCTGCTGCTCCTGGGAAGGCAAACCAGTGCGCCTGGGAGCACTCACAGCAGAAGCTCCCGGTGGCAAAGGCCGCCCCGAGCGCGGAATCACAGCAGGTCCAGCCGAGGCCCCGCTGGGTCAGCGAGGCGACCAACCCCCGCCTCCCGCCGCGAGGAGGCTGCGCCCGCCGCAGGGCGTCCGGCCGAGGCCTCCGGGTCCCAGAGACCGCTGCTCCTGCCCCACTCGTGGTTTCCGGCCGCGCCATCACATTGACGCCGCGGGGGGAATGATGAAGAGGCAGAAAGCAGCCGGCCGGGTGGCTCCGGGGTTGAGCATCAGCTTGTGAACCTGAGTCCACGGTTCCATTCCCGGCCGGGGCACAGGCCGGGGGGCGGGCTGGGTCCCCGTGGGGGGCGTGCAGGAGGCGGTCGACCCATGATTCTCTCTCATCATGGATGTTTCTATCTCTCTCCCTCCCTCTCCCTTCCTCTCTGACATCCATAAAAAATACATATTTATACTTAAAATAAAAAGACTCAGACAGCAGCCACTCTCTCTCCAGGACCCACCAGTGAGGCCAGATCACTGTCAGACCACGCCGGGTCTCCTGCTTGAATCTCCTCACTAGCGGGGCATCAGAGACCAGGCCGAGGCCTCAGGACCTGCCCTGAGCAGGACGATGCCCTTGTGGGCCAGCGTGACCTTTGCCCCTTACGGCAGACGCCCCGAGCGAGCGAGCGAAGGGAGCACTCTCCGTGCGGCGGCGCCCGGGATCTGATGAACGAGAGCCCAGCGCTCACACGGAGGGTGGGAGCCAGCTGATGGGGGGTCCCCGGGGGGCTCGCTGCTCCCTCAGAAGCGAATGCCTGCACATTCCACCTCCATTCTCTGCTCAGACATACTCTTTTTTTTTTCTTCTTTTGAAGGAGCCACTCATTAAAAACACCTACATACTTAAAATGTTTTCCTTATGAATCATTTTTTATTTTATTTGACAGAAGCGAAGATACTTGTGCCCGTAAAAAAATGCCATGTGTTTTTGAAGTGTTAGAAAAAACAGCGATTTGGCACTAAACAGAGCCGCGGCAGGCACGCGGGCCGCAGCTGCGGACGCGGCAGAAATGTGCGATAACGAGACGCGGAGAGGACGCACGACTCCCTCCCGGGAGCGGGAGCACATGGCGGGGGCGGAGCCGAGAGGCGAAAGCAGTTAAAAATAGTGACTGCAGCGACGTGCGCGCCAACGAAGCCGAAGGCGAACCAATTAGCGCCTGCACGCGGAGGAGGCCGGCGCGGGGGAGGCGGGGGGCGCAGGCAGACTTCCCGGCTGTGGATCGAGGTTCGCAGCCCCACAGGCTCCCCGCCCGCCCGCCCGGGGCCTCTCTGCGGCCGTCTTTCCTCCGCCCGCCCCGCGAGGCGGCTTCCTCTCCCTGCCACTTCCTGAGAGGCAGTCTGCCACGGAGGCCTCGGTCTTCCCTTTCTGAAAGCATTCCACAGGTGTCGGGGAAAATGCGCCCAGGCTCAGAAATGGGTGACTCCCGCGGCCCGTGGTGGTGCTGGCCGGAGCTGGCCGCGCAGCCTGTGGGCCGATGGGACGCTGGGCAGAGGGCGGGTGGGTGGCCCTCGAGGACCCATCCTGAGCCTGGGTGTGAGGTCCTCGCACGGCCCATGCTGCTGCCTCTGCAGCCAGGCCCCATCCACGGCACGTCACGGAGAGCTGGAAGGCTGCCTGCGCCCGTCTCCCTAGGGTGGCCTACCTGCCTGCCTGCCGGGGCCTGCGTGCACGCCAGCGCGGCCGGGCAGCCTGGTGACACCCTGCTGCCCTGGGAAAGTAGTGTGAGCTCCGCAGGCCCTCCCCCAGCACCGGCTGGGCCCAGGGAGGCGTAACACTTAAGAAAATGAGGGTCCCGGGTGACGCTGACAAAGCAACACCTTCCCCTTTGAGTCTGGGGGGATCTCTTTAGCCTGGCTGGCACGGCTCAGGGGTTGAGCGTCGACTTACGAACCAGGGGGTCGTGGTTCGATTCCCCGTCAGAGCCCGTGCTCGGGGTGTGAGCTCCATCCCTAGTCAGGAGCGGGCAGGAGGCAGCAGGTCGACGAGTCTCCCTCACTGATGCTTCCCACTCTTCCTCTCCCTCCCTCCGTGAAGTCAATACAAGTACCTTTGTTAAAGAAGAAGAAGGAATTTCTTTAGCCCAAGTTCAGTCACACAGACGTCGCTCTCTCTTGGTTTGTTACATTTCCCAAGCGGCAGCCACGGCTTGCTGTCAGAACAGGCGCGGCTGCTTCCGGGCCTGCGTTCCCGTTTCCCCAGCTCCTCCCGGAGGGCCTGCTGCAGGGACTCGGGGCGCAGGAGGCGGGAGGCCGCCCCCACCTCTGAGAGCACCCCGCATTTCCCGCCACTGGCTCCCTGCAGAGCATGCTGGGACACTCTGAGCGAGGACCCTGCCCCAGCGCGGCCCCCGCGGTCCCTTTCTGCTCAGCCCCCTGGACGCTGGGACAGTGCAGAGTCTGGCTCCAGACCAGACTGCGAACTGGCCTTCCTGGCTTGGGCGCCGAGAGCCCCCGACGCCAGGCTCCCAATGAGATTCTGGTGAAGTCAGTCCCGCTGGCCTCCGGCACAGGAGTCCCTTCGGGCAAAACTGCGGAGGCCCTGCCCCAGGGACGGCTCCTCCCCAGGCCCCTCCTGACACCGGAGGCCTGCGGTGGGGCCAGGCGGCAGAGGAAGGCACGCTGAACAGGGCACAGCTGGCCTGCTTCTGCCGTGGCGTCACACGTGACCTGGGCAAGTGCCCTCCTCTGTCCCACAGCCCCACAGCACCTGGGCTGGCCCCCCAACACCTGGGCTGGCCCCACAGCACTGGCACAAGGGCTACACTCAAAATTAGCCAAGAGACGTCAGTGACTCCGTCTCAAGGCTGTATCCACACAGGGCTGGTGAGGACGCCAGCGGCCTGGTGGAGGTGGTTCGGGAGGAAAGGGCTCTGAAAGGCAGCGTGGAGTCTGTGGAGCAAGAGGACCCCAACCCATTCCTCTGGGAGCTCTCCGCCCCGGAGGCAAGCCGTGGGCGGAAGCGGGGTCTGCGGCCCGCAGGTGTGGCCAGAGCCCCGGGAAAGCCGCCTCCCCGCTGCCTCCGCCGCCGCCCAGCCCTGAGCGCAGGGGCATGTCCCACAGGCGGAGCTCTGCCCGCTGTGTGCACGGACGAGCTTCCTCCTGCAGCGGTCCCAGCGTCGGGGGGGGGGGGGGACCCTCCTGGTCTCCCTCGTGGGTGGGAGGAGGCCAGCGTCCTGTGGCAGAGCCTGTCCTGGGACAGGGGGCGGGGAGCCCCGGGAGCCCAGGCGGCAGCGTGGCTCCGTGTCCCGGACCAGCGCGGGGCCCGGCCGGGAGGGAGGCCCTCCCCAGGGGCTGGGCGGCTCCGGGAGGGGCTGGCGAGGCCGTGGCGCCTGGAGGCAGGCTGGGACGGACTCAGAAGCGGTGCCTCCGGCCCGGCGGGAGGAGCGGCCGGAGGGAGGGGAGAGAAGCCGCAAGACCGCGGCCACGAAGGTCGAAGGTCGCGGCTCTGGAGGGGGAGCGCTGCGGGATAAGGCCTTGCCTTTTTAAAAGTATGTCTTCATTGATTCTTAGGGAGAGAGGAAGGAAGACGGGGAAGGGAGAGCGAGATAGAAACGTCGTTGGTCTGCCTCCTGCACGCCCCCCATCGGGGATCCGGCCCGCTCCCGGGCATGTGCCCTGCCGGGGAGTCCACTCCGGCTCCCGGGCCGAAGCTCAGCCACGGAGCCACGCCGGCTGGGCAAGGGTGGCTTTTGTTTTCCCCTTAAGAGCACAGGGTCAGGCTCAGAGGCCGTGGCTCGCCAGCCGCTCCGGGTCTCCGGCCTGGCTTGGAGCCTCCGTCCGAGGCCGGGGAGCCGAGCCGCCGCAGCAAGCCCTCGCTCCCGCCCGCTCCCCGCGCAGCCCAGAGCCGGCGGTGCCGCGCCGCACGGCGTGTCAGGGAAGATCACGTTGCAGCAGCTGCTTATGTGGATTACCTCGTCTCGCCGCGCCGCTAAGACCGAGAAAACCTGTCTGAGTCGCAGGAAGGAAAACAGCGCCTCTGACACGTCAAGTTGGCGCTTGTTGGGGAGCCGGGCCCGGTGCACCCCGTAAGTTACCACGTGCTGCCCGCTCCCGCCACCGGGCCGCCCGCAGGCCACAGCGTCCCTGGGTGGTCATCTTGAACCCGCGCCGCGTTCACGGCTGGCCCCGAGCTCCAGGCACACCTCGCCCTCTCCCGGCCGCTCTGTGCAGCCTCCTTTCCCGTTTTACAAAAAACAGCTCGGGCGCCGTCACGCTGGTGCGCACGCTGGGCCCTTTGAGGTGGGATGCTCCCTGCCATCGACCGAACGTTTTTCTCCAAAACATCAGATCATCGCCCGGCCAACGTGGCTCCGTGGCTGAGTGTCGGCCTGTGAACCAGGAGGTCTCGGTTCGACTCCGGTCAGGGCACAGGCCCGGGTTGCAGGCTTGATCCTCAGTGTGGGGCGTGCAGGAGGCAGCCAGTGATTCTCTTTCGTCACTGATGTGTCTCTCTCTCCCTCTCCCTTCCTCTCTGAGGTCAATGAAAACATATGAAAAAGGAACACACAGAAAAGAAACGTCAGAGCCTGGTCTACCGGACGTGGGACGAGCCCATTTTACAGGAGGGAAACTGAAGCACATGCTTGGGAAAAGCTCTTAGAAGGAGGCTTTTCCGTGTGGAATTAAGTATCTTTCCCGAGCCCTGAGGGCCCCCCATCCCCGCCTCTCTTCTCTCCTCAGTGCTGCTTTCAACAGCATCGCCGCTTCTCTTCCTTGCCCCCGAGGCTGCCGGGTCCCTCGCGGCGCGCAGAGCGAAGGCGGTCGTGGAGTCATTTGCTGGTGCGGCGACGTCGGAGCCCTGCTCCTGACGCCACCAACCAGGTCCAGTGTCCACTGGGAGGCGGTGGAAGGGAATGCCACGCTTCCTCCGGGGCTTCGGGCTCGAGGCCTGCGGCGAGGGGCCCTGGCCCTGCCTGCACCCCTCTCCCCGAGGAGCAGAGGCAGGTGGTGTCATCCGTCTGGTCTGGGGCGTTCGTGACACGCTGCTAATTACCTGTGACCCCGACACCGAGTTCCCGTGGGCCATCGCGTGGCTGGTCATGTCAGAGGATAGATAGAGGCTTCTCTTGTCAAATGTTTCCTCCACACGAAATTCCAGGGCTCCTCACACGTGGAGAGAAGTGGCATAAACACACACACACACACACACACACACACACACACACACGGGATGGCCCTCAGGGCAGGGCCAGGAGACACCACCCGGCGCTGCTCCCTGGACGGGGGAGGGAAGGAGACGTGCCGTGTGCCCTCTGAGTGGCCTGGGGCTTGGGGTCTTGTTCAGCCGCCTGTAGCCACGCCCGGGCCCCAGAGGTGGCGTTTTAAGACTCGGCGGGGGGAGGGGGTCACCAGTCCAATGTCGGTGCTCAGAATGTCATCAAGGAACCAGGATATTCTTGTTGTCTTGCCATTCTTTCCCAAAATATATTTTACTGATTTCAGAGAGGAAGAAAGAGAAGGGGAAAGAGAGAGATGGAAATGTCAGGGATGAGAGAGAAACATGGATCGGCTGCCTCCTGCACACCCGCTAGTAAGGACTGAGGCCGAAACCCAGGCATGTGCCCTGACCAGCAATGGAACCGTGAGCTCCTGGTTCATCGGTCGATGCTCAACCACCGAGTCACACCGGCCAGGCTGTCCGGCCATTCTTCCTACGAGACATGGCTCTCGTCTCACGGCTCCCCTTCTGTGACTGAGAGCTGATGGGTGTCAACAGCTGTGGGCTGCTGGCCGCATCGGGCCCGCTTTGTCACTGAAGCTACGGCAGCACGAGCACACCTCCTCCCTAGTCTGCTGTCCGTGCCCGTGGCTGCTCTCCCCGGCAGATGTGGTGACACCCTTACCGTCCCAAAGCCCCAAACCGTCCTTGTGGCGGCCTGGGTAGGAGTGGGCTGGCCCCAGGTAAGAGGAATCAGCTCAGCCGAAACCGGTTTGGCTCAGTGGATAGAGCATCGGCCTGGGAACTGAAGGGTCCCGGGTTCGATTCCAGTCAAAGGCATGTACCTTGGTTGCGGGCACATCCCCAGTGGGGGGCGTGCAAGAGGGAGCTGATCAATGACTCTCATTGATGTTTCTAGCTCTCTCTCTCTCTATCTCTATCTCTCCCCCCCTTCCTCTCTGTAAAAAATCAATATATATATATATATATATATATATATATATATATATATTTTTAAAGAGGAATCAGTTCAAATACTCTCACGCCCTCTGTTTCCTGGTTTAAGGGAAAAGCAGGTGGGCACGGGGCCGCCTCCCGATCAGCCCGTCCTTGGTAGCAAGGACACCAGTGTCGGGCTGGGCCGTGGTCGCCGGGGGCCGGGGCCGGCCCTTGGCCCTTCCCGCCCTCCGTCTTGGGGAGCTGGGACTCTGTGCCCCGAAGGCCCCCGCCTCCCGTGTCAGCGACGCCTGGTGGCGACAGGCCCGGAGCCTCCGCGGTCCCTCTCAGCACACGCTGGCCCGCCCCCCGGCAGTCCCATCCCAGGCCCCTCCGGACGCGCTCCCCGCCTCTCAGCCGCCGAGACCCTGTCCTGACCACCCAGGTCCTCCAGTTCTTGCAAGACGTCCCCACCCTAATGTTTTATTCCGGGATCCAGACTCTGAGCATCCTCTCTCCGGAGGGCTAACTTGTGGGGAAATGTGTGAGCTAGCATTCTCTTTCTCCTCTTCTTTTTTTAATCAACCCTCCCCCCCCACCCCCCATTCCAGCTGACAGGCAATATTACGTGAGCTTCGGGTGGCCAGCGCAGGGGGCAGGCATTCCTGTGACTTAGGCAGTGGTCTCCAGCTGTGTCTAGTTCAGGGGTGGGCAAACTACGGCCCGCGGAGCCCAAAGAGCGAAGGGTTCTCTTGCTCTCCCCTCCGCTCCTTCACCAGCAGCCCAAGAGGAGAGTGCCAGCACGGTCAGGCTGCTTTTGTTCCGGCCCTCCGGTCCAGTTTAAGAACCCACTGTGGCCCTCGAGTCTAAAAGTTTGCCCACCCCTGGTCCAGTTCCACCTGGCACCGTCCGGCTTCTCCCCCGCCCCTGACTGCGTTCCCTGCGCTGTGCCTCGAACCCGGGGCTGCCTCACACCACGTGACCGGGCCCTCTCTCCAGCGTGTTCCGGGCAGCCCTGTCTCAGAGGCAGCGAGTTAACCACACCTGCCGCCGGAGACAGCGCCGGCCGCGGAGCGCGGGCGCCCCGGCACGAGGCGGAGCGCCCCCTGATTGATGGCGTCCCTGGGCGGGCGGCGGGGAGGCGTCTGGGAGCCTGTGTGCGGCTGTGCGGCCGGGGGCAGCGGGGAGGGGGACACGCCTCACGCGCTGGAACGGGGCGAGCCCACAGAAACCATGTTGGCCTGGGTCCCAGGTGCAAGTTCGTGCGGAGCCGCGCGCGGTGATGGCTGGTCCCTTGGGTGACAGCTGCTGGGGAGGCCGGAGGCCGGCTGCCTCGCCAGAGGTTCCGACGCTCCTGGCCTCCTCTGCCGGCCCTGGCAGCCCCGAGCAGGCCCTTGGGTCACCCGTCCCCGCCCCGCAGGCCCGGGTCCCGGGAGCGGCCTGCTCACTGCCCCTCTCGTTGGCGTCGTCCTGGGGGAAGGGGATGTTGGCGGGATATCAACCTCCTCCCTCCACACCAGCAGGAACCCTCTGTCTCCTGATTTGAAGGAAGAACCGGGATGGGCACAGGGCCAGCACCCAGGGCCTGGGGGAGCCCACCTGTCCCACGGGGCCAGCCGGCAGAGGGAAGACTCGGCGACATGGGGGAAAGCGGGGGTCAGAGAGACTCGGGCCCTGCCCCTGGCGTCTGCCCTGGCCGGGGGCCGGGGGCCGGGGAGGGAGCCGGGGAAGGACTCGGCCACTGCTGCTGTCTTCATAAAGGAAGGGGGCCCTCACGTTAGGCCCCGAGGCCGCTGGCTCCACAGGATCGAGCATGGATTTGCCATTCGGAGCCCTTGACACGGAGGGAAACGCATCGTGAAGCGGAGGAAGAGGCTGGCGCATCACTGAGCCTTTGCAGACTCAGCTTGGACGCCGGCGGCAGCGGCAGACCGTCGGGGCGTCCGCAGGAAACAGCACCATGGATCCCGTGGTCGCCTCCACCGCCATCGCCGCGGAAAGGAAACCTGGACTGCGGGGGTGGCCCAGTCTCCCGGGAGGACCCCACAGATGCCCGGGACAAGGCCCGCGGCCACGGGCTCACCCTCACTGGGTGCCGGCCCCTCTCACCCCTAGCCTCTCTCGCACCAGCAAAACAGAGCTGTCTCCCATTCGAGACACCCCCCTTTCCACAGACAATGCCCCCATTGTGAGCCCCGAGAACGCGGCAGCCGGTGTCTCTGGCCCGCGTTGGCGCCGCTGGCATTTGTCTCGCTGTAGGAGAGCTTTTGGCTCTGCCCCGCGCACGCTGTGGGTTACAGCTTGCTAGAGTTGTCGGGACAAGTCAGCCATTTCCCTCTCGGCGTTCGTTACCAGAAAAAAATTCCATTGTCCTTCCTGAGAGTGACTGTGACTCACCTCCTTGCTGGGACGGGGCTGCAGTGTAGGATCTGGTCAATGGCGTGCTCTCCGCGGTGAGAGTAACGCGATGTTTAGGGACAGATGCTGGGCCGGGCATGGCACATGCATTCCCGGCCACACCCGCAGGAAGCTGAGGAACGCCGCAGAAATGTGGGAAGGAGCGACTCTTCGGAGCTCGGAGCAGCTCCCAGCAGGAGGCTGCGCCCTGAATTCCAGGGGCAGCTCACATGCAGGTGGAAGGACCAGATTTCCACATTAGTGACGACTTATTGTGAGAAAAACCTTTTCACTTTGGTTTTTGCAAAATCAAAACAATTTTATTCTTTCTTTATACTTTTTAGGTAAATGTTTCTGTGCTTACATTTAAAAAATATGTATTTTATTGATTTTTTTCAGAGAGATAGAGAGTTAGAAACATCAATGAGAGAGAATCATCAATTAGCTGCCTCCTGCACGCCCCCCACTGGGGATGTGCCCGCAACCAAGGTACATGCCCTTGACCGGAATCGAACCCGGGACCTTTCAGTCCACAGGCCGACGCTCTACCACTGAGCCAAACCGGTTCCAGCTGTGCTTACATTTTTTAAAATTATTGTATTTACGAGCGAGGGGGAAAAGTCATCCGTGCTCTCAGGAACCTTTCAGAAAAGACGCGGAGGAGCAAGGAAGGAGACATGAATACCCGTCGCCTCGCCATCGGGGAGAGTCAGCAGCGAGAGGGTCCGCAGCCGTGCGGCCTGCTGTTCTGTCCGCTCACCCCTGGGTGCAGGTGGCCCGGATGCGAATGCGCGGCACACGGCGTCTGCTTGCTTTCCAAACCTTCATTAGTAAATGAGCCACCTCGTCCTTCGTCTGTTTGGAAACCACGCAGGCTTGTGAGATGTCAGAATCCTAGGCTGCTGCCGCGGCAAAGGCGGGGGCATTTTCATAGCAAACGAATTGTCCGCCGTCTCCTCGGCACCTGGACGCAAAGGCCGGACAGTCCGGAGGAAACAACTGCTATTTTTTTTTTACCTAGAACTTAAATAAAAAATGTATCCTTGAATCTTTGCCCAGGAACATGTGGAGAGAGAGAGAGAGAGAGAGAGAGAGAGAGAGAGAGAGAGAGAGAGAGATAGATGAGAAAGAAGTCGGTCTTCTGTCTTCTGCACATGCGCAGACCAGGGATCAAACCCAGACGATGATGCTCAGCCCACTGAGCCACCTGTCCGTGCTGACCCTCTCGAGTAGTTATTATATTGAAGTGAAGCTTCTGATTGTCATGTAGCCGAACGCAGTGACGGCGGGCTGTGAGCGGCCCCGCAGGCTGGGATAGTTTGGGGTGCACTTCCCCACAAGCTAGCCTGGGCCCCCCATCGGCCAGGAGGCGTGTGACACAGATCCAAGAACATGGATTTTTACGTCCAAGACTCTCGCTCTCCCGCGGTGCCATTATTCACTCCCGACACTTCTCTCTCATTCCTGCCCCGGCGAGCGGTGCGCGAGCCAGCGCAGGATTCGGGCTGGGAGTGGGGGCGGGGCGGGAGTTATAAATATATTGTGTTTGAAAGTGCTTGCCTTATATAGGCAAGGTCCAAGCTCATTTTAGTCAAAATGTAGTGTTGTTTTTTCTCTCCTTCTTACATCACGTGTTGCCTGTCTAAACAAAAAGAGATTATACGGTGAAACTAGAATCCAATGAAAACTTACCTGCTTGGGGTTTGGTTGAAAACCACCGTCGGCCGAACTCGCCGAGGGCTGCCAGAGGGGAGAGATCTCCACGGGCTGGAATTTGGCCGGGTTCCTGCCCCCGAACGTGGTGGTGACGTGAGCGCCGGCCTGAGTCACCGGGGCTCGCGGGTGTGACCGGGGAGGTGAGGGCACAGCCCGCTGCCCTCCAGGTGGGCACGGAGGGTGCTCTGGGCTGTGCCCTCCTCGCCCCATCGCCGAAACGACCCGGAGAGCCGGAGAGCCGGAGAGGACCAGCTCCCGGGAAGGAGCCGGAAGACGTGGAGACCCCGGGCAGGGCGGCCCCGGCATCACGTGGCTGAGTGCCCTCTGCTGAGGGGACCGCAGGCTGGGGACCGCGGAGAGGGGTCACGGCAAGGCAGACGGGGGGGGGGGGAGGAGAACTGAGCCCCGCTGCTGGTGGAAATGGGGTTTCCCTGAACAAGAAAACAGCCCTCAGTCCCCCTCCCCTCCGCCACGGCACCGTGTCTCACCGAGTCCACAGAGCAGCGCGGAGACACCGACACCGCGAGGTCAGGTTTCTCGCAGGGTGGGTTTGCGGCGCGGGTGAAATCGAACCCTCGGATGCGGTGACGGCACCCGCACGTCACAGCGGCACGTGAGGGTGTTGTCCCGGGCGGATTCGCACGCCGGCTTCCCGGGGCCTGAGTTAGCGTTCGTTCGGGGAAAGCGCGTGACGACCGCCTCCCCCGTGGAAACAGCCCCCACCACCCGTCCCTCCTTCGTCAGAGCGCCGGCTCGAAGGAAAACAGCGGCTCAGGGACCGGGAGACTCCCCGCGCTGACCCGGGCCCGGGGGACCTCCCGTGGGGCGGGCTCTGGACCAGGAGCCTCACGCGGGTCACGCCGGCCGGCCGCCCCTCGAAACCAAGGGCGACCAGATAAACGCACCGCACGCGCGGCGCCGGCCGGGGGGGGGGGGGCGAGGGACGGGCACAGGCGGGCACAGGCGGGCACAGGCGGGCGGCCCACGGCGCACTGACGGTGCGCTCCGGGCTGCCGGAGGCCACGCAGGCTGTCGTGTGAGGCCGGAGGGGGAGAGGGTGCCAGGTCCTCTCTGCTGGAGGAGAATGAGGAGAATGAGAGAGCCACCTCTGAGGTCCAGGGGTCACACTGGGTGACGCCCACCCCCCCTCGGTCCGGGTGACACCCCCAGCGGGGCTCACCGAGGCCACAGCCCCCGGGTCCGGGCGAGGACTGCCGGGAGCAGGCTCCCCCGAGGAGGCGGCTGCCTGTGGCGGGCTTGTGCCCCCTCCGGGGCGAGCCATGGGGAGGGGCTGGACAGCCCAGAATATGCCCGCTCCCAGCCTTCCCCCACTCTGGCCAGGCCGCGCTCAGCGGAAACCAGTTGGGTCCTCACGACCCCTCCCCGTATGGCCATCGGGGGCGCCCTCCCTCCCCTCGCCGGCACCACCCCCCCCCCCCCACACACACACACCCGCCCGCCAGTGTGCACAGCCCTGCTCGGGCCTGGACGGTCTCTGTGTCGGGGCAGGTGCTTGCCCTGGAGCTTGGTGGCAACCCTGGCCTCCAGGTGACCCGGCAGAGCACGCCGGCGGCGGCGGGCTTTGGCCTGTGGGAGACGGAGCCCCCGCGCGGCCTCCAGACCCCGCTGGCTCGGCGCCCGGGGCTGCGTGTGGCTGCTTCCTGTCCTCGGAGCTGGTAAAGGGCTTTCCCACGGGCAGGAGCGTGCTCAGAGGCGCGAGCCGGGGCCCACGGGGGCCGGTCACTGCCGGGCAGGTGTCCGTTCAGATGCTGAGACAGCCCCACGGGCTCCGCGGCTCCTCCGGCAACCTCCCGGCCTGACGCCTGGCAGGGCCCGCGGGCGCAGGGGGCTGGGTCCCGGGCGTCCGGCGGATCGGAGAGGTGCTCCGAGCACCAGGTCCGCCTGCGTCTCTGTCGGCGCTTTGGGCGGATGACTCACTCGGCCCGCTGAAGGTCAGCACGACCGCTGGAGCAGGTTCTGGGTCATCTGCCTCCGCCGCCGCGTCTCCGCCGAAGGCCTTCCCTCCCGGTCCTAGAGGTCAGGCAGGAGGAGCTCAGGTTGGCGTCCGCGGCTCCCCTCCACCCTCCTGTGCGAGTGACGTGCCATTGTCTGTCACTTGGGGTGCCCTGAAGACCCAGCGAGACTCCCAGGCAGACGTGACCCCGAGATGTTACAGCTGTATCTGGGAGGCATTCCGTTAGTACAAAACATCGCCCGCTATCTGATGCCTGCTCCCAGAGCCGAGCGTCCCCCGAGCTTCTAGGGCCTGGTTAGGGCAGCTGGTCCTTGTTCTTGAAACAGAGTTTTGCTGTCCTGAGAGTGCACCCCCCCCCCCCTACTTTCCAGCCCAGGTGCTGCGTGATCTGCAAATGCACAACACCAGAGATGTTAAGGTACCCCTCCGGACTCCTGTGTCTTTAAAGTAGAGGGAAAGCCACAGCCGAGGCGCAGAACCTGCCGGAGAGGCGAGGGGTCCGCCTCGGAGGAGAAACGTAAGATCTCAGCGTAAGGCCCTGGCCGGGGGCGCCGCTGGTTAGAGCGCGTCCGGTACACCAGGGTGTGGGTGCCACACGGGCAGGGCGCGTGTGAGAATCAGCCCATGGCTGTGTGAATCAGTGGAACAACAAACCAGGGTCTCTCTCTCTCCTTTTCTTTCTCTCTAAAGTAAATCAGTCAGAGAGAGAGAGAGAGAGAGAGAGAGAGAGAGAAGAAAGAAAGAGAGAAGAAAGAGAAAGAGAGAGAGAGAAAGAGAGAGAGAGAGAGAGAGAGAGAGAAAGCAAGAAAAAGAAAGGTCTCTAGCTAGTTTGGCTCAGGATAGAGTATCCGCCTGTGGACCAAAGGGTCCCGGGTTCGATTCTGGTCAGGGGCATGTACTTCAGTTGCAGGCTCCTCCCTGGCCTGGGCCCCGGTTGGGGTTCTTGCAGGAGGCACCGAGCGCGCAGCCGGCCCCAGATGTGGGCGTCCCTCACTCAGCTACTCCATCTCGGAGTGTTTCTCCTGCTCGCAGCTCAGCGGGGGGCAGGACCCCGAGGCACAGGGGTCCTACGGGAGTTCCCGGCTTCCCGACACAGCCAGGCCCGTGGGCTAACGACACGGACACGATACTGATACTGAGCTGGGCGTGCGGACAAAGGCGAGGCAGTGCCACCGAGCTGTAGCTGATGGTTTGTTATCGGTGTCCCTCCTTCTCCCCCTCCCCGGCCCAGGAGCCGAGCCGCTCAGAGGCAGACACACCGTCTGTGTCGCTCACCACTGGGTCCCCAGCACCCAGCCCTGCTGGCGGCGGGACCCGCTCAGGGGCGTGAGTGTCTGCGGTGAGAGTGATCCCCCGGGGGTGCTGAGGGGGAGCGCTTCCCGCCACCTGACGGGAGGGGCCGTGTTCAGAGGAGACGGTGCCCCCTCCGATCCAGCCTCAGAGCAGGAGGGGTCTGACTTGGAGGAGGGGGTTCGGTCAGGAAGAAAGGGCAGCGTTTCCAAGGGCGATGCGTGCACTGAGCTTAGCCGTCGGGCCGTGATGGGCAGGGGCGGGAGGGCGGGTCTGAAGACGCTTAGGAGGCTGGGCTGGGGGGGGGGAGGGGCTTTCATGGACCGAAGACGAGACACTCGTGAACAGGGTAACATGGCTGGCTTTCCCTCTCAGGAGGAAACTGGTAGCACTGGGAGGGTGGGGTGGGGTGGGGCAGGGCAGACTCTGAGACTAGGGGGTCTGCGGTCACCCCGGGAAGAGACGGGGAGTGTCCCGCAGAGGGTAGTGGCAGCAAAGAGGAAGAGGAAGGGGTGCGTCTGAGGGGAGTTTAAGGGACGTAAGCTATGGATGCTCTGGGCTGATGTGGGACGCTGATGTGGACCTGGGTGGGGCTGGCCAGCTGGTGATAGCGGGGAGTGAGGGAGCCCCCCAGGGGGGGGCGGGACCTGGCCTTGGGCACTGGCTTTACAACATAGCGGTCCGAGCAGAAACACGTGCTGCGGGGCGTCTCCATGTGGCCAGCGGGCCCGTCCGGACCCTGCCTCCGGAGGCCGGGGTGCTGCTGGGGACTGAGGCAGGAGGGGTGCGGCGGGGGACTGAGGCAGGAGGGCATCCCGGGGACAGGAACGCCAGCGCGTGAGGCCCATCCTGCCGGGGACACGGCCGCAGCGGGGCCTCCGGGGGAGCGAGGCCGGCAGCGCAGACCTTGGCGTGGAGACACGTGCGTTCCTCTGTCCAGCAGCCACGGCCCTCGGCTCTCCGCTGGCAGCTCCCGGTCTTCGGAGACGCGCTCTGGACAGCCTCCAGCAGACTGGGCGCCGGGAGGGACATTGCGAAATCGGGAGCGCGGCCTCGCTGAACCCAGCGCCGAGCGGCCGGCCTGGCTGCGGCGGAGGCCCCGGGGGCCGCGTCCCCCCGCCCGCTCCGGCTCCCACTCCCACTCCCGGGGTCAGGAGGCCCCGCGATTGCGTGGCTCGGGCCGCGGTCGGGCTGGACTGTTTGCTCCTCGTTTCGCCGGCCACATGCTACTGCTTCGCCCTGAGCACGAGGCGACCTCAAACGCATTTCTTTCTTTTTTTTAAAAAACATATTTTATTGATATTTTACAGAGAGGAAGGGAGGGAGATAGAGAGCTAGAAACGTCGATGAGAGAGAAACATCGACCAGCTGCCTCTTGCACACCCCCCATCGGGGATGTGCCTGCAACCAATGTACATGGCCCTGACCGGAATCGAACCTGGACCTATCAGTCCGCAGACCGACGCTCTATCCACTGAGCCACACCGGTTTCGGCTCAAACGCATTTCTTTCTGAAAGCGTAGCAGCGAGGGAAGAGGAAGCTGAGCCGATGAGACAGCGGCTTCTCTGGCTCCTGGACGGGCCCGGCCTCATGGAACCCAGAGAGAGGGAGCGACGTGACTGACCGTTTCTCCGGGACGGCGAGGGGTTGCTTCCGCAGTGACGCCGGGCCAGCCCCGCAGCCAGCCCTGCCAGAGCTTCGTTTCCGCCTCATCTGTTCATCACAGGGTCAGCCAATCCCGAGCTGAGCCGCACTTTCCCCAATCGAGGGAGGGTTCCAAATACAAAGTCACCAAGGACGCCACAGCACTCCGAACACCTCCGCCCCTGCCCAAGTCCAAGGCGAACAGAGTGTGTGCCGTGCATTGTCCCGTGAGCTGTGCCAGACATCCATTTTCCTCCCGGACAAGCCTGGATGCCTTTTATTTTCCTTCTTACTGTTTCCCTGTGATATGATTGTATTTTGGAGGGAATACAGAGTCATTCGGAGATGTTTTTACAAACCCCTGGCACAGGCAGCTGCTTACGGCAGCAGGAAGAGGGTCGGAGCCCCCGGGACAGATGGCGAGGAAGGAGCTCTGTCTCTTGTTCGGTCCTCTGCTCCTCGCGGAAGGTGAACAACGTCTTCAGTTTCAAATAAATAAATAAATAAATAAACCACTGAGTAAAAGTTCTTTATGGGATGCGGTGATGAGAAAACTTCAGGAATTTATTTTGTTTATTTACATGTTGATTTATAGCTCACTTGTTTTTTCCCCAAAAATGATTTACGGCCACCAAGTGAATATGCTTGCAAAATTCAAAAGGTTTGTTACAGAAAAAAATTGAAGTGTTTACTTAGCCATTGCTGCTGAACTAGGTAGATAGGAATTTTTTCAGTTGAATAATTTAAAAAATGTGTTTTTTTTAAATTGATTTTAGATAGACAGGGTGAAGGGAAGAGAGAAGCATCAATGAGAGAAAATCATTGGTTGGCCACCTGCCGCACATCCCACACGGGGGACCAAGCCTGCACCCGGGCCTGGGCCCTGAGCTGGGATGGGACTAGGATCTCCTGGTGCCTGGGTGTGTACTCACCCAGTGAGCAACACCAGCTGCGCTTAATGGAGCAATTTGAAGGAATATTTCTTTCTATCTATCTATCTATCTATCTATCTATATCTATCTTGGTGTTTATTTAACAAATGCTTATTGGTTCTGCTCTTTGCACAATTTTAAGCCCTGGGATCCAAAGCAGGTATAAGATTGGGATGGGCCTTCAGCCACTGTCCATGAGAGAAGATCTGAGCGGCCTTCACTTTGCTCAGTAGTTGCACAAATAACTACTTCTGACCGAAGAGAAAATTGTTCTCAGACTCATCCGATGTTTGTTTTACTACCAGCGTTTTCATCCTAACCCAATTCAGACTACTCTCCCAGTCCTCCCCCCCCCCCCCCCCCCCGCACACACAATGAATATAGCAGCTTTATTTGTTAACAGTCAAAATGATGGACAGTTGAGGTCTCCTGAGCTGGGTGTTAACCTGTGGCACATCCATACCAGGCTACAAACAGGGAAGAGCCAGCGAAGCACACAGTAGCCAGAGAGCTGTGCTGAGGAGAACAGGCAACCGCAGAAGGTTCCTGCAGTGTTGAGGTGGGATTATGCAGCATTGCTGCATTGTCAGCATTTTGCAGATGGGGTTATGCAGCATTGCTACAATGACACTTGCAGGTGGGGTTATGCAGCATTGCTACAATGATGTCAGCGTTTTGTAGATGGGATGGATATATCAGCATTGCTATCAGGGCTCCATTCTGCAGATGGAACACAGACAGTGGCTGTCAGTCAGGGACCAGTGTGGGAGAGGCAGGTGGATGTGATGGACTCGGTTAATCACGGGCTCACCAGAGGCACCTGTGAAACACAAAGGCACTCAGGCCTCATGCTTGGACCTCGAATCCAGCGGGCGTGGGAGGTGGGGGTTGGAATCTCGCGTTCTACCCGGGGGCCAGGTGACTTGGGTACGTGGCGGAGCGTAAACAACGAGGCGCGGGAGTGTGAACGCTGGCTGGGCAGGGACCCGGTCTTGTTTACGCGGCGCTTCGCGTTAGCCCGGGGCCAGGCACGGGAAAGGTGTTCAGCAGGCGGAGGACTTCTCCTCCGTGGGGACTCACTCCAGGTGGTGGCTCTGTCTGACTTCCTTGCTGTCTGTCTGTGCTCTTCACCTCTCGACACTGTCCCTGCGCGGTCTGCACCCTCCTCTCCGCTCACCATGGCTTAGCACCCTCCTGTCGTCTGGATCAATAGCGTCTGCTCGGATAGAACGCTAATCGCCCCGCAGGGGATTACTCAGAGTCCTGGCCCCGGGCCGGAGGATCTTCGTGGAGAGGCAGCGTCTGCGGGGCTGGGTGTAGAGCAGTCTTAGGACTACTCCAGCCTGCGTTTTATGTAATATCTTTCTCTCGGGGCTGAAATCCCTCTCCAGACGCCGTGTAGCAAGCAGCCTATTCATCCCGCTGTAGGTGTGTGTGTTGTCTTAAGGATGCCTGACACATGAGTCCCGGTGATTGGACCACCAAGAATGCGGTGGCACGGATCCCTCCACCTGGCTGCCGGGCCTCGGGGTGCCTGACAGAGGTGTGTCCCGACAAGCAACGGCATCTCCCCTCAGACAAGCCATCGTTTGACACTCAGTTTATAACTAGGTGTTACCTTCGCTGGAGGGGGAGACGGGGCTGGGGCGGGCCAGGGAGGCGTGTCTTGGCGAGGAGGATGTGGTCGGATGGGACCTGCGTCTCGGGTGGGAGGACAGGGAGGATCTGACCCAACAAGTCGGAGACGGGTAACTGGCTGAAAGTGAAATGGAAGAGATTTCCCCCCCCCCCCAAGGTCACTGATTGGTTGGCACGGCCATGGATAAAACTGAACTCTGACCTGAACTCCGGTCGCCGGACCCCCTCCCACGGGGGTGGGGGGAGTGCTTCCATCTTCCCAGGGCTGACCGGTGATGGTGGCTGGGATTTGACTGACGCACCTCTGTGTTGTCTGGATGAGGCAGAGAGTTTGTCCTCAGAGAATGGTGTGTGTGTGTGTGTGTGTGTGTGTGTGTGTGTTCCCACTGAGCCCTGGATTCTAGCAGGAGATGCATGGAGGTTATTTACCCCATTCTCCTGGAACACGTATGAGGAGGAGCACATCGGAGCCGAGATGCACGTCCACAGACGGCCACTGAGCACGGGGGCCCGCGTCTCTGTCCTCCCGGTCAGTAGCTGCTACTCCGAGCACCGGAGATGGCTCCACCCCCGTTCCCTGTGCTCTCGGGGGCCTGTGTGCATGCGGAGAAGACAGGTCCGGGGCAGGTCCTCAGGGTGTGCCGGCTCCGCGTGGCCGGAGCCCCATCGGCTCAGCCAGCGGGCCCTTCGGCGGCGGCACGGGGCCTCGTGTGTGCGGACCCGGGGGCTCTGGCGGTCCTGGGCAGGAGGGAGCACTAGTGAGACTGGGGCCCGCCCCACCCCGGCTCCAGCGCCCCCGGATGCAAATCCTAGTGTTTGTTTTGAACCCGCTCACCCCCTGTGAAAGCTGTAGCTGATGCAACGGTAATTAGTTTCTTCGGAGAGCTTCTAACTTTCCCTCTGGAAACAGAGCTCCAGTGGCACAGTCGTCGACGAGGGGTTTTCTAGCACGGGAGCTGGAGAGTCTCACTTTCGGTGCCGGGGCAGAGTTCAGGCGGGGTGCCGCCGAGTGCCAGCCCGGCCATCGGTCTGCCTGGTCACGTGGCGTCACTGCTGACCGCCCGCACCGGTCTCTGACAACCACGTGGAGGCCGCGGTCGCCTTGTGGGTCTGGGAAGGCGTTCTTCCTGGACTCCGGAGTGGCTCCGGCCGCTGCCCTGGCATCCCGGACCGGCCCTCGGGGGCCGAGCAGGGGCGCACCGTCAGCGGCCGTGGTGCCGGGACTCACAGTCTGTTGGGAGGCGAGCTTGTCTGGTCTCTGACAGCCAGCTGTGTGTCCTGAGCAAGTCACCTCGCCTCTCTGAGGGGTGGTCATCCATCGCGTGTCAGTGAGGAGCCTGGGTCTTTGGGATGGGATGGTCTCTGCCGGGCCTTAAATGTTGTGAGCTGACCATTTGGTTTTTAGTGGGAAAAATCTCCAAACAAATGGCTCCCACATAGAATTGTAACGTCTTTTTATGCTATTACTGCTGCGCATCCCATGTTCCTAGAATGCTGTGGACATGCTAGTTCTACTGCATATTCCGTGTGTGTGTGTGAGTGTGTGTGTGAGTGTGTGTGAGTGTGTGTGATGGGTGTGTGAGTGAGAGTATGTGTGAGTGTGTGTGTGTTTGTGAGTGTGTGTGTGTGAGAGTGTGTGTGAATGTGTCTGTGTGACTGGGCGTGTGAGTGAGAGTATGTGTGTGTGTGTGAGAGAGTGTGTGTGGTGTGTCTGAGTGTGTGTGTGTGAGTGTGTGTGAGAGAATGTGAGAGAGTGTGTGTGGTGTGTGTGAGTGTGTGTGTGAGAGTATGTGTGAGCATGTGTGAGTGTGAGAGAGAGTGTGTGGTGTGTCCGTTTCCCCTCCCCAGGAGGAGTGCCGCAGGGCGGACACCCTGGTGGTGGACGCTCAGGGCAGGTGGCCGCGGCCACCTCACACCCTGCTGCCCGGACACCGTGCGGCCAGGGGCGGGCGCGAGGCTCTTCCCGAGGGGAGCTGGCTGTTCCTCGGGGCGTCTCTGCGGCGGAGCCAAAGCAGGACGCTGGGTGCCCAGTCCCCTGCTGCCCTCCCTCCCCGAGACCTGCCTGCATCCCCCGAGCCCGGCCCGGGGTCTGGGGAAGCCTCCTCCCCCCTCACGGCTCCGGAGCACCTCCGGCTGGGGGCCACCGCCGCCCGCAGGCCTCGGGGGCTGCCCCGGCCCCGGTGAGGAGGCGCGGCGGGGGCGCCGGTGACCAGGACACCTGTGCCTGCGGCGGCCCAGCTGGGCTGCGGGCCAGTCCGGGCAGGCAGCCGTCTGCGAGGCCTGCTCCCGCGCGGCGCAGCGCAGACAGGGAGAAACTTGCCGTCATGTTTCTTGGCACGGCCGCGGCCCAGCCCGGCTAATTATGTCTGAGCAGAAGAATAGCGTCTGGGCACCTGCAGCGCCCGCGCGGGCCCTCCTCCGCCAGAGCCAGTCCCCGAGCTCCGCCCGCCGCCCCTCCGCCCGCCCGCAGCGGCGCCCGCGGCCCCGTGTCGCTGCGCCTGTCCACGGAAGATCTCTCCGGCTACTCCTCACGTCCCTGCCACCTCTCTGGGGCTTAGGCTCGGTTCCCCAAGAAGCAGCCTCCGAGATGGAGGCTGCTGGGAGGGCGCTTTGTGGGCGTGCTCTCCATGACAACGCGGAGTGGAGGGAGGGTACGGTGGTCACGGAGGCCAGGGCTGGACCAGGAGGTGCCCTGGCGCTGGGCAGGGCTGTCCCAAAGCAAGGACAGGCGGGCGGGCAGGCATCTACCCTGACATCAGCGGAGGAAATCCAGTGCCCGCCGAGGGCTCTGTGCTGCAGCCTCAGGAGTTTTACACTAAAACCAGTGAGAGGCAGCCCTCTCTTTGAGAAGTAGTGTTGCTCAAGGGAAGCCGTGTGTGTGTGTGTGTGTGTGTGTGTGTGTGTGCATGCAGGTATGTGTGTCTCCATCCAAAATTACCCATGAGAAAACACGGCACTCAAGAAGAACCTGGGCAGGACATGCTGTCACCTCGAGCAGGGCGGCCATGACGTGGCCTCCGCTGGGCCCTGCGTCTGTGTCCTGTGGCTGTGCAGGGTGCGCCCTCAGAACTCCAGGGGCCACTCTTTATGGCACACTAAACCCCAACTGCCCCATTCACATGACCCGTCCTCCCCAATGACCTGATGAGATGAGCGCACACTCTGGCCTCTTACATTTCACACCCCCTCATTCTGTTCTTACTGATTTGTTTTGGTCTGCTTGTTCTATCAGTTATTGAGAGAGGGTATGGTAGAGTCTCTGGCTTTCATTGTGGGCTCTTTATTCCTTTGGTTCTGTTGGTTTTTGCTTGAAATATTTTCTTTTTTAAAAAAATATATTGTATTGATTTTTTACAGAGAGGAAGGGAGAGGGATAGAGAGCTAGAAACGTCAATGAGAGAGAAACATCGACCAGCCGCCTCCTGCACACCCCCTACCAGGGATGTGTCCGCAACCAATGTACATGCCCTTGACCGGAATCCAACCTGGGACCTTCCAGTCCGCAGGCCGACGCTCTACCACTGAGCCAACCCGGTTTTGGCACTTGAAATATTTTCAAACCCTGTTTTGAAGATGTTTATATGTTTACTAGAGACCCATGCACAGAATTTGTGCAAGAGCGGGCCCTCCTTCCCCCGGCTGCCGGCACCGGCTTCCCTCCGGCACCTGGATCCGGGCTTCCCTCACAGCCCCGGCTCCGCCCAGAAGGTCCTCTGGTCTAATTAGCATACGACGCTTTTATTATTATAGATTCATTTTACCCGAGCCTTTTAGTTAAAGCACAAGTCTCTTGGAAACGGCATGCCAATGGATTTTGCCTTACTATTTACTATGGTGATCTCTGTCTTTTAACTGGAGTGTTTAGCCTGTTTACATTTAATGTGATTGTTGTACAGTTCTGTTTAAATCTACCATCATACTATTTGTTTTCTATTTATCCCATATCTCCTTTATTCCTTTCCTCCCCTATTTTTGGCCCCTTTTGGATGAATTGAGTATTTTGTTTGACTGCATTTTTCTCTACTGATGGTTTATGGGTGATATCTCTTTGTTTCACTTTTTGGCAGTTAGAGAAGGGTTTACAGCACATATCTGTGACATATTATTTGAATTTCAAATAATAGTAGACCACTTCATTGTTAGTGCAAGAGCCTTACCACAATATTTGTTCATTTCCACTTCCCATTCTCTGTAGAGTTTTACATATAAGCCCCACAATACAGTGTTACTATTATTGCTTTAAACACATATTTTTAAGAGACTTAAATAATTTCTTTATATCTACTCCCACATTTATATTCCTGGTGCTGCCTGCCCCTCAGTGCAAACCCAGATTTCCCCGCTCCCCCGCCCCGGGGCCCTTTCCTTTCCGCCTCAGGAACTGCCTGTGACGCACTCTGCTGCCGACGGGCGCTCGCAGGCTCTGCTTGCTCCGACCATCTTCACTGTGCCTTCCTCTGTGGGAAGTATCTTCACTGGACATAGATTTCCATGTTGGCAGTGGTTTTCCTCATTCACTTAAAAGACGTACTATCATGAAGCGCAGGCCTGGAGTTCTTCGTTCACACCTGCATCCCCCTGTGTGGCGGCTCCGGGCCCGGTCCAGGCCCACCTCACCAGGCCCTGCCGGTGTGTGTCAGAGACGCAGCTCCTCCCCACTCTTCCCGATCCTTCTGGGTTCCCACTGGCAACGTTTATAAAACACACACAGACACATACAGATATTTATATCTATATCTATCTATCTATACACACACACACAGACACATACACACACAAACATATAAACACACATATACACATACCCCTAGACATACATATTCATATACACAGAGACATGCACACATAGACACACATGTGCTTCCTTGATCAAGTAGACACTCACAGGCAGTCCTCCTGCATCTCAGGAAAGCAGGGGAAAGGTTTTATCATTAGTGCTGCCACTGCACTACACACTGTGCATGACTACATGGCTACATGGCTACATGGCTACATGGCTACATGGCTGCATGACTACGTGACTACATGGCTATATGACTACATGGCTACATGACTATATGACTGCATGACTACATGACTACACACTGCAGATGACTACATGGCTACATGACTACATGGCTACATGACTACATGACTACACCCTGTGCATGACTACATGGCTACATGGCTACATGACTGCATGACTACATGACTACACACTGCAGATGACTACATGACTACATGACTACATGACTACATAGCTACATGGCTACATGACTGCATGACTACATGACTACACGACTACACACTGCATATGACTACATGACTACATGACTACATGGATACATGACTACATGACTATATGGCTACATGACTACATGGCTACATGACTGCATGACTACACACTGCACGTGACTACATGGCTATATGGCTACATGGCTACATGACTACATGGCTACCTGACTGTGCACTGCCCAGGGAGAACCGCAGCTCCACACTCTGTTGTGGGGCCCGCACTGTCTTTGCTGGCACGGGTGTTGGGTTAACAAGATGAACAGATCGTTACCTCTCCAATGCCCTCGTTTGCTTACACAGAAAATGGACAACTATTTGAAAGGATAGTTTTTCTTCTGTTGGGCCACGTGGAGTTTTCACCGGCTTCTACTGGAGGAGGCGTGCCTGTGAGTCTGGCGTTCTCCCAGTCACACCTGTGGCGCCACTCCCGTCCCCCAGGGGCCCTGCCAGCTCGCCCCTTTGGACGCGCACTGCGCCCCGCGGCCCAGGCTCACCACGGCCCTTCACGGAGGGCTTCTGGCGTGGCCTTTTGTTCTCTGTCTCTTCAGCAGAGAAAGTCTGCCGCTGGTTTCTGTCCAGAACGCAGCAGGACGCGGGAGACGGCGTCCTCTAAGAAACATTGCGGGTTGAGCGGCTGACAATGAGGTCCTCCACGATGATGTGGTGCTATTGCCCGCACCTGACATGCATTAAAGGTTAGTCAGCGCGTGGTGGTCGGTGTGGCTCAGTTTCCCTTCAGCGCTCTCTCCACGTGTGGTTCTGCTGTGCGGAGGCTATTTGGCGGAGCCGATACGAGGATTAGCACAGGGAGGATGTTTGGTGTCGGAGCCTGGCCCGGTGGCTCGGTTGGTTGGAGCGTTGTCCCATGCCGTGCGCTCTTGTGCTGCTGAGCGGGCGGCCAGCGGTGTTTGCTGGAGCTCTGGGGCGTGTCGGCGGGCAGGCTCCACCGTCTGATCCACGGGCCGCGCGGGTCTGCCGGGTGGTCAGTCCCCAGCCCTCCGTGCCGGGCTGAGCGTGGCACCCACGTGGCGGCCCTGGAGCCCGAGGCTGTGTTCAGCTCGATGTGTTGCAGGGATCAGTCGTTGAGCGGAGTGCAGCGCATGCGCCCATGGGGTGCCTCTCGTGGAGACACTGGGAGGCGTGAAGATGAGGAACCCAGTTCCCCCAGCATCTTTTCCTGAGAATAAGTAACACGGCTCGACCTTTGAAACTTTGCCTCTTCACCTTAAGAGCCGGTGGCGTGGCTGAAAGTGCTCCCAGACTCGCAGAGCTTGCTTTGTGGCCGGGGCTCCTGCTCACCGGGTCTCCACTTTCTTCTGTAAATATGTTTGTATTGATGTCAGAGAGGAAGAGAGAAGGAGAGAGAGAGAAACATCCAGGATGAGAGAGAACCACTGATTGGCCGCCTCCGGCATGCCCCACAGAGCCACGTGGCCAGGGGTGCCGTCGGCTCACTGGTGAGAGGTGGCTGTTGGTCCTCCGAACCGGGAGGTGAGTGAGGGCGCAGCGCCTCTCAGTGCCGTGCCTGGTGAGCCTCCGGCACAGCCTCTGAGGCTGACGCACAGCCGTCCGTGTGGGCCCACGCGCTGCCCATCACCTGTCCACTCCGCGCAGGGCCGGGTGGCGAGGGCAGTGCGTGTTCTGCTCCCGGGGGGCGGGTGAGCGTGAGGCGCAGTGCTGTGTGCGTGCAGGAACAGGGAAAGGAGCCAGGTCGCCGTGAGTCTCACTGGGGCTTTATTTTTTTTTTCCTTTAAGCATAAAAACGTGAGAAAGCCAAGTCAAATAAAGAGCATTGTGCAACCGGCTTTTTAATACCAGATTAGCGGCTGCACGGCATTATCCGGTGTGATTTCCAGTTGACTTGCTCTCCAAGCCGCGCCGGTGCCCCGCGCACACGCAGGCACACACTTGCACCCGCACCCAGCACCCTCTCAGGAGCAGACACGCCCCGGGGGCCAGGGCTCCCTCCGTCCCGGCATGCGGGTAGGTGTGACGTCCCCTCCTGAGTCAGCAGGAACTCGGCAGAGGCACGGCATCGGTGGCCCCTGCCAGCGGGAAGCCGCGTGCGGGTGGCGTGGGTGGCTCTGTCCTGGGCCTGGCGCATGTCAGAGCCGGGACCGTGGTCCCTGTGTGACGTCGGGTGACGGGGACGGAAGAGCAGCCATCTTGTGTTTTGGAGTGATGGTAAATTTGCATATTACTCTTTTATTAGATAGGATAGAGGCTTGGTGCATGGGTGGGGGCTCGCTGGTTTGCCCTGAAGGGTGTCCTGGATCAGGGTGGGGTTCCCTTGGGGCATGGGGAGGCCTGGGCAAAGGGCCTGTGGTGGTTCGCAGGTCAGCCACACCCCCTGGCAAACCAAGCAGAGACCCCGGTATCTGGAATTTATTTACCTTCTACAATTGAAGCTTTGTAGCCTGGAGCGAAGCCAAGCCCCCTGCTCACTCCCACTGCCGCCATTTCTGTTTGGTTTTATGTATCTTCTATCATTGAAACTTAGTAGCCTTGAGTGGAGGCCTAGGCCAGCCAGGGCAGGTGGAAAGCTTTGCTTCCTCCGTTGCTGGGGGCAACCCTAGCCTGCTCTCTCCAGCTCCGTGCCTGCCGCCATTTTTCTTGGGATTTACCTTCTATAATTGAAACTTTGTATATCCTTGAGTGGAGGCCTAGGCTGGCTAGGGCAGGCGGAAAGCTTGGCTTCCGTTGCTGGGGAAACCCAAGCCTCTCAACTGCCCACTGCGGCTGCAGCCATCTTGGTCAGGGTTAATTTGCATACTCTCTCTCTGATTTGCTTGTGGGCATGGCTGGCAGGCGTGGCTTGAGCAGAGTGATGGCTAATTTGCATATTACTCTTTTATTACATAGGCTGTCTTAAAAACATTTTAGCAATTTATTTATGCCAAATTTTATAATTTCAACATGTAATCAATATAAACATGTTAATGAGAATGTTTACTTTTTTTTCATAATTGAAATCCAGTGTGTACTTGACACTCTCTGCACATTTCAGTTGGGACACGCGTAATCCCATGTGCTTAATGGCCGCACGTGGCTAGGAGCTCCCCTGTGGTTGACACGGGGCGCTGCCTTTCATGGGCGTTGAGGTGTGTCTTGCATTTGAAGTATTGACACGAATGCTGCAGGTGCGTTGGACGGCGAGCGGCAAGGGCAGGGTCCCACGAGGATGTGCTTTTGTTTTCCTCACAGTGACAGCGCCTCCTTCTGCAGGTAACAAGTACTCACCTAGCAGATTGGATGAACTAACATATTAACCAAGAAGGAAAGGCTCGGATGAAGAAAAGAAATGGAAGTGCTGAAGAGCGAGATTTCCAATCTGGGAAATACCGCGTCAGTAGATATCGTCCTATGATCCTTTACTGTTGGGCTTCACTCGGTGCAGACGAGTTCACCAAGTTCCTGCGGCGAGTGAGGCAGGCGCTGGAGCATCCTCATGCTAAATCAGGTCCCAGTTCTTGCTGGGGGACGACCCCCCTCCAGTCGTCCCGGACTTGGGGATCAGTTACAGAGCTCTGGGTGCCGGTTGGGAAACGTAGACACAACTCCTGGGCTATCCAGCAATCTAACACACCAAGGAGTTAACGCATTTGCCTAGAAGTTTTGTCATTTTAACGATGCCAAGCAATTTTCATAAGAGATGTGCTTGTTCCCTGGTCCTGTCACTGTGGTGGCAAATGAATGAGCGAGTGTTTTGAACGCACATTACTAACTCTCAGGGTTATCCCCAAGGAACTCAAGAGCTTAACATTATTTTATGCTTTAGGGGAAAGTTGACACTGAGTGCTATAAATATATCAAGATCTAATCCCGTTCCATGGTGTGGGCATGTGAATCCCCTGCGGGGGTTTCAAAATCCATGTTCTGGCCCTGAGTACTTGGTGTTCTTGGACTTTTAGCCAGTAAAATATATTTATTTGTCTGACGCCTTCCCCGAACTGGGAGTCCTTTGAGGTCAGGAGTATATATCTATTTATCCATCTATCCATCCATCCATCCATCACTCACCCATCTACCCATCTACCCATCTACCCACTCATCCATCCACCCACCAATCCATCCATCACCCATACATCCACCCACCCACCACCCACCCATCCACCCATCTATCCACTTACTCATCCATCCATCCATCCATCCATCCAACCATCCATCCATCCATCTGATCTATCCACCTCGCATGTATCCATCTATCTAGTCAGCTGTGCACCTAGCAGCAGTTCCTGGCACATACCGGCGATTCAATAAGTATCTGTTGAGTGAATCACACAAAGTAAGATCCATGATGATTTTTATCTGTGATTCATCACATATGTCCCCTAGGGTTGGCAGTCCGCGTTTGCCGGATAAGGAGATGTGAATGACCAGGGTCATGCCCTTTCTGTGCTCTCTTACGCATGAGTAACCACGCTCTCAGTCTGCAGTGCACCTTCCTATAATGGTTTTCATTTCCTCACACCTTTTCCCCTTCAGATGACTCACATCGTTACAACCCTCAAGTGTTACTCACTTAGAAACCACAGTCCTCTGAATCACACTAATGGGTCTTGGGCTACAATAAAATCTATTCACTAGGGAACGAGGGCACTTCTAGGGAACATCTTGGTTCCATGTGGCTCTTTGAGAAGGTCTCAGGTCACCACCCTGGTCCATCTGGAGGAAGGGCCTGGCGGCCATCTTCAGCATGTCCGTGGGGGACTGACGGTCCGTGCTGGAAGAGGTCCTCACGGCTCCGGTGTGAGGGTGGACTTTTTCAGCCACGTCATGCCTTGTGTGATTGAAGGGCACCGTTTATGAGTCTCCACACGGCAGCTCTCTAGTGGGTATCAAACTGGTTTCCTCTTCCTGCCCCAGGTTCATTTGCGTGTCATCAGATGCTGGATTTCTGTGGTTTGTTTCTAGACAGAGAACTTGGTTGTCAAAGACTCTTTGGCTAGAAGTCTTTAATCTTCCTATCTAACCATCTTAACACAGGTTATGTTTGTTTTCATAAACACGCTAGTAAAAGAGTTGAAGCAGTGTGCGCTCCGTGAGAGGGAGCTGGCCTCGCTGAGTAACGGGGTGGGTTATTGGAGGGCTAGAGGGAGTGTGTTACTGGTTGTGAAATCAAAGGCCATCCCATTCCCATGGACCCTTCAGTGTCCCCACAGGCTGCCTGCAGACTGCGGCTTACACAGTGCCTCCTCCTCCAATCTTAAGGGACTTTGCATCTTTTTATGTCACTAGAGGCCTGGTGCATAAAATACGTGCACGGATAGAGTCCCTAGGCCCAGCCTGCAATCAGGGCCAATCAGAGCCTTCTGGCTGCCTGCCAGGGCCTCCCTTCCCTGGCTGCCAGCTGCTGGCTGGGGCCTTCCTTCGTTTCGTGCCTCCCCCTGGTGGTCAGCACGTGTAATAGCAAGCAATCGGACTCCTGGTCTCCCGGTCCAACTCCCTAGGGGACACTTTGCATATTAGCCTTTTATATACAGACTGGAGGCCCAGTGCACAAAATCCATGCACTTGGGGGGGTTCCCTCAGCCCGACCTGCACCCTTTTGCAGTCCAGAAGCCCTCTGGGGATGCCCAACTGATGGCTTAGGCCCGCTACCCGCCAGCAGTCGAACATCCTTAGCGCTGCCCCAGAGGCGAGAGAGGCTCCCGCCACTGCTGCTGTGCTCGCCAGCTGTGAGCCCGGCGTTTGGCACACTGACCACCAGGGGACAGCTCCTGCACTGAGCATCTGCCCCCTGGTGGTCAGTGTGCGTCATAGGGTAGCAAGCGGCCATTCTGCTGTCCGGTAGATTTGCACATTAGCCTTTTATGATATAGGGTTACTCACCAGGAGTGCCTCCTCACTTTCACTCTCACAGTTAGAGAGAACTGCGCTAAGTTTTCTTTAAACCCTTTGTAATGCAGGCATCAATTCTTTTGGAAACTTTTTCAATTTCTTCTGGGACTATAAAGCTCCACAGATCTCAGTTCTCCCTTGAGCCAGTTTGGTAAAATAGCGTGTGCTGCCGGTGGGAAGGTAGAACACAAAGCTCATGATCAAATCCAACATCAGCACCCCCCATGCCTCCTCCAAACCCCTCTGTGGGGCTGGCTCTGCCGTGCCCGGACCCCACATTCCCCCACTCGCTCCTAGAGATCCTTTCCATCTCAGTGATAGAAAGAACGGGTCGGGCCTGCAGCAATAATCACAAGGCAGGTGAGCACTGGGCCGCCATCCAAATGGAAGCTTGGGTTTCTAGCTAGCCTGCTGGGCCGAGGGGGCCAGCCTGCCGGATGGAGGGGGCCAGCCTGCCGGACGGAGAGGACCAGCCTGCCGGGCGGAGGGGCCAGCCTGCCGGGTGGAGGGGACCAGCCTGCCGGGTGGAGGGGACCAGCCTGCCGGGCGGAGGGGGCCAGCCTGCCGGACGGAGAGGACCAGCCTGCCGGGCGGAGGGGCCAGCCTCTGTGTGTTTGGTGGAGGAGTTGGGGTGGGGGCAGAGGCCGTCTGGGATTGGCGGGGAGTAAGGCTGCAGCGACGGGGAAGGTAGTGGCCGGGCTTCTGTCTGCGGGTGGTGAGCAGGGTGCTCTGAGGAACACACGGGAGAGGACGCTGCCCCAGCTGAGAGAGTTCACCTCCATGCCGCCAGGGACGAAGGGGAAGGGGGAACGAGATGATCACGGGAGACTCATGCCTTGCACCCCTGGCGGCTCACTGATACGAGAAGTCCCGGAGGAGAGAGGGAGAGACGTCAGTCACTGAGCCCCGGTTCCCCCGGCAAAGGCTGCTGCGGGGCGCCCTGGTGTGCCGGGCCGTGAACACACAGAGGGCGGAGCGTGGGTCCCTGTGTTCGGGGAGGCGACGGGCGCCGCGATAGATGCCAACCCGGACCGTTACCCACCGGGCACGCAGCCCTCACACTCCGACCTGTGCCGCCCGCCCACGGCCGCCTCCTCCGGGGGGCGGGCACTCACGGTGGGGCACTGGGTGGGGCTCCTCAGTGCGGCGGCCTGGGGACCAGGCGTGTGGTCACTCTCCAGGGCGGCTCTGGCTTCCCCACCTTCCCCGGCGTTTGCAACCACTCCTTGGCCCGGCGGCGTCCCTGGAGCGGGATCCTCAGGAGTGCGCAGAGCCCAGGCCCGGCTGCAGGCCTCCTCTGCGGTGGGCTCACGGCGCTTGCTGTCTCCCAGCAGACACACAGGCTTCCCTCCGCGGCCCCGGAGCCGTGCCCGCTGCCGATGAGTCCTTGTCTGCCTGTTTGGCTTGTCCATTGGCTGCTTTCGGCGCTATATCCCGCGTGTGAGTGAAATAGGATGGCTCTTGACTTTCTCCATCTGACTTGTTTCTCTCAGCACGGCATTCTCAGGGTCCCCCATGTTGTTGCAAATGCAGCCTCTTTCCTCCTGGCTGAGTAGTGCTCCATTGTGCCGTCGGAGCCATCTTCTTTAGGGCGAGGCGGGAGGGGAAGGAGAGAGCAAACGGGGTCACACAGATGGTGACAGAAGGAGACGGAACGTCGGGTGGGGAGCAGACGAGGCATGTAAAGAGGATGCATCACAGAGCTGTACCCTCGAAACTTATATAATTTCATTAACCAATGCCACCAAATGCGTTTAACTTAAAAAACTGACAGCGCACCCCCTGTGTGATCTGGGAAAGAAAGACAGATGCTGTATCTGCTGCTCTAGGCATCCGAGAGGTGCCCTTGCAGTGGCTGGTGGCATTCCATCGGCACTACCAGGACGCAAACAAAATACCCATGAGAGTGAGAAAGAGAAGAATCGCGTTCATTGTCAGCAAGGAGGCATACTTTCTCAAGGACGTGATAAAAGACAAGACCCGCGTTTCCCCCTGAGAGCGAGCGGTGTGTGAGGCCGGTGTGAACAGGAGTGTGAACACCCTTGGAGCTCCCGCCGAGGTCTCGGAGGCAGAGGATGCAGAAGGAAGACCGAACGGCGCTGGGAGGCAGCTGGGAGCTGGGAGCCGCCCTGCCAGGGCCCGCGTCTGCATCAGAGAACAGCGGGGCTGCGTCTCGAGGTCACGCCCCACCCAGGAGAGACGGGCCCTCTCTAAGGAGCGCCCGTGGAGGGAACGGTGCATCTTGCATCTGCCACCTTTTGCAGGAGGACCATGTCTAAACATCCTCTTAATTCCGTGCCCAGACGTAGGAGTTGTCTCCCATCATATTTCGCAATAACAAAGGGTAAGTTTTGCTGAGAGAGGCCGCCTTAACTGTGACAAGGTATCTCTCCAGAGTGCTGTTACACAACCAGCGATTACGGAATCGGCCCTCGTTCTGGAAATGTGCAAGCTTGTGCTGAAGTGACCCTCCCTGCGCAGCGAGCGTTTGGCGAGGAGAACCGGGTATAAAAGGCAAAACAGAGTTCAGCTATTTGTTCCTTTATTGGCTGAATGGAACCGACACCGAGTCCAAGTGACGACTCCCTCGCCGCCCTGAACTAGTTTTGCTCTGCGAAGGTTTGATAAAATATTTGATCCTAGGATAATGCTCGCCGTGACCTCATTGAAACGTGAGACAGATAAGATAGAACTCTTATCGCTTCCAACGCCAGTGTGAGGTGGCTTTGATGTCGGCCGGTGGGGAAGAGGGCGCGTTGGGATGAAACCTGAAGATGCTGATGACGGAAGGCGGGTTGGATCGGGGAGCATTTAGGATCCTGGCGAGGATTCTGGTGACGGTGCTGTGTGCCACCCCCCCCCCCCGGTTCCTTCACTTACACTTCACCCCCAGATTACCAGTCTTGTTCCTACAGAACACCACACACAAGCAGCGTTCCAAATAAGAAACCCTATTTGTTCTTTGTTTATTTGTATCATCTTTTTATTTATTTGGCAAATGAACATTTAAAAAAAAGGAAGTCCATGCAAGTAACTTAAGACGCCTATCAAATGCACCAAGATGTAAAGGGCTGAGAGAACAAGAGGGGGAAAGAATAAAAGGGAATACAGGAAAATTATCTGGGCCGATGTTGGGAATCGACAGCTTTCATTAGTGGGAGTTCAAAGTAGCAGAGTATTTCCTGAGGGGCGTTCACCATACATCGTCAAGTGATTAAACGCACACTTCGCTTCTGACCACAACGGAATACCAGTGACTGCATCCCCCTCTCCTCTCCACTGTTTGGCTATGTTTGTATTTTTTTTTCTTTTAGATTTGAAGAGCCTTCGACAGGACAGGGGCCAGCCTTTGGCTTGTCACGTGTATTACACATATTTTTCACGTTTCGCTTTGTTTCTCTTATTCGCTAAGACTGGAGCGAGGGTCAGGCCGGAGAGGAGCCTGGGGCGAGGAGCTGGCGGAGGCGTCACCTTCAGGGTCCTGTGCCGCGCTTGCCCGGCCCGAGGGCAGACCCCCTGCGAGAGGAAGGCGCCCACGGCCCACCCCAGTCCTCACCCCGCTTTTCCGCCTGTGTCCTGCGGGAAACAGTCGGAACACGGGGCACGTCTGTGAACACCTGTTCTCAGAGTGCACGGCGTGGTCGCTACGCAAAGGGAACACATGGTGCGAGCCCCGCGATGCCACTGTTGTCCCCCCGGGGGCGCTGCCGGGACGGCGGCGTGAGGAGGCCTCCCAGGGGGTGCCAGCTCCCCTGAGGACAGGACACGGGCGTGAGAGCGTGGGGCGGCTTAGGCAACAGGAAGTGGGGTGCCTTCCGATTTGTCATTCCTTCTCAAGGTGCTTTGATTAGTCAGGCTCTTCAGTTGTTCCATGTGAATTTTAGGATAGGATTTTTTTTTTCTATTTCTGGGCAAATGCCATTGGAATTTTGGTGGAGATGGCATTAAGTCTATAGATTGCTTGGGTAGTATGGACATGTATGTTTTCAATCCTCACCCAACGTTATGTTTTTATTGATTTTTTTTTTAAAAAATTTTTTTTAGAGGAAGGGAGAGAGAAACCTCGATGTGAAAGAGAAACACCGGTTGCCTCCCACACCCATCCTGACTGGGGATGGAACCTGCAACCAGGGTGTGCGTCCTGACCAGGAGTGGCATCCCTAACGCCTGGGCATGGAGCACCTTGCCTCCCGGGGACACAGCCCATCTGGTCGTGGTGCTGAGTGTTATTGTGTTGAGTATTCTTAGGTCCTATTTTATCAGGGGTATCGGCCTGTGACGTTCTTTCCTGGCAGTGTCCTCATCTGGCTTCGGTGTGAGAATAATACTGGAAAAGAAGTTGGAAGTGTTTTCTGCTCTTCCGTTTTGGGGAGGGTTTGGGCAGGATTGGCACTGGTTTTTTTAAGTGTTGGGTGGAATTCTCCAGCGAAGCCGTGTGGTTCTGGCGTCTCTGTGTTGGGAAGGGTGAGGTTGCTGCTTCCATCTCCTTTGCCGCACGGGGCAGCCTAGATATTCCGTTTATCCGCGGTTCAGTCTTGGTCCATTCATTGCAATTTATCTATTTTTCCGGGTTGTCCAAATCGTTGGCATTTAATTTTTTTTGTAATAGTTCTCATAACCCTTGTATAGCCGTGGTATCCGTTGAATGTCTCCTCTTTCATTTATAATTCTGTTGGAGTTGTTTCTTTTTTTAGTGTAGCTGAAAGTTTGTGAACTTTCGAAAACGAACTCTTAATTTGGTTGATCTTTATTTTTTCCTGCTTTCTACTTCATTTATTTCTGCTCTGACGTTCATTACTCCCTTCCTTCTGCTCACTTCTCTCTCGTTCCTTGAGGTGCAATGCTAGGCTGTTTGAGATAGCTCGTTTCTCTAAATGTAGGGATGTATTGCCCGAAAGCTTTTCTTTAGAACGGCTTTTACTTTTTTTTCAGCTCGTAAATTTATATGGTGTGTTTCCATCTTCATTTGTTTACAGAAACTTTATTTTCATTTTAATTTATTCGTTGATCCATTTGTTGTCCAAGAGTGTGTTGTTTAACTTGCACATACTTGTGAATTTTCCAGGTTTCCTCTTGTTTTTAACATCTAGTTTCATACCCTTTTAATAATAGAACACTTAACCCAACATTGAGGGTATTGTGATTATACACGATGTTCAAGTACACACGGACCATTCCATAAGGTAGGCTATGTCCTGGAACATAATTAGTCTCAAATTTAAAATGTTCTCTTACCACAACAGAAATAAACGAAAAATAAGTAATAAAGTGTTGCCTGGAAAATTCTTAAATATTTGGAAATTAAAAAATGCTTTTTAAAAAATAACAGTTGAAACAGAAGAAATCACTAGAGAAATTAAAAATATTTTAACTTAATAAAAATAAAAACACAGTCATAAAATTTTGTTGGATGCAGCTAGAGAAATGCTAGGGGAAATTTATAGCTTAATAATGTTCACATTAAAATCAAGAAAGGTTTTTAAATTAAAGATCTAAAATTTTATCATATGAAACTAGAAAAATAGGAAAAATTAAAGGCAATGTAGAAAAAAAAGAAATAATAAAGTCAGAGTAGAAATCAATGAAATAGAATATGGACAATAAATAGAGAAAACTCAATTAAATCGAGAACTGGGTGCTTCGGAAACAATAAAATTGATAAATCTCTAGCTAGATTGATCAAGAAAAGATATAAATTACAAATATCAGGAATGAAAGAGAGAATACTACAGGTACCATAGAAATTGAAAGAACTTCATGCCTATAATTCGACAGCTCAGTAAAATGGACAAGTTCATTGAAAAAACAGATTACCAAAACAGTTTGGAAAGAAGCTTTCAAATGTAATTATTCCTATCCTATGTAATAAAAGCCTACGTGGTCATGACACCCTCACCAGGGTGACGCCCCATCACCAGGGGCCTGAGTGGATGGTGAGGCACGAGTGTGGGTGGGACTGTGTGGGTGGGTAGGCATGTGAGGGTGGGCGGGGACTTGCTGCTGGGTCCCCACAGGTCCGTGCCAGTCTGGACTCTGACATGGGGGAGGAGGGAGCCAGACACAATGTAAGTCAACAAAACAAAAGAGGCCCAGGCCAACTGATGACCAACAAAAGTGCCAGAGTAATTCAATGGGGAAGGGATAATTTTTTTAAAGTTGCGCTGGGAAAACTCGATTTCCAAATGAGAAAGAAAATGAATCCTAACTACATTCAAAAGCTACACACCTTACACAAAAATGAACTGAAAGTGGATTTCAGGAAGAAATCATAAAGAAAAATGAGCTCAGGCCTTTGAGTTATATGCAGATTTCTTAAATGTCATATTAAATGCATGACCCATTGAAAAATATAAATCAGCTATCAGAATTTTAAAAATTGTTCGTTAGAGACTTAATTAAAAAATTAAAAGGCAAGTCATAAACTGAGAAAAAATTTGCAATGGAGGTATTTTTCAAAACCTTGTATCCAGCCCTGGCTGGTTTGGCTCAGTGGATAGAGCATCGATGCCTGCAGACTGAAGGGTCCCAGGTTCATTTCCTATCAAGGGTACACGCCTGGGGTGTGGGCTTAATCCCCAGTAGGGGGCGCGCAGGAGGCAGTCGATCATTGATTCTCTCTCATCATTAATGTTTTTATCTCTCTCTCCCTCTCTCTTACTCTCTAAAACAAATTATATATATATATATATATATATATATATATATATATACACACACACACATAAAAAAAAAAACTTGTGCTGGGAAAACTGGATTTCCATATGAGAAAAAAAGTATATATTCCCAGAATATATACTTACAACTCAATAATAAGAAGACAACTCAGAACAACAAAGATGGCAACATAGGTAAACACCTGAACTTGCTGCCTCACACAACCACATCAAAACTACAACTAAAAGACAAAGCGAACATCATGCAGAACCACAGGAAGCCTGGCTGAGTGGAAGTTATACAGCTGGAAGGATAAAGAAAAGCACACTGAGACTGGGAGGAGGTGCCGAGGTGCTGAAGTGAAGTGTGGAGGTTCGGAGTCACGCTCGGAGAAGGGCTGGAAACTGGGTACGCTGTTGTCTTTCTCAGTTGGGAGGGAGATGCAAGCTCCCAACTGCTCCGAACTCCAGTTCTGGGTGAGACTCAGACACATACGAGGAGAAACTGGACTGTCTGGCATCGGGCCAGAACATGAGGGTGGCTTTCTCTCAGAGGTGCTTGCAGCAAACATTGTTCCTACATGGTGCCACGGGACACAGAGACCCGGGAACCATTTTGGGGCAGGGATGACGGTTAGCCATTGCTGTTTGCTCCACACTGGTGATTCCCTGAGACCCTGCCCCACCCAATTTACAACTGCACCCAAGCTGTGCACAGAGGCTTTTGCATATGAATGGTCTGGCCTTTTGCAATCTAAAACCTAACCAACTGCAGCTGGGTCAGAGAGCCTCAGAGCCTCCAAAAGAAGGCCCAAGGCTCCACAGCAGTTTGCATTGCTTCACAAATACCAAACAAAGAGGAGGAATCTGCAGATGCCTCTGTAGCTCCAGTTGGGTGGCCTCAGGCAGTGGCTGACTTTGCACCTCCTTGGAGATCCAAGAGCCAGTGTACCGAGTGGTCAGAGAGAAACCATCCAGATTACAACTCTTCACATCCATAAGAGACACTCTACACACTCAGGGGGCAGACTCAGTGAGCGCCACAGCCCCACTGAAGCAAGTCTTACTCCATAAGGTTGCCTCCAGCACAGAAATTCTCCCATTGTAGACACAACTGATCCTCACAGCCAATTTGCCTGGAGGTCAATTCATTCCAGTGATACCAATAGCAATCAAGACTGGGCACACAGCCCACCAAAGGGTGCACTAAGAGTATCCACCCAAGTAATTAGGGAGGCTGAGCCACTGGGCCCTGTAGGACACCTAGCACACAAAGCCATGCTATCAACACAGGGAAGCAGCCAAAATGCAGAGACAAAGAAACAGGCCACAAATGACAGAAATGGAGGAAAGCAAACTACTGGATACAGAGTTCAAAACCATGGTTATAAGGTTACTCAAGAATCTTCTAGAAACCTCTAAGAAATTTAGTGAGACCCTCAAGGATATGAAAAAGGACCAACTAGAAATTAAGCATACACTGACTGAAATCAAGAATAATATACAGAGATCCAACAGCAGACTAGAGGATTCCAAGAATGAAGTCAAAGATTTGAAATACAAAGAAACAAAAAACACCCAACTGGAAAAGCAAAAAGAAAAAAGAAAAAAAATATGAAGATAGTGACTCTGGAACAACTTCAAGCATACCAACATCAGAATTATGGGGGTGCCAGAGGAAGAGAGAGAACAAGATATTAAAAACCTATTTGAAGAAATAATGACAGAAAACTTTCCCCACCTGGTGAAATAAATAGACTTACAAGTCTAGGAAGCGCAGAGAACCCCAAACAAAAGGAATCCAAAGAGGACCACACCAAGACACATCATAATTAAAATACCAACAGCAAAAGACAAAGATAGAATATTAAAAGCAACAGAGAAAAACAGTTACCTACAAGGGAGTACAGATATGATTGTCAGCTGTTTTCTCAACAGAAACTGCAGGCCATAAAGGAGTGGCAAGAAATATTCAAAGTGATGAATAGCAAGAACCTACAACCAAGATTACTCTACCCAGCAAAGATATCTTTCAAAATTGAAGGTTCAATAAAGAAAGATCATCACAGATAAGAAAAAGCTAAAGGATTTCATCACTGCCAATCCAGTATTATACGAAATGCTGAAGGGTTTTCTTTAAGAAGAGGAAGAAAAAGGAAAAGGTAAAGATAAAAATTATGAACAACAAAGTGACAATACATATCTATCAACAAGTGAATCTAAAAACCAAGTGTATAAAAAAATCTGATGAACAGAATAAACTGGTGAATATAATAGAATCAGGGGCATAGAAAGGGAGTGGACTGACAATTCTCAGGGGGGGAAATGGTGTGGGGGATGAGGGAAGAGACTGGTCAAAAATCATACACCTATGGATGAGGACAGTGGGAGGGTAAGGGCAGATGGTAGAGTGGGAACTAGATGGAGGGGATTTATGAGGGGGACAGGGAGAGGAACAGTTGTAATAATCTGAACAATAAATATTTATTTTTAAAAAGACAACTCAATTAAAAATGGGAGAAAATCTGAATAGACTTTAAAAAAGAAGATGTAAAATGATGAATAGGCACATGAAAAGATGTTCAACAGCATTATTTATTAAGAAAATGCAAATTAAAAGCACAATGATATACCACTATATACCATGTCCCAGTAGAATGGCTAAAATTGAAAAGCCTGACAATACCAAGTGTTGGCAAGAATATAGAGTAAGCGAAACTGTCACATTGCTAGTGAGAATGCAAAAATGATAAAACCACTTTGGAAAAGTTTGGCAGAATTTTTAATAAAATTATGAATATATTTATAAGATAACCTAGTATAATTACAATCCAAAAAAATCTACTCAAGAAAATGAAATGATATATCCTTATAAAGTCTTGTCTGTTTATAAAGGAACTAGAGGCCCGGTGTATGAAATCTGTGCACACAGGGTTGGGAGGGGGGGTGTTCCTCAGCCTGGCCTGCGCCCTCTTGCAATCTGGGTCCCTCAGGTAGAGTCCCTAGGCCTGGCTGGCAATCAGGGCCTATGGGGCTTTCCTTCCCCCAGCTGCCAGCAGCTGGCCCCACCCCGCTACTGCCACTGCTTGCCATCTGTGTGGTGCTGCCTCCCCCCCCCCACACCCCCCACCAGTCGCCTCCTTCTGTGGGTGACAGGTGTGGGGTACGATCGCTTGGCTGGCCTGGGCCTCCTTCTGTGAAGCAATCAATTGGGTGGCACCCAGATCTATCTCTCCATCTGGGTGGCCTGGGCCTCCCTCTCTGGGGCAATCCTGGGGCAATAGCAAGGCCCCCTGACCAATCACGTCACACCCGCCTTGGCTGACCTGGCACCAGTGTGTGTCATCGTGTGGTCATCCAGAAGGTCATCTGGACAGTTGTTCTGCAGTTTGGTTTTCAGCCAATTTGCATATTACACTTGTCTTATTATAGATCTTTATTCATAATATTTCAAACTGGAATGAGCACAAATTTCCATGACTAGGTAAGTGGATAAAAAAATTTTTCTTATATCCATACCATGAAATCAAACTCAGTCATAAAGGAATGAATTACTGATACTCAATAGATAATGTGGATGAATCTCAAAAATATGCTGGGTGGAAGAAGCCAGTTTCAAAAGAGTACAGTTGACCCTTGAACAACACGAAGATTATGGGCACTGATTCCCCTGCACTGTCAAAAACTTGAGCAGAGCCCTAACGGGTGTGGCTCAGTGACTGGAGCATGGGCCCACGGGCTGAAAGGCCCCGGGTTTGATTCTGGTCAAGGGCATGGACCTCGGTTGCGGGCTCCATCCCTGGCACTGTTCTGGCCATGTGTGGGAGGCAACTGACTGATGTGTCTCTCCCACATGGATATTTCTCTCTGTTTCCCCCTCCCTTCCACTCTCTCTAAAGTCAATAGGAAAAACTCCTTGGGGGAGGATTAACAACAACAAAATTTGAGTCTAACCTTTAGACTCCCCAAAACACATAATTACAGTTGTCCCTCAATATCTGTGGGGGCATTGGGTCCGAGACCTGCATGGGTACCATAATCCACGGATGCTCAAGTCCCTTGTATCAAATGTGGAGCAATGCAGGCTGCCTGCCCTCGGCTTTCCAGCCCTGATGGACAATACTGTTCCCGACCAACTGTTCGCTGAATTGGAGGATGTGACATTTGGTGATACCGAGGGCCATCTGTATATTTACTGAAACAAAACAACTCACGTACAAGTGGACCCACACAGTTCACATCTGTGTGGCTTTTTCTCAATAAATGTAGAGTGGGATCCTCACATCTCCAGGCTTCACTTCCTCGGATTTAACCAACTGTGGATCGAAAGCAGGATTTTCAGTTCACGGCTGGGAATCATGAAGGGATGACCATGTGTTGTGTTTTTTTTTTTAGTTTGTTTGTTTGTTTTTATGCCACCCTATATAATAAAGAGGTAATATGCAAATTGACCATTACTCCAACACATAAGATGGCTGCCCCCATGTGGTCAAAGATGGCTGCCACGAGATGGCCGGCAGGGCAGGGCAGTTGAGGGCGATCAGGTCTGCAGGGGAGGGGAGTTAGGGGTGACTGGGCCAGCAGGGGAGGACAGTTAGGGTGACCAGGTTGGAAAAGGAGAGCATTTAGGGGTGACCAGGCTAGCAGGGGAGGACAGTTAGGAGCAATCAGGCCAGGAGAGGAGCAGTTAGGTATTGATCAGACTGGCAGGGGAGTGGTTAGGGAGTGGCTAGCAGGCAGAAACAGGGGCATTCAGGCAGGCAGGCAGGTGAGCGATTGGGAGCCAGCAGTTCTGGATTGTGAGAGGGATCCCAGATTGGAGAGGGCACAGGCTGGGCTCTTGGCTGGCTGAACAACAAATATTCATTTTTAAAAAGGCAACTCAATTGAAAATGGGAGAAAATCTGAATAGACTTTTAAAAGAAGATATAAAATGATGAATAGGCACATGAAAAGATGTCCAACGGCATTATTTATTAAGAAAATGCAAATTAAAGACACTCCCCCTCCCTCCTGTGCATGAATTTTATGCACTGGGCCTCTAGTCTACACTAATAAAAGAGAAATATGCAAAAATGGTCACACCTCCGTGACACCCATCTGCCAATCAGGAGTGAGTATGTAAATAAACCCAACAAAGATGGTGGGTTAATTTGCATACACAGGCGCAGAGCAGCTGGGCAGGGCAGACCACTGCTATGAGGGGGAGAGTGGGGGCGGAGGGAGTTACAGGAGCAGCGCTCCAGCCACGAGTGAGGACTTGCAGGCTCCAGGGCAGCCAGGAGCAAAACCAGGGGAAAGAAGGCCTGTTCTTGCACAAATCATTGTGAAATGGGCCTCTCATCTACATGTATAAAAGCCTACTCGACCATTTGTCTGATCAACCTTCCAGCTGGTTGCTATGACATGCACTGACTACCAAGGGCAGATGCTCAATGCAGGAGCTGCCCCCTAGTGGTCAATGCTCTCCCACAGTGGGAGCGCCGCTCAGCTGATAAAGGGCACCAGGCACTGGGCTCCCTGTTGCACGGCTGGCAAGCGCAGCTGCGGTGGTCAAGCCTCTCCCGTGGACACAACCCCTGTGAGCCCCTCCCCCATCCGGACTGCAACCAAGATTGGGACTGGCGCCGGGACCAACTGGGTGGGAGTCCGTGGCAGCTTCTTGGACATGGGCACACTGGTGCCGCCCGAGGACGGGTATGTGGAGACCACGGTGGAGTGGCAGTGGCAGGCACAGGGGGCCCGGATGAGCGGGAGTGGCATGGTGCCCGGCCTGGGCTCGGGCGCCTACCAGGCCGCGGGCCGCTTTGCGCAGTTACGTCCCTCAGGGGGTGTTGGTTTCTGACCGAGCCACGCAGGCCACGCAGGGGGACCCTAGTTTCCTATAAGGGACTTGAACATCTATGGATTGCAGGGGGCCCAGAATTAGATTCTGAGGGAGGGCTACATAGATAGGGAAAGTAAAGCTGTATGTTCGCTCACTTAGGAAAATGTTTTCTTTGCGGTTTGCCTATAAAATTATAATTTTTGAATAAGAGACGTGTACATTCTAGGACAATTTTATTCAAAGTTATGCTCTTGAATAAAATTGTTAGACTATGAATGCTGCAATTTACCTATAAAGATGTTGCCTAATCAAAGCATTCAGAACTGAGGTCAGGATATGAAAGTCCTAAATTCCTAAATTCATGTGTAACCGATTCAACTTCAAGTTTTTCTCGAGTGGATAAGCTGGAGCATTTTAAATTTTCATCTGCAGTATTTTGTGTTTTCAAGAAGCGCTTGCCAAATCTCATATAAATAGACATCTAGTTTCTTTTCTTTTTTTTTTTTTTCTTTCTTTTTTTGGGTGGAGCCAAGAAGCAGCTGCCCCTTTTTTTTTTAAATATATTTTTTATTGATATTTTACAGAGAGGAAGAGAGAGGGATGGATAGTCAGAAACATCGATGAGACAGAAACATCCACCAGCTTGCCTCTTGCACCCCCCCCCACTGGGGATGTGCCCGCAACCAAGGTACATGCCCTTGACCGGAATCGAACCTGGGACCTTTCAGTCCGCAGGCCGACGCTCTATCCACTGAGCCACACCGGTTTTGGCGACATCTAGTTTCTTAAGCTCACTGCATTTTCTCTTGAGTAGCTTACGTTCCAGTAAAAACGCCTCCCGGTGCCACCAATGGAAACCGGTCACCTGACCGGCCGCCTCGCAGCGAGCAGAGGAGCAGGAGAGGTCCAGAGGGTGCCCGAGGGCGAGGCAGCGCCGAGGCCTTAAAGGGGAACCACCGACACGGATTTCAGCATGGCTAGTCACCGATGTTAGTAGGACATGCTCTGGGATCTGTGTTTGTATCGGCCGTCAAACCCCATTGCAACGCATGTCGTTAGAGCGGAGGGGTCACAGCACAGAGCATGTCCACACCCCTGGCCGCGGCCCAGGGACCTCAGGCAGCGGCCCAGGGACCTCAGGCAGCGCTCGGTACAAAACAGACCTTCCCGGTGTCCTGGGAGTCCGCCCGCCACGCTGGCCCCCCGCCCTCGCCTCCTGCCAGAGGACTCAGCGAGCGAGCGCTTTCCTGTGCATTCCTCCTGGCCCCGCTCCTCCGGCCCTCCGTGCTCCCTCCAAGTCCCTCGCCGCATTCCTGCTGGGCTCTGGACGCCTGGACCGACCGCGGGTTTCACTCCGACTGGAGCTTTCAAAACGGGGGGAAGGGATTGGAGGCGAGCCGGGAGCTCCCCAGGCACGCCGCTGAGCCTGATCCTTCATTATCCAGCTGGGGCGGCGCCTCCTCCCCGCAGATGTGTGGGCCGGGCGGCCGCAGGCTCTGCGGAGAGCCGGAGAGCCCAGCGGTGAGCTCGCGAGGCTCTGGGCGGAGGGCGTGCGGCTGATTTACTGGGTCCGGGTTCCAGCGCCGGAGCGGGCTCCAACTCCAGTGACAGGCTCGGCGTCTCTGGGAATACGGTGGAGCGAGATGGGAAACAAATGTCCTCCCGAACAAATTGCTCATGGAAGAGGCGGTGTCTGAGTCATTCCTGGGAGCTGAAAGGCCTCTCCGTCCGCTGATCTCCGAGCCGAGTTGTCAGCTAATTTGTAAAGTGCCACTGCGGGGCATCCAACGGTGCTCAGTTCACTGGTGGCCAGGGGAGCCGCGGGCGGGAGAGCGGGCACAGGCACATTCCCAGGCGAGGCACCAGGCGTGTCCACCCTGACATCCAACACGCCAATCAAACCAGCCGGGCTGACCATGGAGCTCCCTGGTCACCCTGCACCTGGGGGTCTCTGCAGCCCCGCCCCTCAGCGGCTGCCGTGTTGACCAGCGCTGGCTGGAACGTCACGGGCTGCACACTGTCCTCGGGCAGAGCGCCTAACTCCAAGGTCCCTGTTAGGCCAGAGATTCTCATGATTTCAAACCCGCATCGTAGTGTTGTGCTTTGAGCATCTCCAGGGGCAAGTGATACAGGCCCCATTGCAAAAATCCTAATAGATGGCCGGACCGTCAGCCTAAAACAAACTTACGTGGCGAGACACGTTCCCGGTAATCCCTGCCTCTGAGGTTGCCTTAGTGAGTTAGCCGTAAGGGAAAGGCTTGTGGCCAGGGAGGACACCCGGGGGACTGGCTCTGACCTGGTCTGTAAGCCCGTCCGGGTAACGAGCAAGCCGAGGCTCCGATAGCACCCATAGCACCCATAGCACCTATAGCACCGATAGCACCCACAGCACCGATAATAGCACCCATAGCGCCATGCTGGCTGTGCGGAGAGGGCGTGGAGGCGGGGAGGCAGGGGGGCCGAGGGTGTGGCAGCAGAGGGTGCGGCCTGGGGAGAGAGCTCGGGGTCTGGGGGCTCCGGTGCTGAGGCTGTTGAAGACATCTGGGCGGCCCTTTTTACTACACTCTCTGTGACCGGCACAGGCCCCCAGCAAGGCCCAGACCCCGAGAGCCTTCAGGATTGTTTGCCGTGGGGTCCGATGGGCCCCCAGAACTGCTCTGGCTTCTCCGCGCTCACAGTATTGAGTCTAGCAGGTTTTTGTAACTCGGGGACCAGTGATTTTGCTCATCTTGCTATTTTCTCAGAACTCTTTGCCCCGAGCGCCTGGCACAGAGGGGAGGGGCGTGTGAGGTCCCCGGGTCTGACCCCGAGAGAGGTCTCTCTCCTCCTGTGCTCAGTGGTGCCGTAACCCCCGAATGACCTGCTTCCTCTTCTGGGGACGATATGACCGGGGCACTGACCGCAGTCGTGGAGACCAGGAAGAGCTCGGCCCGGGATGATGGGAGGTGGCCGGGCCAGCTGGCAGGGTCAGACCCGGGCACTGCGGTCGCAGACCCAGGGCGTTTCCTGCGGACCCTCCGCTGCCCGCGGGGCTGGGCTGCACCTCGAACCTTCTCACCGGCCTGGTTTCCCCGAGTGACCTCCCGCCGTCCTCGTCCCCCTCCAGGGCCCGGCATCCTCCCGCTGTGGCCTGTGTCTCAGACCTCCCTCCCGCCTCCCGCTGCTCCCCGCAGATCTGCTCTGACCCCGGCTCAGCCCGAGACCTGGTCTCGGAGCTCACGATGGAACGGGAGGACTTTGATCCTGAAAGCTTTACCTTGCAGGGCCCTTGGAGCTAGCCAAAACACAGGATTACTTGGGTTAGCATCATCAGGAGATGGGTCAGCATTTCTGAAATCCAAACCAGGCCTCCACGCCTCCTGCAGCCCGAGCTGGCCCTGGTCCCCGACGGCAGCTCCGGACAGCCAGCCTCCCCTCCCTCCCCTCGGACCCGGGGAGCACCCGGAGGTGCCTCTGCACGGGGGCCTGGGCCGTGGGGTGGCCGCCGGGGGGCCGCGGCGGATGTGCTGGGCACACACTCGGCTCCTCCGAAAGGAAGGGGCTGCTGTTTTGTTAACCCTCACCCGAGGGTGCTCTTCCGCAGGGAGGACATGAAAGGGAGCGGGAGAGCCACGGAAAGAGGACGTGGCTGTGAGAGAGACACGCCAGCCGGTTGCCTTCCGCCTGTGCCCAGCCAGGGACGGAGCCTATAACCAAGATAGGTGCCCCTGGCCGGAATCAAACCCTCCTGTCCTTATAGGGCCAGCACTCTATCCACTGAGCCACACGGGCCAGGGCGGGGGAAGGCGGCTTGCCCGTTCCCGGGGAGATGTTCCCCCAGAAGGAGACAGGAATGTGGCTCTCTTGTCTTTGGATGGGACCCGTTCCACCGCGGGCCTCGCCCTAGGGCCCAGGGATCCGCCGAGTTAGTCACCCGCTAAAATGCATCTCTTTCTTCGGCGTGAGCTCCTCCCCAGGCCCGGACGTGGCTGTGGGGCAGTCACGCCGACGCGGTAATTTGTAAGGAGCTGAGATGCGGGCAGATAAGATAAGGTTGTCTGTTCTCTGGAGCGAGCCGACTCCTCCTCCTCCTCCTCCTCCTCCTCCTCCTCCTCCTCCTCCTCCGGGTCGCAGCGTCTCTGCACCGCTGAGGGGCCGGGCACCCTCCCCGCCTCCCCTGCCTGCCAGGGACCCGCAGACAAGGGAATCGCAGGCTCCGGGACGCTGAGGGCTCCCAGCCCAGCTCAGGAAGCAGAGCAGGATGGGAAGGGCTGGCCCGAGAGTAAGCCCGAGGTTACGCTCACAGACACAACACACACTCGTCTGCCTGCGTGTGAGACACAGACACTGTGCCAGGGGGCGAGCGAGCCAAATGGCGTGGGCCCCTCGCCGGCGCGCAGCCAGGAGGAGCGAAGGTCTGAGTGCCCGGTGGCGGGGACCTGTGGGCACACGCTTCCTCTTCCTGGGAAGGCGCGGGGCCGGGTGCCCGCCTGGGAGTGCCCGGGATGCACGCAGGCCCCAGGCGCGCCCTGGCAGAGAACCCGCCGGCACACGGCGGCCGAGCCGGAGCCATGAGCGCTGCGGCTTACAGAGTGCTTCGGGGAGACGGCGTCTCCGGCTAGAACCAGGCCCTCCACACCGGGAGGGCCCGGGCCTTGGGACTGGGAGGGAAGAGCGCTTGTGCGATGGAGATAGGTCACACTTGTGGGATGGGAGATAGATCATGCTCGTCCCGTCACCTTTAAAGGCTGGGCTGCGGGGCAGATAGGATCGCGCCGCCCGTAGACAGAGCAGCCGCCTGCCTCCCCCGGCGTGCTGATGGGAAAAGATACCGGTGACTTGCAAAAATCACCGTCTCGGCGGGAATAAACACGACACAGATCAGAAGATGTGACCTGACAGCTGTCCAAGAAAGACGGGGAAAAGCACACCCACGGCTGGATTTGCATGCTAGATGCTTTCCTGGAGCCGCAGGGGCAGCGATGGAAATGTGCGATAAATGTCAGCGCGAACCCGATCCAGCGTTTCGGCACCCGTGGTTCAGTTTCATTAACTATTTGCGTTGGAAGCTGGCCTTGCCAGCCATCGCCCAGATGCCAAGAGCATCAGCCGAAGAGGAGACGATGGATGTTATCACGTCAGGGCCCGCGGCTGCCCCCAGCCCGTGGGGAGGGCGGGGCGGGGGACGGCGGGGGGAGGGCTGAGGAGGAGGAGGAGGACAGGAGCTGCACAGGAACCGGGGGCCGGGAGCAGCCCCAGGATCTGTGGCGGCCTCAGTGAGCAGGCCCCTCCGGCCCCCTCTGCTCACCCCGCTCCCCGTCCAGTGGGGTCCGCAGTGGCGCGCCCCCCGGTCAGCCACTCCTGGTGGCCCGGTCACTCCCGCCTGCTTGACTGGTTCTCTGAGCCGTGACCAAGGTCTCGGGCGGAGGGCCGCCGGGCAGGGGGGCAGCTCGGCGACACGGACCCTGTCCCCCGGTCTCCAGGGCACTGGGTTTGGGACCCGGCGGGGTCCGGCCGGGCAGGCGCTGGGTGGGCAGCAGAAGACCGGGCCCGGTCTCAGGAAGCGCCTGGCTGACGGGTGCTTCTCTGGCCCCCGAGGCTCCTGGGAACCCGCACGTCCGGCCTGGCCCCCTTCGAGCGCCGTGACCGCCATCGGCGCCTGGCGCCCTGCACTTCCCATTGGGTGGTACGTGCCCGAGGACAGCTTGGTCGTCCCGTGTCCTGTCTCCTCACATGCGCGTCTGCTCGGCGCCACGTGGGTCGTGGCCCCGTGGGGAGGGCCTGAAGGAAAGGAAGTCATTGCCGTTTCGGAAGGTCCAGGGAGCTCGCTGCAGATCTGCCGCCGGAGACTGGGGGCCGCCCTGGGTTGGTTGGCTGATCCCGCACCCTTCCAGCAGTGAAGAGGGGGTCCCTGCAGGTGGGGGCCCCCCGGGCCTGGGGCTGACGGGCCCACCTGTGTGTCCTCCGGCTGAGAAGTGACTGAGCCGGGGACAGCGCCGGGCAGTGTCCGACTGGCCCATGTGAGCCACGTGGAGACAGACACTCAGACCGAAGACTCAGGTTGTCTTCTGGAGAGTGCAGGCTTATCGGCCGCAGAGTGGGGCATCAGGACGAGACAGGGCCCGCGGGAAGGGCGGTGCCGGATGCAGGGGGCACAGGGGCCGGCGGGGTGTTTTCGGGGGGCAGACAAGCCCATCCTTGCTCAGCCCCCGAGTCCCGGATAGCCTGTCAGAATCCTGTCTCTCAGATACCAGCACCTCCTGGGGTCTGTCTTTATGGCTTATAACTTCCCAGAAGTCCCTGCCCTCACCGAAGAGAGGTTTGTAGATGTGACGGTGGCGGTGCTCTCTAATGGACGGACGTCATTAACCCCTCGTTCCACCACCAGAGGTGCCACGTGTAGGAACGGCGTGGCCTCCCTCACTGTCCCTGCACCCCGCTTCCTCTACCATGTATCAGTGCGATCTCCACCTGCATTCACCCTCCGGCTGGGGTGCTCAGGCGCTGTGGTCAGCCCCGGGGACTACCAGGTGAATAGGACACGGTTGTGGCCATCAGGGCAAGGCTGGCTTCATGTTCACGTGACCGTGGCAGTGGCACCCTGGGAGGGCCCGAGGCTGGGCTTAATGCTTAGGTGCCCCTGACTTGAAATCCTTAAAGATCTCTGAGAAAAGCCCGGCATTTCATTTGCATGGGCCTCACCGATTACGTAGCTGGTTCTGCCTCTGAGAACAGACATTTACATACAGCACGGCGGTACAGTAGTACCAGCCCGTACAGTGCGATCAGGAGAACAGCACAGCGAGCACGTGCCAGCGCGGCTGTGCGCCCCGCGAGACGGCGTGGCTGCCTGCGCTGGGGGGAGGTCGGAGGCTTTAATTTAGGAGGTGTTATTTCGGTGAGAATTTTAATACAAATTTAGACCTCATTCCTCTTTCTGTTTCGCAAGACACGGCGCAGTCGTGTTCATTTGCATGATTAATAGTCTCGCAGAGCTCCCAGCGCCGGGAGCCAGAGATCGCGATCTGCCGCAGCTCCCCGCCGACTTGTCCCGGCGGCCCTCGCTTCCTGGGGCCTGAGAAATGGAGCGAGCCTGCAGGGGCCGGGTGGGAACGCGAGGCAAAGGACTGTGTGTGTGCGTGTGCGTGTGCGTGTGTGTGTGTGTGTGTGGGTGTGAGTGTGTTTGTGTGTGTGAGTGTATGCATGTGTGTGTAAGTGTGTGAGTCTGTGTGTGTGATTGTGTATAAGTGTGTGTAAGTGTGTGAGTCTGTGAGTGTGTGTGTGTGAGTGTGTGAGACTGTGAGTGTGTGTGAGTGTGTGTGTGTGTGTGCACTCAAGTATTTCAGGGGAGGCAGCCAGATGAGTATCTGGTTATGAATTGTTTGGCTTTGAGTTGGTTATGAGTACATTTTAGTAATCTCAATTACCATATATCTTTGTATTCTAATTAGTGTCTTTGGCAAGTGCACAACAATCACCCTTTGTCTTGTCACCAAGTGGGTGGATTTTTTTTTTAAGGAAGCAATTTAAATGTCAGGGTTGAGCGCTGGAATACTAAACATTTCCATTCTCTCCTCAGACGTGTTTTGGAAGCTGCAGGCACAGAGATTGTCTTCCCGATTGTCTCACTGGTACCTGATGGAGCAGTTAGACGTTTAACACGGGGTTTTCCTGTCATCTGACGGGACCGCTTAGCCGCTGAGCCCTCCAGCTCTTCCCCCCTACACCCTCCCCCACTCCTCTCCCCCCTCCGCACCCCCCGCAGCCCCCCCTCCCCGCAGCCCACCCCGAGGCCAGCGGGAGGGTCCCCTCCCCGCCGTTCCGGGAGAGGAGGAGCTGCCGCGTCTGTTGGTGTGTTTTCACGAATTTAAGAGGACTCCCCTGCGTGCAGTTGCTCTAGAATATGTTTAGTGAGAGGGGCGACGCTGGGTTTTGAGAGAGGCGCTCACAGGGGAAGGACAGAGGCCCAGTAATAATTTCTTCTGGTAGAACGGGGAGGGGGGTGATCAACCGGAGGCCGAGGCAGGCGAAGGGAAGGCGGTCTCACCGTCCCACAGCGTTCACTCTGGACCATGCTGGTGGATCGAGGCTGCAGAGGGAGATGCTCTGCGAAGATAAAATGCTTTGAGGAAAGGAACATATAAAAAAACATTCCTAAAAACTCACCGTAGACGAATGTTCTTATGTAACGCTGAAGTGTGTCTGTGCCAGTAAATTCTTTGACAATGAACCAGCAGGAATCCTGTTTACCGTGCTGCGTGTGGGAGAGGTGGCGGGGGAGGGGGTGGGGTGGGGGGTGTGCGCATGGCGGGGTGGGGGGTGGGGGGTGCGCATGGCGGGCCGGGCTGAGCGGGGCCGGTCTGCGCCTGTGGGGTGAGGCCGCGGTGCCCCAGAGAGGAGCTCCGTGGCCTCCGCCATCGTCACCGTCGTCCTGCGGCAGTGAGGACCCGGTTTGGGGACGTGGAGCCCAAGAGAGTCCAAACATCAGCCGCCTTTCCCAGTTCTCCCAGACGCCTGCGGGCACCCTGTCCAGGCCCAGTGCCACCGGGGAGCCAGCTTCCTGGCCGCATTCTTTCTCTCCCAAATCGAAAGGGTCTTGGGCTGTTACTTCCTCCATCACCCCAGCCTCTGCTCCGGACCCCCTGTGACACGCCTGCTGCTGTCCCTTCTCCGCGCCACCTTGTCCCGCCCCGGACACTGCCCGCACGCTCCCCGTTCCCCGGAGGGCCAATGCCACCCGCCGCGTGGGGAGCAGGCTTTCACTGCGAGGGCGTGCGCTATGTCTGTGTCTACATGTCTGCGTCTCCCCAAAACGTGCACTCTGACACCCGAGTCTCCGGGGTGCTGGTGTTTAGTGATGGGCCTTTCGGAGGTGAGAGGCCCCGGGGTGCAGCCCCCGTGGTGGGATTGGTGCCCTTATGGGAAGCGGCTCGGGGAGTCGGCTTCCTCTCTGCGTGCGCGCACCGAGGCCAGGCCCCATGAGGTCAGCGGTGAGGACGGAGCCAGGACGGGGGCCCCCGGAGCACCAGACACGCCGGCACCTGGACCGTGGCTCCCGGCCGCCAGGACGGTGAGGAATCCGTGTCTCTGCCGAGGCCACCCAGGCTGCGTGATCAGGGAGAGCAGCCCGGACAGCCATCGCAGCGGTGAGTCTGCTCGCGGAGACAGAGCAAGAGACGATGAGTCATCTCTGCTCAGGGGTTGGTTACCCAGCTCCTACCTTCACGCGTTTCTGGTTTTCCACCCGACCGCCTTCGGTGCTGGCTCTTTCATCTTTCTGTCTCCGATCCCACCCCGCCTGCTCCCCCCCACACACACACACGGCTCCCCAGATTCCCAGGCGTTCCTGTGTGATCGGAGTTAGCTCCCGCCCAGAACGGGCACGGGCCCGAGCACGTCTCCACCGGGGAGACGTTCCGCCGTGGGCGACTGCCGTTCCCAGCGGCGAGGTGTCCGGGCGCCCCGCTCCCCGAGAGGCCTCTCGCGGGGCGTCTGCAGTGGAGCAGCGGGAACCCCACAGAAGCTGGGGTTCTGCACTTCTCCTCAGAACCGCAGGAAGCTGTCTCCCTGGTTAGGGCACAAGCCACGGCTGTTGGTTCTTTCTGGAGACGCAGAGCAGCCCGTGGACGCAGCCATGGTGACAACAAACAGGGGTGTTCAGTGTCCCCGGGGCCGTCCAGCAGGAGACCCGAGCGAGACGCTCACGCACGTCACCCTCTGGGGCTTGCAGCCACCTGGCGGGCAGCACCTGTGCCACGTGCCACCGAGCTAGCTAGGGGCACTCCGTGGGCACCACCTGCCACGCTATGCGCAGAGCCCTCCTTTCTCTCCGCTGGCCCAGCTCAGGCTTCGGTTCCCGGGGGTGACGGGCTGAGCCCAGAACTGTTCAGTGGAGAGCCCTAGCGGTAATCATGCGTGTGATGACACCCCGTGCCACGCGCCCAGCCTGCCCGCCCAGGTATGAGCCATCCTGTGGCCTGTGTGTCCATCCCTGGTTGGCAGAGCCTGACCTGGTACCGAGGGCTTGTGTTCAGGTCCCCCTCCTCTTCCTGAGGTGCCACGGCACATGCGTGGGCGCCTGCCGTGTCAGGCCTGCTCTACTGTGTTGCTGGCTCTGGTTCTTCCTCGCTGCCACAGCCTGGCTGAGACGTCACTCCCTGTCCGTGGAGAGTGTGGATGGAGAAGACCGAACCACGGGGTCGATGCTGTCTGCGTTTTCAGGGATCCATCCACGGGGTCTCGGGACCATAGCCCCGGGGCCAGAGGGCACAGCTGGCCTTCCTCTAACACGTTAACAGCCCGTGGCGTTCCGTGTGCCCTGAAATGACCGGTAAAGGACTCACTGCCCAAATCCACAAAAGGCGGACGTGACCCAGGATTCCGGACTCCGTTTCTAACGGGACACCTCCGTCCCCCCACCATAACGTCCGTGACTTCTCCCGGGCACCTGCCGGCCCCGGGAGCCCACGCGTGTGAGGCCACACGGGTCATGGCAGATGGTGACTGGGAGTGGAGGCAGGGCGCTGTTCTCACACACCCTGGGGCCCGTTCGTACCCCGCCTCTTCCACGGAGACCTCGAGGCGGCCGCCTCTCCTCTGCCGGCTTGCCGACGGCCGGTGAAATCGCTGGCTAACAGGGAACAAGCCGTTAGTCCTCGGGCTGAGGAGGCCGCCCTCAGCCTGCGGGCTCACCCCAAACCACGGTTCACAGCCGCGCGGAGGACGCGGGAGGCTGAGCTTGGGTGATGCCGGCGGGGAGGGCCCTCGGGTCGCAGTGGGGCCGCGGGGTTAGGCCAGAGGCTGCAGGCGGAGGGCGGTCCAGGGGGACCAGCCACACTGCGTGGGAGGGCAGAGCGGGCTGCAGACCCGCCTCCCCGTGGGTTCCGAGGCGCGGCTGGGGGCCCCTCACCCCGTGGCTTCCGCCTAGGGCTTCACGTTTCCCAGGAAAAGGGCGGTGCCCGGAGCTGCGGTGGGTGCAGCTGAGGACGGGCACTCAGAGAGGGTGGCACTGGGGGCTGCGCCGGGACCTTCACTGCCTCAGGGGTCACAGACTCCGGTGGGGTCACAGACTCCTGTGGGGTCACAGACTCCCGTGGAGTCAGAGCTCCGGAGGCCGACGGTGTGGATTGTCACTGCACAGCGCCCCCCCCCCCGGCCCCTCCTGCCCACGTGGGGCGGCGGGTGAGCTCTGGCCGGCAGACCGTGAACATGTGACCATCTGGGTCCCCTCTGGGCAAGGTGCTTTGGGGGGGCGCTCTCCTCGCTCCCCCGATGCCCTCTCCTGGGTCCGGGGCAGAGGAGTCCCGGCGGCGAGAGCCTGGGGAACGGCTGTAGGCTGCCCCTCGACGTGGGAGGAGCCCTGGACCAGCCGTGGGCAAACTACGGCCAATTCGGCTGTTCTATCCGGCCCTCGGAGCCGAAAGAGTGGAGGGTTCTCTTGCTCTCCCCTCTGCTCCTTCACCAGCAGCCCGAGATGAGAGTGCCAGCATGGTCAGGTTGCTTTTGTTCTGGCCCTCTGGTCCATTTTAAGAACCCATTGTGGCCCTCGGGTCAAAAAGTTTGCCCACCCCTGGCCAGGACCACGCTCGCTTGGTGAAGCTGGTCGTGTGGCCACGCAAAGAACGTCCCTGGGTTAAGCCTCTGAATTTGGGAGAATCGGGGATAACCACCAGCCTACCGCGTTCGCCAAAGCTGCCGTGGCCTCGGTTGGAGCGTGCCAAGTAACCGTTAAACCACGGCCCCGGGACTGGTTTTACAGACGAGGAGGCGGAGGTGGTGGGAGCTGAACCGCCTCCTCGGGCCGGTGTGCACGCGGCTCGCAGGGCTGGCGAGGGACGCAGAGCCGGTCTGTTCAGACCCCGTCCGCTCGCAGGGGGCGCTGGGGGCACTCCGGGAGCAGGACGGGGAGGCCTGGCACAGCGCCCCCCACTTCACCGTCCTGGTGGGTTCACTCGTTGGGTGCGGAGGGCTTTCTCACGACGTAACAGTGAGAATTATTCGGGGCTTTAAATCGCAAAACCAGTCTCTTTCCTTGATATGTCACTTAAAATGTTCCCTAAAACCCTAACCTTTCGCGATGTATGTTCAATTTTAAGTGAAAATCTGGAGAGAGCTTGATTCCCTCACCAGCAATTTCCTTTATAGCAAATGTTGTCGGAACACAGTAATTAAAATCTCCCAAATGGGGGAAAAAAAAAAGAAGAGGGAAAAGAAATGTCAGTTATGAATGCGATCTTTAAAACTGAATGGCATTTTTGGAGAATGCCAAGCAATTTCTGTGAACTTCACCAGACAAAGAAATCAGACCGAGAAAGAATGTGGGAGTTCTCTCTGTGGAGACGGAAGGGGGTTTGGGCGGGAAACCCCGTCAAAGGAACTCTGTGGACAGAGTGTGGCGCGTGCAGGGCAGCGTCCTCGCGGTGGCGGTTTGGTGGGGACGGCGGCCCACCGTGCGTGTGGGGGGCAGACCACCTCCGGGGGACCAGGAAGTTCTCGTCCTCCGTGCTCCGTGTCCCCGGGAAAAGGTCCCCTTGAGAATGGGAGCTGCCGCTATCCACAGCACCTTCATGCAGGCGTGGGGCCTGCAGCTGACCACGCCCCGGTCCCCTCTGCGGCCCCCACTGCATCTCACAGCCACGGAGACCGTGGACTGGCCAGCTGGCACCCAGCTGTGCACCCCGCACCCCGCAGCACACGTGGGCGCTTCCGAGTGCGGGGCGACTGCCTGCGGAGGCGTCTGTCACGGGCCCCTCTCTCCGTCTCTCCTCCTTGCTATTCAGACATCCTCAGCGCGCTGGGTGTCACGGCGACCTGGTTCCGCCACATTCTTGGGTGGGGGGTGGAGACGCAGACAGGAAGGAGGGTGCTGTCGGGGGTGGGGGGGGGGAGCGTTCTCCGGGCAGGCCGCGATCTGCAGAAACATCCGGAGGCGCACCTGCACGGCCTGCTGCCCCCGTTCCCCCTGGAACCACGCGAGCCTTTGATGTGCTGGGCCTGGCAGCGCCCGTCCTGCCCCCAGCCAGAGCCGAGCCCCGAGTTACCTCCCGCCCCCCCTCCGCCGGGGCCGGGGGTGATCTGCGGGCCTCCCACGCAGGCCCGGACGCTCCGACCTCAGGACAGGCGGGGGCACCCGCCAAGCGGCACCAGGAACATTCCGGAAGCATCCTCCCCGCCGCTCCCGGCTGGCGTGACAGCGCCCGTCGCCCGGGACCCTGAGCATGGCCCGCAGGCTCTGCAACAGCCCCCGAGGCCGTGCCATCGGCCCGGGGACCAGAGCGGTGGAGACTGGCTGTGACACAGAAGGGAGTCAGGCCTTCTGCTCTTGCGTGAGCCAAGCTGTCCCACCAGCAAAGCATCTCAAGTGGAAAGCATTCTCTCACGTGTGTGCGCGTGTGTGTGTGTGTGTGTGTGTGTGTGTGTGTGTGTGCTCACCCACACGGTGGAGTCTGTGTGCAGACCTACCTGTTTATATAATCAGGGGAAGATTCTAGAAGCAAAGATGGGACGTGGAGTTGCTAGTGAAACCGGCTGTAGGACCCCGGGCCTCCACGCACCAGGTTTATGATGTTGGAAGTAAACGGTCAGCTTTAAAAATAACTTGTGTGCCGGGTAGGCAGGCACAAGGCTGTGAACTGTTCACGTATAAATAAAGCAATGCAGCAGGCTTTGCCATAACACAGCAGGCTTTGCCATAACACAGCAGACGCTGATGGCTCTGTTTTTCAAACCCGAGTCTTCTTTTCATCCGAAGAAAGAAAACCTGGATTCTCCTCATGTAACGCTCCTCTTCGGTTTCCCGCCGGTCGGTCCTCACGTGGTGCGCTCCGACGTGCTCGGTGGGGCCGGAGCCTGTGGCCAGCGAGGTGTGTGCTGGCCCAGCCAGAGTCTTTCCCGGTCCTGGGGCACCGCTCCCGCTCCCGGGGGGTCTGCTCCTCCTTCGCTCCATCGCTCCATCGCTCCCTGCTGTCGCCCAGCCAGCGCTCGGCGGGCGTGTCTTCCCCCTCTCGCCCGGTCCCCGCTGGGCCCCAGTGAGAGCAGAGGCCCGGCCTGTCCTCCCCGCTGAGCAGGCGGAGGCCTCTCCCGGAGTTTGGGAGCCGCCCAAGGTCAGGATGAAGACGCCATCTCCCCGGACTAGGAAGGGCCCCTTCCTGCCTGACTCTCTCGGGGGCTTGGCCAGCGCGCACGTGTGTGTGTGTGTGTGTGTGTGTGTGTGTGTGTGTGTACACGTTGTGTGTGTGTGTATACACATTGTGGGTGTGTACACGTGTGTGTGTGTGTGTACACGTTGTGGGTGTGCATCTGCGTCTTTAGAAGAACCATCTAGCTTTGTGTGGCGCACTGCTTCGAAAGGAGCGATTAATTTTAACTCTGAAAGTCGGTGTCCCGAGTGGGCACGCAGACCTCGGCGGTGCCGCTGGGCCCGGCGCCATTCTGGCCCCCGAGGTGCTGGCAGCCCGGTTTGTCGGGCGGGAGCTGCCGCTCACGTGGTCCCAACTGCACCCCACGCTTCAAGAACTGAATCCGGCGCTTCCTCAGAGACGGTGTTACCGAGACTTTCTAAAACGTGAAAGCCGAGAATTCAAAACAAACACCGGGCTCCACCAGATGGTTGGCGTTACGCCTAAAAGCGCCTGCGTATCGTGGTGGGGACCCTGGTCCCAGGTTTGAAGTCAGGTGGCCTGGGCCACAGGAGGCCTGATTCTGCCCGGAGCTCGTAAAGGAGCGGTGGGCGCCCCAAGGGGCCGCGGCCGCTGACGGAGTCAGGTGTCGGCCAGACGTGGCGCGGACCCCCCGCGTCGCCCGACACGGGGTTTCACGTTCAGAAGAGGCACGGCCGCTCTCGGTACCCACAGACACGAGTGTCTCCCTGGACTGGATTCCATCCCGCGGGGCATCTGTGATGCTTGTCCCACTAGTTCTGTCCACAACTGCCTTCTGTTTGTTTTTGTTTGTTTTGCAACTACCTTCCTCCTCCCCTTCCTCCCCCTCATCAGCTCTTTTCCCGCTTGCAGACCCAGAGACCCAGCCTGGTGCTCCCTCAGGCCCGACTCCCGGCTCCCTCAGAACACCAGAGCCGGCTCCTTTCCCACACCCATCGCAGATGAGTGACCTGATCTTCCCTCCGCGGGCCTCCGGAAGCTGCCCGGCCTGGGCGGGGCGAGCAGCGTGGACGGAGGAAGCGGGTCATGAGCGCCGTGGACGCGCCAGCAGGGAGCCTGGGTGTGAGGAGGGCCTCGTGTCAAACGCAGCTCCTGCCTGGTCGTCGCTTTGAGGAGCGAGAGCCTCATACCGGGACCCGCTGTGTGTGTGTGTGTGTGTGTGTGTGTGTGTGTGTGTGTGAGTGTCCTGTCCTCACAGCGGGCCCCGTATGACCCCCACGCCGTGACGGCAGCGTTAGGGACCTCGTGTGGCCTGACGCCCTGTTCCATGTCCACGGGAGGGAGGCGGGGCTGCTGTCCATAGCAGGCCAGATAGAACAGCCGAACAGGCCGGATCCGGCCTGCGGGCCATAGTTTGCCCACGGCTGTTCTAGGCTCCTAAGCTATCATGGCTTCACACACACACGCACACACACGTGCACACACCTGGTTGTCAGGCAGACGGAGGATCTGCCGGCGCACAGGCACCAGAGCGGTGTGTCTGGGAAGCGCCGAGGGGGGCTCCTCTGCTGGCGGCTCCGCTTCCCGAGTCTCGCTGGTCGGAGCGGGCCTCTGAGTGCCCTGACGGCTCGGGCGGAGCTCCCTCCGGCCTCCGCGTGCCGAGGGTGGAGCAGCCAGCACCTGCCGCGGGTCCGTCTGCCCGGCCGTGGCTGCCGTGGGGCCCGCGTGATGGGCAGGCAGGGTGGTGCTGGCTCAGTGCCCCTGGGGTGCCTGGAACAGCCCAGAGCGTGGCAGGTGGGCCTCTTGTGAGGCAGTGGGCACCCGGGGCAGCGGGCCCAGGGGTGGGGTCCCGAGGGCAGCGGGGCCCGAGGGCGGGGTGCACCAAGGAACCTGAGCTGGGTCTGACAGGGGAGTCTCCACGTCATTGGAAGGCGTGAAGAGCTCCGGGAAATCTGAAAAAGCTGCAAATGGCAGGAAGGCAGCCTTGTTTCCTGTTAATACGTTGGGAGTCACTTCCTTCTTCTTTAACGGGTGTGCCTTATTACCAGTCCTTCCTCACGAAGGCAGGAAGTTCTCAGGCCCTGCTTTTAGGGGTGATCTGAGGGGACCTGCCCCACAAGAAACCGCACCTGCCATTAACACAGATGGATTGAGAACCGTTTCTGGTGTGAGAAGGGGAGTCGCATCCTTCCTGAATACCCAGGCTGTGTAGAAAGGCGATGGCAGCCCAAACCGGTGTGGCTCAGTGGATAGAGCATCGGCCTGTAGGCTGGAGGGTCCCAGGTTCGATTCCGGTCAGGGGCATGGACCTTGGTTTCGGGCACATCCCCTGTAAGGGCTGTGCAGGAGGCAGCTGGTCGATGTTTCTTTCTCATCTGTGTTTCTAGCTCTCTATCCCTCTCCCTTCCTCTCTATAAAAAATATATAAAATATATATATTTTTTTTTTAAAAAAGGCGATGGCGCCTCTGACGCCCTCTAGCCACCATCGCTGCCCGTGGCGCTCGGGAGGACGGCGCCTCCCTGACCGAGTGCCCGGCCTGGCCATGCGGACTGACCCCGGCTGGTCCCCAGGCGCCGGCCACGTGCTGCTGTTGTTGGATGGCCCGGCTCCGCCGTGGCCAGGGCTGACCTTCGGAGCCGTCCACCCCGCCGCCCGGGGCTCGGGTGCCAGGCCGCCCGCCAAGTGGAGGGAGACGCAGCCCTGGAACACCGTGTGTTGCTGAGCCTTCGCTCCTCGGTTAGGTTTTCAGGAAGAGCCCCGGGAGGGGGGACAAAGGGAGGCCAGGGGAAGGCGGTGTCCACGGTCCGTGTCCGCAGGGCCCTCGGTGGGGAGATGAGACCGAGGGAGGGGGCGCTCTGCCTGCCCGCGGGCACGTACAGCGGGGCCGGCCGCCCGCCTTAGGAACGTCGGCGCGGGCTTCCTTTGTGGGCAGACCCCACGCTCCGGCCTGCGGCCCACAGCGCCGAGGAGCGGGGCCTCCAGGCGGGGCCTGCAGCGCGCGGCGTGGCGTGTCCCTGCGGAGCGGCCAGGCCCGCTGGCTGCAGGCTGCGTGTAACCGCCCCTGGGGCCGCGGAGGGCTTGGCGGCCCGCAGCAGCTGAGAGGTCAGGACACGGTTGCATAAGGAAGGGCGAGCAGGCCGCCTGGAGCGGGCTCGGTGTTCGGCGCGCTCTCCGGGGCCCGGCTGTGCTAAGTGTTTCCTCCAGCCGCGAGCGGACTGACCTAAAGACACACCGGGAGGAAACGCGGGTGACACCGCTCTCCCCGGTCTCACGCCGGAGGAGGTTCTGCATTAACCCGTCCTGATCGCAGGCGGCTGACAGCTGGGGCAGGGGGAATCCAGAGGCGATGGTGAAAGCATGGGCCACAGAACCGTGGCCAGATCCCAGGCCGCCCAGCCACCTGTGAACGTGGCGTCCCTGTCCAGGCCAGATCCTCGCCTTTACGCCCTCTCTGTGAGGGCTCCTTCTCCAGACCCTTCCTCTTGCCTTATTTCTGTAGGTGAACTGTGGAGGTCTCAGTGCTTGGTTTGAATGCCTCTGGTATTGAAAACAAAGTCGTTCTCAACAGAAAGAAAAAAAATAATAATTCGATTTCCCCCCCAATTTATAATTCACACCAGCTGACTCCTCTGAATCTCCATTCTGCAACCCATTCCTTCTGAGCTGTTATTAACCAGCAGCCTGGTCTTAGTTAAAATGTTTCAAAACTAAATTCAATATAAATTCGGAAAAACATAAAAAAATTTAAAAATAACAAATCAGGTTGAGTATACGTTCCTCGCTGTGCTTGGAACCTTTCTAAATGACGACAAAGTCTGCGTAAAGATGGTCTTGTCTACTCTAGACTTAGTCCCTTTCATCTGGTCATGGCACGGACCATTGTGATGGTTGTGGATGTCTCCAGACAAAGAGAATGACAAGGTACCGCTGGGTAAGTGCAGATCCAAGCCGCCGGACCACGTGCATCCGCTGGACATTGGAGATGGCTTTTAGTTAAGTGTTTGACTTGGATTCTGTGGGTGGGCAGAATTGGAATGAGAGCAGGTGGGGCATGGAGGGGTGGTTAGAGATCGGAGAATTCGTGTGACCACGTTGCAGATGTGAGAGGCACGGAAACACGTTCCATGCTATCACACGACATTCTGAGTTTGCTTTCTCCACAAAACCCAGTTCTCTCTGTCTTCTGTGCCTGAGAGATGAGTAAGAACCACCCCATTTTGGCATGGAACAGAGGCAACGTTTAAAAATTATGACTCTCATTACATCAGCTAAGTTAGAGTAACTCATTTCTCCACCCAGTGTCTCAGGACCGTGTCTGTGTCACTCTCCTCTGTGCACGCAGGGAAGGGTCAGCTACGATGGGGCCAGGAGCCTCCCCCACCCTCCTCGGTGTTGAGGAGGGAGAGGAAAAGCTTCACTAATGACTGCATTCCTCCTGCCAAGTCACTGGGAAAACCTCTCATTTCCAGGAACACTGCGAGAAAGGGAGCAGACTCACTCACTGCCGCTGACTGGGCTGGCAAGGAGGCCCTCGGAGACTCCTAATAGTGAACCAGGGCTCACGGCACGTTAGGTGGCAAATCTTAATCGCCTGAATGATTTACACCCAGGGCCCCCTCGCATGGTGCAGATGTGAGAGGCGCAGAAACACGTTTCATGTTATCACACAACATTCTGAGTTTGCTTTTTCCACAAAACTCCATTTTCTGTGTCTTCTGTGTCTTAGAGGTAAGTGAGAACCGCCCAGTCCTGTAGCAGGGCCCTGTCTCGGGCCAGTCAAGCTGCTGCACCAAAAATACCTTGGGTGCCTGGACAGCATGGCTCAGTGGTTGAGCATCAACCTATGGACCAGGAGGTCACGGTTCAATTCCAGGTCAGGGCTCATGTCTGGAGTTGCAGGCTCAGTCCCCAGTAGGGGGCGCGCAGGAGGCAGCCGATCAATGATTCCCTCATCATTGATGTTTCTATTTCTCTCTCCCTTCCTCTCTGAGATCAATAAACATATATATATTTTTTTTAAACACAAAAATGCCATAGACAGCGGGGCAGACTAAGTGATAGCTGTTGAGTTCCCATAGCCCCGGAGGCGGGGAGTCCGGGTCAGATGTCGACGGAGCCTGTGTCTGCTGGAGCCCCCCTCCCGGCTCGCAGATGGTCTCCCTGCTGTGTCCTCACTGAGGAGCTCCCGGGGTCCCCTTTATGAGAGCTCCCATCCCATTTGTGACACCCCACCCCATGGCCTCCTCACCTCCGAGGCCCCCCTCCCACCATCCCCTTGGGAATTCGTTTCCCACATGAGGATTTGGACACAGCATTTGGTCGATAGCAGTCCCCTATATCACATCCCCTTCGTTTTACTGTTCACCAGGAAACATTTCAAACAACGAGTGCAGAATGTTATTTGGGGGACGCTCTGTAGAGCCCTCTGCCCTCCGGCTGGTGTTTGGAGCTCTGTCCTCCTGGGAAACCGTGAGAGGATGCAAACGTGTTTGAGCCTTTGCGCAGATTTGGAAAAGGCACCCCTTCCCCAGCAGCCTGGTCCCAGCACCGGCGCGGAAGCTGGAGGTGGCACAGACCTGGTCTCACCTGCATCCGGGCATCTGGGCGGCAGCCACGGGCTGAGCAGCACCCCCCTGGCAGGAGCCCTCGGTAACACGGGAATGACAGACGGACGGACAACCACTAGGACACAGGTGGTGTGTCCCCGGACATGGGGCGGTGCAGTACGAACTTGGAGTTGGAACCCAGAGAGGAGCAGAGACACAGTTGCATTCTCTCAGGAAGAACTTGCGAGTTCATTTCTAAACGTGTGAGCCCACCTCGGTCTTGGGCGCCGTGCCGCGGTCACCGGCACCGGAAGCTGAGGCCGTGAGCGGCCAGGGCCGCGCAGCCACCGGGCCGGGACGTGCCCAACGACAGACACCGGACGTGCCGCCATGGTCTGTAGGCGGAGGCTCGGGCCGGTTCTAATGAAACCCCGGAAAATAACAGCTGCCAGGCAGGGAGCAGAGGATTTAACGGTGTTCACCCATCCGCCGCTAGTAGAAGGGGAGCTCAGGAAACGCCGAGGCTGTTGGGCAGCGCCAGCCGGGCTTACCCTTCAGTGTAACTAGACCGGCGTTTCTCCTCGCCGTGTCCCGGGTGGGGCAGTGGGAGGTGTGGTCCATTGGCGGCCCCACCGTCCAGCCGCTTCCATGGCTGCTGCGGCAGAGAGCCGCCCACTCCCGGTCCAGCAGAGCCGCCTCACAGCCACGCCTGACGCCAACGGGGAGGTCAGATGTTTAGGGGGCACCATTCTCTGTCTCAGGAAAGACCCGTGAGGCCTGCATCTCTGTATGTGAACCCCCCACGGCGCCAGGAGTAGCACTCTGCCGTGGCAGACGCCAGTGAACGTTTGTCAGAGTGGTTTGACTGGAGCCATTCTGCTTTCCTTTTGTCTACCTTTTGCCTGTCTCGGAGGAAAGCGCAGTTTTTGAAAGCCGGTGCGTGTCTGGGAGGCGAACCTCGGTGTGTCAGGGGCAGGTGTTGTGGGACGAGGCTGACAACGCAGAGGAAGAAGACTGGGACCCTGGGCTCGCCGTGAGACGCCGCCGCCCATCACCGTATGGAGCCTCTTGTCCCTGCGAAAACATCTGTCTGCTCTTGTGTGGACACGGCCTCCCCGATGTGATCTGCATTTGAAAGTGTGTTATTACATGTTGATCTATGACTAAAGGTTACACGTGGAATCTTGTGAAATGTCCTGATGGTGTTATCACCGGGAGGTAGAGCGGAAAATCCATCCCAGTGACTCTCACGGAGAGTCTGGAGGATTGTGGGCGAGGAGCTGAGGGTGGAAAGACGTGTCCTGGGCCCACGGGCAGAGGTAGCTCACGGGGTGCAGGACGCCTGGTCATCTGGCTGCGAGGGGACTCGTCAACCCGCTCCCTGGGGCCGGGGGAGACCCATCTGCTCCTGGGGACAGCCCTGGACCCCGGGGTCTTCGAACTTCTTCGTCCTTTTCTCGCGACTCCCCCACTTCCTGCTTCTCCTCTTACTCCCCCACCCCCTTTCTCTCCTTCCTTCCTCCGCCCTCTTCCTCCAGTCGCCCGTTGCATGGAGTCCCCGCGGGAAGGCTGCCCACCTGCCCGGCTTCGTGTCGCGGTCTGCGGCAGACGGATGGGTGTTTACAACAGGCGGGGAGAACTCCAGCCTCCCCGAGCTCGGCGTCCAGGAAGTGCCAGCCCCGTTCTGGAAGGTCCGGGCCTGGCCCGGGCCTGGGCATCACCCCCAGCATGGGCCTGGGGCCCGTTATTTCCCGCCTCCGAGCTCTGTTTTCTTTTCATGTACCAACGGAAATAGAAGCTTCTCTGCAGAGTGGTGGCAGGTGAATGTGGTGAGAGAGGGCAGGCTGCGGAGGCATCGCTCTGAGGTCATGGGGAAGCCCGTCTAGAACCGGAGCGCCGGCCGCCTCCTCCCTCGGCAGCGGATCTGCACGTGGTTGTCTTCCGGGCCGCGCCGCTCCCGTGCTTTCAGAAGCAAATTCCCTCCCCCTGCCCCGGCCTCTGCCCACCGCATTTCTCCGTCCCTCCCTCGTACCGCCCTCCGCCCATTGTTCTTGACTGGGAGCCGCGGCGTCATCTCGAGTTCATCTCTCCTGAACCACCGGCCGGCTTCCTCTGATCGGGGTGTGTCTCTCGTGGACTCTTCCTCTACACGCCCTTGACCCACCCGCCCCTCATTCAGACTGCTCTCCTCTCTGCCCTGCCCCGTACGGTCACTTCTCTCCTCTCCCAACCCGTCGGCAGTGCGACGCCTCCACACCAGCTGCGCTCACTGCGGGGCGGGCCCGTGGACACAGCCTGTGGGATGTGAGGTGGCCCAGGTGTGACGGTCCCTTCCAGTGTGACCGCGTGCCTCAGCGTGTGCAGGCACGACACACCTCAGCCAACCAACGCTCCCTCCATAAAGCAGACGCCTCCCCGAGGCCCGGCCCAGGGCCTGGTGCACGGGACGCCCCGGGGGGGAAGGGGCGGTGCACTGTCTGTCCCCGCGTCTCACCTGCAGCCGAGGGCAGCCGCGGAGTTACCGGGCTGCGCTGCTGTCATCTGCTTCCAGTTCCCAATGACCAGGATTGCAGTGGGGTTGGGTCACTTAAGATCCTGCATGTTTGTGCTGAATAGTGTCCATTGCAAAAAAAAAGTCTGTTTACTTCATGAAACCAGAAACAAATGAAGATACAACAACAACAACAAAAAAATAGCCTCCATTCCCTTAAATGTATTTATTCTTTCATCTAAATAAATACATTTTCCCCCAAAAAGCCTGGTTTTCACGTATCCTATAAACCTTGTGAATTAATTAAAAGCAATGGTCTGGTGTAGGCTAACGGGAGAGGTGCGCTGCCTTCTGCGCGGGGCCCGTGGGTCAGTGTGTGTGAGGGGGAGGAAGCCGTGGCCCGAGGCCCCGGGGCTGCTCTGGGAAGGCCGAGGGTGGAGAGGCCGACAGAACGCGGAGGCTAGGAGGCAGTGGCTCCCTCTGGACGCCCTCGAGGCTCTCCACCTTGCGTGTCCAGAGTTCCCGAGACGTGTTTCTCCTGCGCTCGGGCGAGCGGAGGGCTGAGGGCACGGGCCTTCCTGGTTTCTCCTTATGACCGATGCTGAGCAGAGTGTTCGTGCCGAAGTCAGATGTGGCGTCCTGAGGTTGGTTCTGCCTTCCCGCAGTCACACCAGGGTAAGCATGAGGGTGGCCTGAGAGCCTCTTAGACGGTGTGTTCACTGACTTCCGGGCAAGGCTCTCCCTCCTGCCCCGCGACGAGAGGCGGCGGGAGGGAGGGCGGAGGCCCGCGTGGCCTGCCCCTGAGCCAGTCTTCACGGCCACACTCGTTCCGTGGAGGCGATGCCGATACGACACCCGCTTGCTTCCCCGGAGGAAACAAATGTTCCCCGCCTGTGCCTCCCCCAGCCCTGGTCTGACCCTGCCCGGCCCGGCCCACCAGCACGTGGCCCCGGGGCTCCCGCCCGCGGCCTCCCCTCTCGGGTGGAGGAGCCAACACCGCGCTGGCTGGTCCCAGCCGGCTGGAGGCCAGTTCCTCTCCCCGGCGGTCAGCCACCGTGGCTGGGTAAGAGGGACAGCCTTCCTCCGAAGCGTATGCAGGCGTATCTCTACCTTTGCTGGAGAATCATAACTTATTGGTTAAGATTTCCTGGTGAGAATGATGTCTTTCTCCACAATGTGTAAAGGTCTACTTATTTCTCCACCCGTCTTCCCCCCACCAACCCTTCACACCCACTAAGGGTTACTTTTATTTTGTTTTTTAAGAGAGGACTTTAATAAGTAAAAAAAAAAAAAAAAAAAAAAAAAAAAAAAAAAAGTGTCTCTACGGCGCCTAAGATTCCATTGTTTGTTAAAAAGAAACATACAGCCGAAACCGGTTTGGCTCAGTGGAGCATTGGCCTGCGGACTGAAAGGTCCCGGGTTCGATTCCGGTCAAGGGCATGTACCTTGGTTGCGGGCACATCCCCAGTAGGGGGTGTGCAAGAGGCAGCTGGTCGATGTTTCTCTCTCATGGATGTTTCTAACTCTCTATCCCTCTCCCTTCCTCTCTGTAAAAAAAAAAAAAATCAATAAAATATATTTAAAAATAAATAAAATAAAAAGAAACACACAGAAACCATACCCACTCACGTCCTGTCACCAGTGGGACCTGCCCTTGTGTGTTATCCCCGTGGTACCCACTGTCACTGCTTTGTTTCCAGGGAAAATTTAACTCCCCCCCCCCTTTTTTTTTTTTTTTTTTGCTTGTTAATTTTTTAAATGAAAGGGATTGGGGTGACATTGGTCAACATGAACACACAGGTTCCAGGTGTGGCTTCCTATGCCTGAGACCTGTATATTGTCGAGTGTGCCCACTGCCCAAAGCAGGGTCTTCTGGGGGGAGAGAGGGGAAAGAGCCGGATAATGGCGACAGGAGAGTCACACTGACTTCACAGTGTGTTCTGTGCTGGTTCTACTCACACAAATGAGAGTAGGATAGGACTGGATTATTTAGATTCCCGTGGCTTAATTTGCATTTGTGATTTAATTTAACATTAATTGTACAAAACTAGGAGAGAGGCTTCTAAAAAATACTTCTGAAAAATTGACTGTAACTATTAATATCAAACAATCTTGCATTTCAATCCTTTGATATGTAAAAATATCCACTGACTCGTGAATGTAAACTTTTAACATTTAAGTATGTTAAAATAACATATGTTTATTTCAACTCAGCTTCTTCTAAGGGAACTGCGATTTTTCTGTCCAGTGCCATCGTTAAAAATCATGTGAGCAGTTATTGTGCAAGGCAGATAACCTTGAAACTACTGCCGTGGCTTGGTCAGTGCTAAGTGACAGTTATTTGGTTGAAAAATCCACTTGCCGTAACTGTTTTCAACAAAACCTGCATATTCTCCTTGGTTTTCTCCTAGGACCAATTTTGGGATCTTTTCTGTTTTTGGTTTGTACTAGTAATCTTTTTTCCCTTACAAATAAGTCCAAGTTTACTTTATTACAGATGGTATTTGTCTGGAGCCAAAAACACTTTCCAAAGTGCACCCTTGCTCCATAAACTAGTTTTAAGAAGAATTTTTAATGAAAATAAACAGTCAAAATAGAGATGAGCAAGAAACAAAACCCCTGAGAGAGTCAGAGCTGGCTGTTCTCACCTCGCCGGTCCTCCTTTTTTGAAACACGCGACCTAGAGCACAGCCGAGTGAGAAGTAGAACGCGGATTGCGTGGCTCGGTGCGTGAGCGGGAGGCCCGGCTCCGGGCCGGCTGCCACCTGTGCTGTGTGAAATCAGGGCTTGCGCCTCTGCCCAAACCGGGCCAGGCGGGAACAAGGTCAACGAGTGTGGCCCGGTTCCGGTACCAGGGATGGGGTCGCGTCGGCTGAACCTGGCATCTGGCTGGACAGGCAGGACAGTGAGCTTTTCTGAACCTCAGGCTGTCTTTGGATGCCTCTGTTGGCACCAAGTTACTTTTAAAAAAATTATATATATATATATATATATATATATATATATATATATATATGTGTGTGTGTGTGTGTGTGTGTGTGTGTGTATTATTGATTTTTTACAGAGAGGAAGAGAGGGATAGAGAGTTAGAAACATCAATGAGAGAGAATCATCGATCAGCTGCCTCCTGCCCCCCCCCCCCCCACACACACACACACACATACACACACATACACACACACACACACACACACACACACACACACACACACACACCCCACACTGGGGATGTGCTCCCAACCAAGGTACATGCCTTTGACCGGAATCGAACCTGGGACCCCTCAGTCCGCAGGCTGATGCTCTGTCCACTGAGCCAAACCGGTTTCGGCCGAAGTTACTTTTTGAGAAACATCTTGAATGCCTGCTACGTGCCGGGCACGGAACCAGCTATCCGTGCACAGTGTATGAAATCTCTGCCGTCCTGAATCAAAACATACAGGCATCTGCCAGATGACCTCGTTCCTGGTCGTCTTCTACCAAGCGATTGTGCGGCCAACGGCTTGCCTTCGTAAAAAGATGTTGAGTAGAGCTTAAGAAAGTGAACGTTCATCTCCCAGCGAGGCTGTTCTGGGCGCGCACTGCCACCCACTGGAGACCTGCCCCAACGGCACGCCGCAGGTGGAGTCCCGCATCCTTGGGGAGAGAGGATTACCACGGGGCACGTCACTCCGTGGGTGGCTTTAGGGTGGCTTTGGTCCAGAAGGAACTGGGTTGCCCTGGGGGAGGCAGAGGAGGAGGCGGGTACTTAGTCTAGAATGCCTAAACCCAGGAAAAACAAAACAACACAAAAAAATACCTCATGCAAAATCGAATTTGAGGCAACTATAGTGAGAGAGTGGCATTGCCACGGCCTCTGAACGTTGTGAGTGACACTGCAGAGTAACAACGATCCCACAGAAACATCCCCCAGATGCTAAAGGTAACCTTCCCCTGTGGCGTGGGCCGAGGGTGGACCGTGGATTGAGGCTGGGAGGGAAAGCATGGAATGACGGTGCCCTGGCCTGCAGATTTCCTCATCTTTAGGCCGATGCCTCAGGGTCAAGGGTAGCTGGCCAAGGGTGCCGACCGCTTGAGGGGAGAATGGCCTGGGTGGTGCCCAGAACCCCTCCCCGCGGGGTCACCGTTCCAGCCTCTGAGGAACCTCGAAGGGCGCCGCTCACCTCAGTGGCCCCTGAAATCACGCGTAGGTAATGTGTGCTTCAAACGATGCTGGGCGGGCTTCTTCACACTCTGATCGATGGCGAGTCTGCGGGGCCAGGCCCTGGTCCCCCGCCCGTGGCAAAGTAAGAGGCGCCCCGATGTCAAAGGCCGGTGCAGTTAGAAATCCAGCACCGCTCAGGAAAAGTGCAGGCAATGCCCAGTCCCACACCAGTGCTGCCGTGGCTGCTCTTTATGCCCCAAACGCCGCTCCAACTGCTCGCAGCAGCCCCAGTGCCGGCCCGGGCCTCAGAGGGACCAGCACTTAGAGCCGGAGCTGCGCTCCTTTCACGGTGGCCGGTGCGAAGGCCTGGGCTTCCCTCAGCACCCCAGGCCGGACACCCCCAGGCAGGACACCCCCAGGCCGGACACCCCCAGACCGGACACCCCCAGGCCGGACACCCCCAGGCCGGCCACTGCCTCGCTGGATTTATCACGTGATTACCTCAACACCCCAGACTTCACAGGGAATAACGAACTCATGGATCCGTGGCCTGCCACGTTACATCAAAAACTGTGGCAGAGGTCACACGGGCTCCTCCGTAAAAAATATTGTGGAAAATGTCTCGTGTAGATTTCCTGAACACATGGCTGACGCTGGCTTCTTGTGGGCTTTGCTGAGCTTTCCTGTGCATTGACATATCAATGTCGTTTAGCCATTCGGCAAGTATCTACGGCACTTACTCTGTGCTCTGAGTAGACGTTCTCGTGGCTGTGTGCACACGTGGGCAGGAAGACGAGTGACCCGACAGGGTCTCCGTCCGTCCGGTCAGGGCGGGACTGCTGTGGCGTGGCCAGCCTGCTGACAGCCCAAGACGAAAGTCAGTTCAAAATATGACTCCCATCTGCTCAACGCGAGAGCGATGGGGCATTGCATCAACTGACCGGCGACGGCAGGCCGTGGTGGCTATGATTAGAAACGGCTCTGTTCTGTTAAAAAAAATAATAATAATAATAACGATTGCATTTTTAACAAGGATCCTGCCAGGGACAGCATCTTTTAGCCAGAACAGAGTTTCCGTGACCAAGCCAGCTGACTTTAATAATGAGAGAGTGCTCCACTGAACAGTGAGGAGGGTTGCATGCCTGCCAGTTACACGCGGTCCTCCAGCGACAGATCAAAGGCGCGGGGACACGCGTGTGCTCTGCGGGTCCCGCCGGGGAGCCTGTCTCGGTACAGGGAGCCCAGTTCCCTAGTCGAGGGGGAGGCTCCTCGTCCCACCTGCGGCTCCCTGGGAGGGGGGACCTTGGGGGAGCGGACGGAACTCTGGATTCTGCTTCTGACTTGTCCAAGCCACAAGGGGACCCGTCCTGCCCCCCTATTTATCTTCCTCTCGGCAAATTCTCCAGATGCATGAGTCACTTCCATCCCCTCCGGGGATCAGCTAGCCGGCTCGCTCTCCCACCCATCACTCTCGAATCACGTTGGAGTGGAAACCTTTCTAGAACCGCCTACCTGCCTGCCAGGGGGCGGCGGGTGGACAGGGCGGCGCTGGTTCGGGTCCGTGTGGTCTTCCGGTCAATGCGTCCTCTTTTCCCTTTTCTGTTAATTCCGAGGCGGTTTCTGTGTCTTTAAGACCAGGCCACGTTCCTTGTTTGTCCGCGCCTTCCCATGGTCGTTGCCCAACGACACCAGGCCAGGCCAACTTCCACGCGCCCTGCAGGCTGGACGGCGGGCGGACGCATAAATATCTCCGCGGACGCCTCATATTTCCTCCCCTGATTTACGGGGTTAGAGTTAACTTCAATTTGCCTACTTTTATCCCATTATCGCGAGCGCTGTCATCCATCACGAGTAACATCAACTACACATCCACTGTTTGTAGAACCCTCTGTGCTCCCTCTAGTTCCTAACCCCTTTTAAGGGAGATATTTTGTTTTCTTTTGACAAAATTTATATCTGTTCCTCTCCCTTCCCATGGGCTGAGAAAACACAGTGTTCCGCGGGGCAGACATATTTAATGCGAACGGATTTCTGTTCTGTGACCTCATCCGGACTGCCTCCGCTGGACAGTGTGCCACAAAGCCCGGCGGTTGCCGAGGATGGAGAAGGACGCGTGCGGGCCGGTGCTGTGTGATGGACCGAAAACCACAGCTTGTGAACGCAGGCAGAGCCGTGCTTGGAAAACCGCCTCCCGCTCACAGGGACTCCCAGTAACTCGGCAAAAATGCCAGTCCCTGACTCCCATCTCGGTTCTGCCGCGTCCTCGGCGGCGGCCTGGCTGGCCCGGCTCCCGGCGTCAGGAGCGAGCCGGAGGAGCTGCCCTCCCGGCGCCGGAGCCCTCTGAGGCTCCTGGGCCTCCTGCTCCGCAGCCTCGTGGGCCGTCTGGTCGCCGAGGGACCCGGGAACTCCCAGCAACGCCCTTCCCCTGTCCTCATGGGCGTCAGCCCCTGGCGTCTCGGGGCAGACTCCCCCAGGTGTGAGCAATGCTGGTGGCGTTCACATTCGCCAGGAGAGACAGATGGCATGCCCGCCAGCTATGCGAATCCGTGAGGTTTTATTTCATACCAGGGGCCCAGTGCACGGATTCGTGCACCTTGAAAAAGGAACTGTGGGGTGCAAGGCTGCAGTGGGCACAGGGATGGGTCTCAGCCCATCCTCCGTGCCCCTGCCCAGCCCCTCCCGCCACAGCCCCTGTCCCCTGTCTGCAGGCAGCCTCACTCCCACCGCCACCTCTCCCACGCACTGATGGTGCCGACCCCACTCACTCCCACTGACAGTGCCGAGCAGTTGATTGGGGCCAGCGCTGTCAGAGGGTGTGAGCAGTGTCTGCTTCCCCAGTTGCCCCTCAGGAGGGGGGGGGGTGGAGAAGCTCTCGGGGGCGATTGGGGCCGGCACCTGCTGCTTGCACCCACCGATGGCGCTGAGCCATTGGGACCAGCGCTGGGCGCCTTCACCGGTGCAAGCAGGCTGGCGCCAGCAGCAGGTGGAAGCGCCGGGCAGGACCACAGCACACATGGGGCAATGGATCTTCAGTAACCACAGAGGCTCCCCCAATGACAGCGACTGGTGCCCCGCCTGGTCTGGCGCCTCCACTCACCTGCTCCACCATCCTGCTGTGGCCAATGCCCACCATGGCCCACGTGGGCCCCCTGGTGGGCATCGAATGTCATAGCGACTGGTTGTTTGGCTGTTCAGTCTATTTGCATATTAACCTTTTACTATCTAAGATATTTGGAGTTCGGAGCCTTTTGAATCTAGCATATAACTTCATAGTAGCTAATATTTTCCCAATGTGCCGGGCACCGGGGATTTCCACGTATTTTCTTATTTAAGTCTCACAACCACCATGCAGAAAGCCAGGCACCGTATGTTCTCCACACTGAAAACCATGGAAGACGGGCGCAGCGGGCTTCGGTGGTTTGCCCCAAATCAGGGACCCGAGGGAGGCCCTTCTAGCCCACGGCACTTTGCTACTTTTGACTGATACACGCCGGGGCTTCCTGGGGAGCACCCCCAGCGGGCATTGCCACGGCTGCCCCTGGCGCAGCCCGAGCCCTGGTGCCCACCTGGCAGGCGGCACTGCCACCCACCTCCCGCAGCCGCAGGGGCCAAGGGGAGGAGACCCCTGGTCGCCTTGACGGGAAGAAGTGAAACCAGGATTCCAACCTAGACTGGATCGCCTCCAAGCAGATGCCTACCTATGGGAAATAAAATAAAAAGGGTACGTAATGGCCCCAAGTCACTTTTCAGGTTCCTGGGGAGGGAGTTTAAAAACAACCCTCGTTCTCCTGGCCCGTGGGTCCTGGAAATATTGGAGGGCGGGCGCTCTGTAAAGTACATGACCATCTAATCACTGGGCTGTACTCCTGAAACCAATAGAGTTTTATTGAATGTAACCTGTAATCCTATCTAATAAAAGAGTAATATGCAAATTGACCATCACTCCAACACACAAGATGGCCGCCCCTGTGTGGACACAGGATGGCTGCCCCTGTGTGGACACAAAATGGCCACCATAAGATGGCCTACGAGGGAGGGCAGTTGTGGGCAATCAGGCCAGCAGGGGAGGGCAGTTGGAAAGGAACAGGTCTGCAGGGGAAGGCAGTTAGGGGTGACCGAGCCAGCAGAGGAGGGCAGTTGGGGGTGACCTGGTCTGCAGGGGGGGATAATTGGGGGTGGGGGCGTGTAGGCCTGCAGGGGGTGGCAGTTGTGGGGGGGGGGCAGGCTGGCAGGGGAGGGAAGTTGGGGAGACCAGGCCTGCAAGGGAGGACAGTTAGGGGCAATTGGGCTGGGAGGGGAGTAGTTAAGCATTGATCAGGCTGGCAGGGGAGTAGTTAGGGGGTGGTCAGGCTGGCAGGCAGGTGAGCAGTTGGGAGCCAGCTGTCCTGGATTATGAGAGGGATGTCTGATTGCCCCAGGGGGGTCCCAGATTGGAGAGAGTGCAGACTGGGCTGAGAGACACCTCTCCCGCCCAATGCACAAATGTCATGCACCGGGCCTCTAGTCTATATAACAATAGCCCAGCGACCTTTACGACAGAACAACCAGAAGGACTGGTCACTATAATGTGCACTGGCCACCAGGGGGCAGATGCTCGATGCAGAAGCTGAGCTGCATTTAATCAGAGGCCTGTCGCTGGAAAGGCAAGCTTCCCGGAGTCCATCAGTCCATTTTGGTGACCAGCAAGTCTCTCGGCCTTTAATTAAGACGTCGCTGCCCAGGACAGATGAGGAGCCGATGCCTCAAACATACAGAGGCTTTGCCATCACCGGACGGAGAGGAACTCTGCCCACTAGCCACGGGCATCCAGCTTTCCACCGGCGCCCCGATCAGATTCGCCCCAAACTAAACACTGCTACTTTTATTAACTCATGTAGCTGGTTCCTATTTGGCAAATTATGAAACAGTGTGTTATGCTTTGTAAAAAAGTCAATAACACCGCATCTGATTCTTCTTAACTCGGAGTTTCTTCCGCTGGTGCTCTCATCGCTCCGGCCCGCGGGTTGCAGGCAGCTGTTTCCCCTGAGTAACCAGCCCCTCTGGGTGCTGGCTCCCTGAGGGGGCCGGGGGCTGCGTCACGTGTGAAGTGACGGGGCGTGGGGGGGGGGGTGAGCCAGACTTTGCCCGAACCCGAAGCCGAGAGCGTAGCTGGGCCTCCACGTGCGCTGGCTGCCGAGCCATCCCCCAGCGTGCTGCGCGCTCACCCGGAGCGCTCCGCGTTCCCGTGGAAGAGCGTGCAGCGGGGCCAGCACAATGCCCAGCGGAGCCTCCCGTCATTAACGTTTGGATCCGGCCCCCGCTCTGGCAGCGTGTGCACAAATAAACAAGCATGATGAAATTAATTTATTGCATCAGGAGACATCTGTAGCGCTGCAGTTACTCGGCAAGAAAACATTAAACAATTGCAGCTTTGACCACTCACTTCCCTCCTGATCCCAGCTCAACAGACCTTGCCTCCTGAGTCGCGCAGACCCCCTCTTGCAGCGGGGACGCCGTGCGTTTGTGAAGTTGAGTGCGCAGGAAAACACAGGACGGCCAGCCGCAAAGCGCCAGGAGAGGCCTGCTTGGAGGGAGGGCCAGCCCACAAGGCGCTCTCTCCCGGCGGCCCCTGGTCTCTGGGGCAGGGGCCCGGGAGGGAGCAGGGCTGAGCCCCGTGCAGTCCTGAACCCTGAACCCCGGGTTCGCAGGTCCCCTCCGCATACCTCGTGGGTCCTGGGAGGTACAGTTAAACAGACATTTTTTCATACTTTTTTCTGTTTTTAATTTCCTTTTTTTCTTTTTTCTAAATAAAAGGAAAAACTGTGGCTATGGGAGGAAAGAGAGGCAGCCTGTGAAACTGCCCTTTTAAGTCTTTAAATAGCAACGATTATGTTGAATGAAGGACATTGCTTTAGACCCATCACTTCATCAATACTTTCCCGGGCCAGCAGCAGTCATCCCTGCGCCCTTACGTTGTAGCAGGTGTCCTTCTGCCCCCTGTCAGAGAAAAACGGGGCCGGTGCACGGGGCGGGCCTGGGTCCTCGGCCGGTCTGGGCTGCTGTGGGTTGCCTCCTGCCAGTATTCTTTTTGCTTCTTACTGGCTGGCCGCTCTTGTTTACACACTGAGGGGAAAAAAATTGTAAAAGTTCCTGACAGACTTTGGTTTTACTTTATTCCTGTATTACCTTTCCCTCGCACGGTGTGAGCGCTGTGATTAACATGGCGACCAGGAGTCAGCACTGCGCGATCTGTATTTAATACCAAAGAGGTATTGCGGGGACGGATCAAGAGGGTGACCTTCAGCCCGGCCCTCGAACCCTCGTCCCGAAGCTCCCGGCCGGTGGCCTTGGAGGAGCTTCCTCAGCCGCCGGCTGTCAGCTCGGCATCCGAACGATGAAGAGCCCGGAGCCACCGGCCCACAAGGGCCACGGCAACCGCAGCGTCCGCGGAGGGGCTGCCCGGGACGGATCATCTCAGCGCCTCTTTCCTCCACCGCGAAGGCAACCTGTATTTGCAGGCTATAGGCGAGTTTAGAAGACAGCTTCACCTTTTCTCTTCCTCTGAACCAGAGGCCAAAGCCAGAGTAAGTTATCCTGCGATTATTTTTAATTGTTTTTGTAGTACCCTAAATGCTCTTCCTTCTCCAGCCACTCAGGGCAGGCCTGGGCAAGGAAGACAGATGCTCTCTGGCATGTGCTGTCCCTAACTGGTCACAGGCTTTCGGAACCATCACTACTCCCACTGACCGTCCAAGCTTCTCTGACCACTCAAACAGCTGTAGCCTCTGAACACTGCCCAATGAAGAGAAGACATCCCCACACCAACCCCACGCCAGCTGAAGTCCTAGACCAACCCAAACCCAAGGGCGTGTGGAGGAAACGAAGCTCTTTCACCGTGGACTTGTGCTGTAAGGGTTCGGGAGTCTCTATCGGTGTCCTTCTGCCTTCTCCTCTCCCGGCGTGCGGTGTGCTCAGAGGTGGAGACGCACTCCACAGCCAGACGGGGGGGGGGGGGGGGGGGGGGAGGTCTTAATAGCGTGGACTGCCCGGAGCACCAGGAAATAATATGTCCTGGGTTTCCGGGGATTCTGGAACAGACGTGGGTTCTGCTTCCCTTCCGGCCACGGGGGCCTCGCCCTTGGCCTGCCGACTCCGAGGCCCGGCTGCTCCTGCGGGGACACAGAGACACCTCCAGGGGGCCCTGGGGCACCGGCTGGCTCGGGACACTCCTTTCCCTCAACGAGCACTAGCACAGTGCCAGTCTTGGGCAGATGACACTCATAAATCCTGAAAATATGTTCCGAGTCCATTTGAGTGTTATCTGTAAACGCATATGTTCCCGAGTTGCCCCCCTTCCATTGAACGTCTGGGTGCCCAAGTGTGGGTGAATGTTTAAGTGTGTGCTTATGTATGGTGTAGACGTCTCTAGCTCTCTATCCCTCTCCCTTCCTCTCTGTGGAAAATCAATAAAATATATTTTAAAAATAAAATAAAATAAATCAATAAAAATATATTTTTAAAAAAACACCCTCTCCCTCCAGTCCTTGGTGTCTAAGTGTCCATAGAATCAGCAGGTGCCGGGACTCCCAGCTTCCTGGTGTGAAACGCGGGGAGAGTTGTGCGCCTGAGTGGCTTCGGGCAGCTCTGCACGGGAACGTCTGTCCCTACAGACGGCTGCGCGGGCGGGTCGAGCCTGCGAGGCCGCCGTCACAATGCCGGGCCGTACGCGCCGGCCTGGGGTAGGCCTGGCCCCTGCCTTCGAGCTGACCGGCCGCGGCTGCAGGAAACCACGGCGGGAGGGCGGCTGCGTGCACCTGCTTTGCAGAGATGCTTATCCCCCCGGGAAAGGTTAAGCGGTGGAGAGGCCTCCGGCTTGGGCTCTCGTAGGCAGACTGGGGATGCGCCGGGACTTGGAGACAGCAGGGAGGGGTTTGGTTTCCAGGGGGAGAGAGCCGTCGGTCTGTCTCCAGGAGACGTGGCCTTATCGTGGATGGCCCACGGGTTTGCCTTCGCCCTATCGTGGGCCGTCACACTCGTCCACACCACTCCGGCCCCCTGGCCTTTCTCCGCTCCGCCTTCTGCCCCATGCCGCCCAGCCTCCTTCCCAAGCTCTGCGCGAAGCTCACACCTTCCGGGGGTGACTGTGTCCCCTGTGGCCTTCCTGCGGACCTGGGCTCACACGAGCCCTGGAATACAGTTACTCGCGCGTGCCTGTCCCGGAAAGGAGGAGAGGAAATGGGCTGCGAGTGCCAGGGCAGAGAGCATGCTGGGAGTAGCAGAGCTGGGAGCAGAGCAGAGAGCAGGCTGGGAGCAGCAGAGCAGAGAGCATGCTGGGAGGAGCAGAGCTGAGAGGTGCTGAGAGGCCCGGCTCCCTCCACAGGCAGAGGAGCGGGGATCCTCTCCCTGCGAGGAGACCACAGCGCCCTCCGCCCGGGACACGCGGCGCGGTGCGGGCCGACTGCAGGAGGTGAAGGAACTCTCTGGTCCCGAACTCGCTTTGACCGCCGAGTGCTTTGTGACGTTGAATGAGAGCTGGGCTCCTGACTCTCTAGATCCTACGGGAAAAACCGGCCCCATAAAATATTCTAATGAAACACTGTGCCCTTCGTGGTTCAGTCACATGTTTTCTTTGTATTATAACTTAATAGGCTCGCTTAGAAAAAAAAAACACATTTCATTGTTTTTGAGTCACTTCCCCATCTTGAGTTTATTAAACTTGAATTAAAGGAGATTATTCTAAAGGCGAAGCTCTGTTTTCTACGCTGGAACTTGGGGAAAAAAATGTCTGAAACCGGACAGAGTTAAAATTCAGAACATCGCCGAAACCGGTTTGGCTCAGTGGATAGAGCGTCGGCCTGCGGACTGAAAGGTCCCAGGTTCGATTCCAGTCAAGGGCATGTATATTGGTTGTGGGCACATCCCCAGTAGGGGGTGTGCAGGAGGCAGCTGGTCAATGTTTCTCTCTCAGGAATAGAGACGTTTCTAGCTCTCTATCCCTCTCTCTTCCTCTCTGTGGAAAATCAATAAAATATATTTTACAAAATTAAGAACATCAGGCCAATACAGGGCTCGCTGTCTCCAACACAGAAACTCAGGGCGGCAGCTCGGGAGTCCTCCCGGTCCCTGGGCCTGGTCCGGTGGAGGGCCTCTGATTGATGTGATGCGAGAGGCCTGGTCCTGGGGGACGAAGTCAGCTCCCCCTCCTGTGCCTCGTGCCCTCCCACCCGCTGCCCGCGGCGAAGGGTGGCCGAGGATAGCCGACCCGGGAGGCAAGGAACTTGCCCGGGTGTGCGGACGGCCTTACCCACGGCCTTCGAGGCCCAGCAGGAGGGGGGAAAATCGTGGGGAGAAACTCTCCCGGTCACATGCCTCACATCTGCTCCCCTCTGTAAATACTCATCAGCGAGGAGAGCGCGAGCCACGGCCCCGCCCCGAGGACGCTGTCCCCACAGGGTCCCGATGACAGCTCGCTTTCTGAGAAATATATCTAAATCACGGGCCTAAAAAAAAAAGTGAAGAAATCAAGGGAAGTTCCGGGTCCTGATTAGAGTCTGGCACGGCCTCGGCGACAGTTTTTAGACAGAATGTCCTCCCTCGGCCATCACCCCACACATGGGCCCGAGCCTGGCCAAGCCCAGAGCCAGCTCCTTCATGCGCGCTGGAACCCTGTCGACTCCCTTCTGATCTTTCAACAGTCTTCAAGGAGCCGGCCTTCCTTCTTCCCAGAAAGCAAACACCCATTCTCTGAACTCCGTGGCACCATTACTCATCGCCGCGGAGGAGCGGCCCTGGGAAGCAGCGTTTCCGGGTGCTTTGTGAACGCTGGGAGCTGCTTCCACATACGCCGCTCCCCAGCCTATGGCGGCCGGCTTTCTCGTGGGGTGGGGAGTGTCCCCGCTTTGTCCGCTCCTTCCTGCACCGCTTCCTTCGGCAGACGGTTATCAGGCACCTACTCCGCGGGGGGCGCTGTTCTAGACGCCGGGGATGCGTCCGGGGACAGAGTTGTAACGGAGTTTGCAACCTATCAGGTGGTGACCAGTGACAGGAGGAAAATGAGCAGAGCGGGGGAGAGCACGCAGGGGGATGGGGGGGCTCCTATGGGTGCTGGGGGGAGGGGGGTCAGCGGCTCAGGCTGCTGTGAGGGAGGCGATGTGCAGGATGGGTGCACGACGCAGGGACCTGGGAGAAGAGCCTCAGGCAGAGGAGGGAAGACGTGCAAAGGTCCCGGGCCCTCGCAGGGACAGCAGGGGCTGGTGGCCACAGCGGGACGGGCAGTGTGTGGGGCTGGTGGCCAGAGTGGGACGGGCGGTGCGTGGGGCTGGTGGCTGGAGCAGAGCGGGCGGTGCGTGGGGCTGGAGGGAATGGCAGATGAGGCAGCCAGGCCTGGTCGGGGCCTGGTTGTCCACAGTAAAGCTTCTGGCATTCACGGCAAACAAGGTGGGAAGCCGCGGGGTCCTCCTCAGCAGAGGAGGGAGGCGGTGGCCTGGAGGCCTCCAAAGGGTCGCCCCGGCGGCGTGGTGGGAGCAGGCATCAGGGGTCAAGGCCGTGAGCCAGGAGGCCGTGGGGAGGCCAGGGCAGTCACCAGACGCTCGCGGAGTCTTGCCTTGGCCGCTGCTATCTGCAGCCCTATCTGGGTTACATGTTTCACCAAGATGTGCACCTCGTGGCCAGCTTCTGGGCGTGGCGTTTTCTCAGAACTGATCCCAACCAACTCTGACCTCATCGCTGTCCGCGGACCAGCGTGTCCCCAGTCCACCCGCCGCCCGGTCAGCCTCCGCGACGCCGTTCGGAGGGGGGGTGGCCTCTGGGCTCCCAGCGGCTCTCCCTTTGGGCTTCCGGCGCGTCTGCAGGAACCTGTGTCCGCACTTCCTCCTCCTCCAGGCGCCTCGCAGGCCTGGAGGTGGGAGGCGTTCCCCACCCCTTGGTCTGAAAGCGTTTTTAACATCCGCTTGGTCTCACTTGTGGCCTCTTCCACTGTGTGTTCACTGAGGCCTGTCTCACCTGTAACACATTCCGCTGTGTGTCCCCGAGGCCATCTCAGCTGTAACACATTCTGTTGTGTGTTTCCCGGGCTGGTCTCACCTGTAACACACGCCTGTGTGTTCACCGGGTGGGTCTCACCTGTAACACACGCCGCTGTGTGTTCCCCGGGCGGGTCTCACCTGTGGCCTATTCCGCCGTGTGTTCCCAGCAGCCCCGGCACAGGTGGCAGGAAGGGGGTCGGAGCTGAACACGGAGTGACGCTCGGGGCTGTCAATCACTGCTGCTGCTTGGGCCCACATGCCGGAGGCAGGACACGGAGCTCCGCCGGAGGCTGAGGGCTCCAGGGAGGACCAGGGAGGACCAGGCCCTCCAGGGTACGAGGCGGGCCTGGCCTCCGCGGCCCCGGCGTCCGCCCTGCACCCCCGGGAAGGAGGCTCGCTGTCCCGGGCCCCGGGGCAGGTGGCACCATCGCAGGGCCGGTGCCCCGCGCTCCAACAGGACTGGTCCTCCCGGAGCCCTCGGCCTTGGCGGCTCCGTGTCCCCGCAGGCCGCGGGCCCAAGGACTCCTTTTAGCAGCAACAGCGACTGACAGCCCCCGAGCACCGCTCCGTGTCAGCTCCGACCCCGGCCCGCCCGCCACCTGTGCGGGGCTGCTGGCGGCCCCCACCCCACCCTACCCTGGCCCCAGCCGCTCACTCGCAGATGTGTCTGTGTCGGGCCCACACACGGCTGTTGGAAAATCTTGAACAATCGCCAGCACTGAAAGTGATGAGATTTATATAGAAACCTGAATGTCTCATTTCTCCTGAAACACCGAGGGCTCGGCTCACCTGGGTGTGTGTGCGCGGGGACAGTGAGCGGAGGGAGCAGCAGAGGTGGAGGAGGGGGAGCGGGCGGGGGCGGGGGCAGGGCAGGGCTCTGTGCTCCAGGCCGGCCTGCTGCTGCCCCTGCTGGCCGCTTTTGCCTCTGCTGGCCGCTCCCGCCAGATGTTTGAGCACAAGACCCACAACTCCTGCCCCCTCCTTCCTCCCCGGCAGCCTCCCCAGAACTACCCCAGAGGTCCCCGCTGCCCAGGGGGTTCCAGGATGAGAACGATCTTCCGAAATGAGGCCTGAAGATAGGAACAGCACCACCTCCCACAGACCGGGAGAAGGAGACACAGTCCTCACAGGAGCGGGAAGGGCTGGTCTCAGGTCCGTCCAAACACAGCGTCCACGGGGCTGTGGGCTAGCTGTCCAGCTCCCTGCAGCTCGGGTGGCCGCTGGGCACACGCCTGCCCTCGCCCGGCCCGGCCTCCCCCCGCGTCTGCTCTGGCACAGCCTCCGCCGCGGGACCTGCAGCCAGCCCGGCGGCCCCACCCCTGCGGACAGGGGCGTGCGTGGTGCTGGCGCCGCCGCCAGCCTGACCTGCGGCCCGAGCGCCTGTCCCCTGGGCCCTCATCAGAGGCCGTCCCACCCCAAGTGTCCCAGGTTCCGTTCTAGGCCTGGCACACACATGCCTCGGTTTCAGGTTCGATCCCTGGCTGGGACCCATATGGGAGGCAACCAATCCGCGCTTCCCCCTTTCCCTGCCTCCCCGGCCCTCTCTAAAACCAGCACCCACGGCCTAGGGCAGGGGTGGGCCAACTTTTTGACTCGAGGGCCACAATGGGTTCTTACACTGGACCGGAGGGCAGGAACAAAAGCAACCTGACCATGCTGGCACTCTCCTCTCGGGCTGCTGGTGACGGAGCGGAGGGGAGAGCAAGAGAACCCTCCGCTCTTTCGGCTCCGCAGGCCGGATAGAACAGCCGAACGGGCCGGATCGGGCCCGCGGGCCGTAGTTTGCCCATGGCTGGCCTAGGGCAAGGGGGAAAATTCCAGAACTGAAACAACCCAGCCAGTCTCCAGTTCCTAACATCTTCCTGTCTGCCTCGGTTGGTCCCTCCTTTTTCCTCACCCTGTGGGCCAGGCCGTTTTCCCCTTGGACCATCACCTTTCAGCGAGAGAAGAGGCGGTCTCACCTGCTGCAGCCGCCACGGGAACGGGGCTCTCGTCCACACGCTGCTGGACTCGCCCCAGAAACTGCCCGTCGATCCCCCCGCTCCCTAACCTGGGGCTCCTCCCCCATCCCTGTCCACGGCCCCTCACTTCAGGCCGTGCCGAGGGCCAGGGCTGGGGTAAGGCACCGCACTGTGATCGTTACATCTTGAGCTAAAATGTGTTTATCCTATATCCTAAAAGGCTAATACGCAAACCGACCTCACAGCGGAAGGACCAGTCACTGTGACACACACTGACTCAACGCAGGAGCTGCCCCCTGGTGGTCAGTGCGCTCCCACACGGGCAGCGGCCAGCAGTGGCGGTGGTGGGAGCCTCTCCCAAGGTGGACATCCTCTGCTAAGGATGTCCACCTGCCGGCTTAGGGCCGCTCCCCACAGCAGGCCTACACTGTCAGAGGGACGTCCCCCGAGGGTTCCCGGACTGTGAGAGGGGCCCCCCACAGGCCGGGCTGAGGACTCCCTCCTTCAGTGCACAGATTCTGTGTACCTGACCTCTGGTATTCGACAGGCACCCTCTTCGTGATTATTTAAACTCGGTTCTCTATTTAAATGGATGCGGTGTTTTCCACTCTGGCCTCTATGTCATGTCCGGTTGAACTGGATCGTGTCCTGAGGGAGGTTTTGTGGTGTGTGTGTGTGTGTGTGTATGTGTGTGTGTGTGTGTAGACGCGCTTCCCGGATTCTCCCGTGTTTGCCCGTGGTGTTTAGACCGCAGGACAGAAGGTCGGGCTGTGAGGCATGTTCGGCTCAGTGTCTCCCCTCAGCCTGCTGCAGGCTTCGGTCCGCACTTCCGACGCTGAGTGCTGCTCTGGAGAAATAAAGAGCCAGCTCGGTTTTTAAGGCACGTTTTTTATTTTTCCTTCCTGGATACCTGAAGAAATGTCACCCTTGGAACTCAGTGGCGACCAGGAACGACTTCCCGTCCATTAGATGCTCCGGGACTTTATTGGGAGACACGGTGTCCTTGGCCGCCGTGGTGCGCGCTGCCTTTGGGACGATTACCTTCTATGGTGATGTAGCAGCCGTGTCCTGGGCCGTGTGTCTGGAATTCTCGTTCAGGAACACCGAGTCCTTTGCGCTCGTGGTCGTTACGCCTGTTCTCCTGACTGTTCTCTGCGCGCCTAACCTCCCTGCCGTCCTCGGCGGCGGCGCCGGAGCTGGCCCCTGCGTCCCCTCCAACCCGCCGCTCAGTACATAGCTACTAGCAATGTGGCTCTTTAGCCTCAGCTCATCAAGAAAAATGCTCAGTCGAGCCGAAACCAGTTTGGCTCAGTGGTAGAGCGTCTGTCTGCGGACTGAAAGGTCCCGGGTTCGATTCCGGTCAGGGGCATGTACCTTGGTTGCGGGCACATCCCCGGTAGGGGGTGTGCAAGAGGCAGGTGGTCGATGTTTCTCTCTCATGGACGTTTCTAGCTCTCTATCTCTCACCCTTCCTCTCTGTGAAATATCAATAAAATATTTAAAAGAAAAAAAAAAGAAAAATGCTCAGTCGAAACTGGTGTGGCTCAGTGGATAGAGCGTCGGCCTGCAGACCGAAAGGTTCCCGGGTTCGATTCCGGTCCAGGGCATGTACCTTGGCTGCCGGCACATCCCTGGTGGGGGGTGTGCAGGGGCAGCTGGTCAATGTCTCTGTCTCATCGAGGTTTCTAGCTCTCTATCGCTCTCCCTTCCTCTCTGTGAAAAATCAATAAAATATATATATTTTTAAAAATGCTCCTGTGCCATCCAGCTCCCTGGTTGCACGCACCACAGGTGCAGGGTCCCGGACACCAGGGTGGCTCCGCCACGCAGACGTGGCCTCTCCTTCCTCACGTGCCCGTGGCTTCCCTCCGTTCATGTTAGTCCTCAGGATTCCTTCCAAGCACCATTTCCACTTTGTAGTTGTCTGAATATATTTTTACTGATGTCAGAGAGGAAGGGAGGAGGAGAGAGAGATAGAAGCATCCATGATAAGGGAGCATCATGGATCAGCTGCCTCCTGCACGCCCCGCCCTGGGATGGAGCCTTCCACCCCGGCAAGCTCTGGGCGCTCCCAGCGGAGAGGAGGTTGGCTTTCTATAGCCACGTGTTTTCCACGGACATTTCATGCCACACTTTTTTGGCTCGGGGGACAGAGGCCGCCTCCCGGCTCCGTCTCCAATGGCGCTGACGGCCACACACTCGTCCCCGGGCAGGCACGGCCACCACGCTGCTCGGGGAGCTGATCGGCCGGGACGAGATCGCACGGCCGCGTGTCTGAATGCTGAGGAGCTGGCCTTCTCCACAAGAGTCTGCCCGCCCGAGGCAGAGGAGGAGGAATGGCAGTCCCCGGAGGGAGGGCCGGGTGGGCGGGAACCGGGGGAGAGGTGTTGCCACGGCCACGGTGTCAGCCTTGGGCCGTCCTAAAGCCCAATATCCTCTCCGGCCGGCCGTGACCTTGGCCTCAGCAGCCTCACTTCGAGGTTTTAAGGAGATGCAGCTGCTGTGGTCCTGCCTGGGCACAGGCATCTGTCACCCCACGCCCAGCTCGCCGCCAGGTGGGAAGGGCCCCCCCCCCCGCACCTAACAGGCCCGAGGCCTTTTCCTGGAAGACCAGCCGGCTCTGGGCGCAGCCCCTCCCTCCGGCACCTGCCCAGGCCAGCTGGGAAGGTGCGTGCTGGTCTCAGGACAGGGTCTGCGGAGAGAGCCCCTCCGCCAAAGCGCCTGCATTTCTCTCCCTGGAAGCCAAGGGGTTGCAATTGGAATCACCAGCCACCAGGGGGAGCGCTTCTCCTGTCTTTTTTTGCAGACAGGTGGGTTTGTTTGTTTTGATGGGAGAGGACCAAAGGATAAAATTAGACAAGAAGAATGTGATAGTTTATGGCTTCACTCCATCACAAAACTGAATCCACAAATCCTGAGCTACCTGTCTTCGCCAGCCTTCTGCATAGAAAAGTGCTTACAGTCCAGGTGAGCTCAGAGTGAGTCACTCCAGAGGGGCGTATGTTGACCCTGTCTTTCAAAAAGCAACCCCTGCACGTGGTTTTTAACCAGAAACACAAACACCACACAGACACATTAGATGGTTAGATACGAGTCCGGGTCCACGGACCCGACGCCACAGCAGGTACCCCCGACCCCGTGGCGCACGAAGGGGGCGCGTGGCTGAGACCTGAGGGCCCGTGTCCTCCACTTTGGCTCACGGCGTGTGCTTAGGCTGCAGCGTGTTCGGGGAGGCCTGGAGCAGTAGCATGGCATGAAGAGACCGTGACCGTGGCCACCACGCGTGACCAAGCCCGGGAAGGGGTCCTCCTGCTCAGCACAGCGACGGCAGAACACAGTCCTCTCTCTCACGGAGCTGAGACGTCCCGGGTGAAGATCCTCGGCTCTTCTGTTTGTGCTCGGGGCCCTGAAAATGGCTAAGAGCAGAGGCAGAATCACACGTTTGAAAGGTGTGTGTGTGTGTCTCTGTGTGTGTGTGGTGTGTGTGTCTGTGTGTGTATGTCTCTGTATGTGTCTCTGTGTGTGTATGTCTCTGTGTGTATGTCTCTGTATGTGTCTCTGTGTGTGTATGTCTCTGTGTGTATGTCTCTGTATGTGTCTCTGTGTGTGTATGTCTCTGTCTGTGTGTGTGTGTTTTAATAATAATAGATAAGAATAATTATTTCTCCTATGTCCATGATTTTAACTGTGTGGTTCTGTGTATGTGTCTCTGTGTGTGTCTGTGTGTGTGTATGTATGTGTATGTGTGTGTGTGTGTGTGTGTATGTATGTGTGTGTGTGTGTCTTCCCAAGGAAAGTAAAAAAAAAATCCAAACTGGCTTTCAAGACCGCCCCTGATCTGTATGCTCCGCTCCCTCTCACCTTAACCTCTTCCTTCTTCTAGATCTGAGCCACTCTGGCCTCTCTCCTCCTCCAGCCCTCAGGGTGCCGTCCGCCGCCCCACAGCCCGGCTCGGCCTCTCACCCGCAGTCTGGGCTCAGCCAGGCCGGCTCCTTCCCCTGACCCTGCCGGGAGCGGCCCCCGCTCCTCCCGGCTCCTGGCCTGTGGAGCACGGTCCCTGTTCCTCCTCCTCCCGCGGTGCCGGCCCATCTGTCTTCCTGGCCAGAGAGGAGGCAACCGGGGCGGGGCCTTGTTTGTACGGTTCACGGTGTATCCCCCGAGCTCCCGGAGCCATAGCCACTCAAAGGTGTGTATAGAACAGATCAATTACTTCTAGAAGGCAAGCGGCACAGAAACCGGCTCAGAGGAAGCACATCACGTTCCAGTCACCCGCAGCTCCACTGCCCGCCCCGGCGCCCACCCCGGGGACAGAGGAGGAGGGCCGGCCCGTCCCCGGAGGGGCACGTGGGGGGCGCGGCCCCCTTCCTCTGGGCATGAAAGCTGCGTGATGTCATTTTTACAACATGCGACGGAACTGCACACTACTTGTTACTGGTAGCTTTTAACGAACGGTACTTGAGTTTAACAACAGTGACATGGAAGGAATTAGAAATGGCCACATTTTTATTAAGCTCATTTCTAGGGATCCTGGTAGGTAGGTAGGTCCTTCTAAAATGAAGACGCGAGATTATGAAAAATATTGAGGCTTAAATCGATGTTTTGTAAACATGAGTCCCAATTTGGGGCCATTTCTATTATGTTTTTTAAAATATTCTGGCGGTATCAGTTATATTTTACCCCATAAACCAGCATCCCACAGTTGATGCTTTTGTCTCATACGTGAGGGGGTTAAGATCTCGCTTCCTTCCTTTATGGGCTGCCATTCGCCTCTCCCTGCGGAGTGTGCAGGTTGCTTCCTCTCTGGACGGCGGCACTCCTGCCATGGGAGTTTTCTGGGCGACGCTCTTGGCTGCTGTGCATGTCGTTGTGTTGCTGTGTACCCCATCGTATAAAGGACGCCTCAAGAAGTCACATCACGGAGTCATTTACTAAAAGCTGGCGGCATACAGGGAGTAATTCAGCACCCAAAACTCACAGCCCCGAACAGCTCGCCACATCTGGCTTATATGGGCAGAATGTCACCGAGGTACGGATTACATCTTTGGTCTGGAAGGAGGAACCTGCTTTGGGCAAAGCAGTTACAGAAGCGAAACTGAGCAAGCTAGCTATCTAAAGTATCTACGGATCACTGAGTCCACAGAAACACATTGTCTGGGACCACTGGGGCAGTTTAGAATGATCGTGCTGTCCAGATTCCGGGACCACTGAGTCCACAGGAACGCACTATCTGTAGCTCCTGAGGCCTTGTAGGGTAATTGATCCGTCCTGGGTTCCAGAGGAATGTGCTTCCATGACCAGTGAGGTCACAATCAGTGGCACATTCAAACCATCATCCAGGGAGTACTGGGACAGCATATCAGAAAATCAAAACGACTTTCTATTGTTTGAGCAAACAAACACGCCCAGAAGCCCGTGGGCAGTTTCCGCCTGAGGTGAGGCCACCGGACTCAGTTGTTCGCGGGTTGAGGCCGGAGGCTCGGGCTCCCTCGGCACCAGCCTGGCTGCCACCTTCCGGCTCCTGCGTTTGCCCTCAGCCGTGTTTAGTCGCTGCTCACACCACGGGCTGGCCTTGGACGTCCCCGACCAGTCTAAGGTTATTGTCATCTCCGTGGTTCTGTCTGAATGCCACTGATTTTTTATCCGTGAGGCTCACCGTGGCCCAGCAGATGCGGGAGTTTGCCGGTCCTCATCCCTGTCTCTTGCCCTGAGTCACTCCCTGGTACCTCCAGCCTCATCTCCCCTCTCCCCTACCCCTTGCTGGGGCACCCGCCTGGCCAACCGCCCTCCCCTGTGGCCTCAGGGCCTGTGAAATGCCCTCCCTCCCTGCTGCTTGGCCATCTCCCCCCTCCCCCCACCCCCTCCCCTGTGTGAGCTCTCCCTGGGGGACCAGCCTTCAGCTGAGCAGTCCCCCGCCCCATGGAGGTGACGGGGTTCCGGTATGACACCTGGTACCGGAATGACACCTGGTACCGGGCTAAGGGCTACGTGACCGCTGAATGACACCGGATGTGAGCGCCCAGGGCGGGACCCCCTTCCCCCCGCAGAACCCGCGGCGGGCCCGGCCCCTGGAGGCGGGCTGGGTGGACTGGACCGGCACAGCCGCTGGGCCCTAGCCGGCGAGGACAGGGTCCCTTCCCCGGGAGGCCGCGCCCCAGGGGCAGCCGGGCGCCGCGGGCAGAGCACAGGGCTGGCGAGGGGCCGCCTGCGCCGCGGCCAGCGGCTCCCGGCTGGTCCTGGACCCACGAACCAGGGCGTCCCGGTTCGGTCCCGGTTCGGTCCCGGTTCGGTCCCGGTCCGGCACAGGCTCGGGTCGCGGGCTCCATCCCAGAGGGGCGCAGGGGGCAGGGTGCGGGCTTCCCTCCACCGACGCCCCCCCTCCTCGGACAGCCGAACAGACGCGGTGAGAGGAGGCGCGGGGGCTGCAGCGGCGGCGGACGCTCTGCAGGGGGCGAGGGCCCGGGACGTCCAGGGGCCGGTCAGCCGCCCCGCGCCACCCGCGGCCCCTGGGCCCGGCCCCGGGCGGAGTCCGGCCCCGCGGTCCGCACCGGGGACACGGCTCCGGGCCGCTGACCCGGGAGGGCGGGGCGATCGGGGGCGGGGCGATCGGGGGGCGGGGCGATGGTGCGGGGCGGGGCGCGCAGGAGAGGCGGGCGATTGGGCGGGAGGCTGGCGGGGGCGGAGCGAGCGGTGGGATGGGCGGGGCGATGGTGCGGAGGCGGGGCTAGAGGGGGCGGGGCGAGCGGCGCGCGTGCGCCGTGCGGCGGCGGTCAGGTGCGCCTGCGCCGTGCGCGCACCGGTCCCTCCGGCCGCCCCGGGACCCGCGCCGGGCGGGATGGTGCGGCGCTGCCAGGTGAGGAAGGGGCGCCCCGGGGTGCGCGCCCTCCGCCCTCCGCCCCGGCCCACCCCTCCCTGCGGGCCGCGCCCCTCCCTCCGGTCGGGGAGGCCGTGCGCCGTCCCGGGCACCCTCCGGCCGGGCGCAGCACCCTGCTCCCTGGGGGCACCCTCCTCCCTGGGGCGCTGACCTTTGCCCGCCCTGGGCCGTTCCCTCGCTGCCGACCAGTTTCCTTTGGAAGGTCCGCACCCAGGACCCCTCCCTGCCCAGGGCCACCCACCCTCCTTCCAGCTGCCAGCGCGGCTCCCGCCAGCCTGGGTGCTGGGTGGGTGTCTGTAAGGTGCGGGGTGGGCGCTCACGCACCTAGCCGGGGCCGTCGAAGGAAGGTCAGCATAGGACCCCCAACGCGTCCTCTGTGTGTGCGCCCTCCGTGTGTGGGCCCTCCGTGCTGCCGGAGTGGCCCACCAGGCAGAGCCGGGTCGGGCGGTGCAGGTGCAGGTGCAGGTGCCGGAACCCGCTTGGCCTGCTGCGCCGGTGGCTGTGGTTGCATAACCCGGCCCGGTGCCGGCGCGGTGCCAGGCCAGGGCCGCCCCAAAGGCGTTCTCTCACCTTCCTGGTCCCTGACTGTCAGCTGCACCCGGACCCGCGGTCACTGCTCCCCTGCTCCTCGCAGGTGCCCACCCCAGTCCCCCGGAGGCCGCCCCAGGTCACTGCTTGGGTCACCTGTCTGAGGAACCGGCTTCGGGTCGGGCAGCGTCTCTCCTGGGTGCAGGCTGGGCTCTCGGGCGTTAGTAGAGCTGCAGGGCACCGGAAATGAGTGTGAATGGGCTGCACACACACGCCTTGTCAAATCGCACACACGCCGGGCGATTTCACGTCCCCTCACTTTCCCGGTGTGTCCAGGACCCAAAAGGGGACACCGTGCCAGACCAGGACGTGACCAGCAGCGTCCTCTCCTCTCAGGTCCAGGTGCTGTACTTTGCGAAGAGCGCCGAGATCACCGGGACCCGCACCGAGACCGTCTCGGTGCCCCAGGAGATAGCGGCGGCCCAGCTGTGGGCCGAGCTGGAGGCGCGGCATCCGGGGTAAGGTCTGTGGGACGCTCACGGCCAGCAGCCCCAGCGTTCCAGAATGTGTATGTGCACACTTGGTCACGGGGATTCCATGGCTGCGTTTCCCGTGATACCGGGAAGGGGCATTCCTTCCGTTTTTCTGGAACCCCTCGCACTGGGGAGGCCGGCCCCCCTTCCTCCGGGCAGGGTCGCCCCGAATCGCAGCGAGCCCGGGCCCGGACGGACAGGCTCCTGTTGGCTCTTGTGATTTCAAGACGTCCGTCCAGCCTGCAGATGCTGCGTTTTTGCAGCACGGAGTGAGATTGGCACACATTCTGTTAAAATGTGTGGTTGACACGTTTACGTCCTGCCACGTCTCCAGAGAAGTCAGGATAGAAATTTCAGAGATTGAGAGAAAAAGGAGAGACAGCCAACCCCAGGCGGCCGAGTCTGTGGTTTGCAGGGCTGAGGTCCTGTTTCTGCTGCTGGCCCTGCCTCCGGTTCTTCCGGGACAGATTGTGGAGGCGGCTTCTTACAAGGAGTTCAGGATACTGATGGTGCACTTAGTCCAGAGCGATGCTCACCGTGTAGAGCAGGGGTGGGCAAACTTTCTGACGCGAGGGCCACAATGGGTTCTTACACTGGACCGGAGGGCCGGAACAAAAGCAGCCTGACCATGCTGGCACTCTCCTCTTGGGCTGCTGGTGAAGGAGCGGAGGGGAGAGCAAGAGAACCCTCCGCTCTTCCGGCTCCGCGGGCCGGAGAGAACAGCCGGACGGGCCCAGGGCTGGTGTAAAGGATACTCCACAACGTGTGTTCGGAAAACGGCTGGTTTTGTATTTTGTATCTTTTAAATTGCTCTTAAAGTGCCCTGATCATCTGTGACCCAGGCAGGGCCTTTGCCCACCCGACCTTTCACCTGCCCGGAGACACCTGTGTTTTGGGGGCTCCTGGGGTACACTCAGTAGACTGTGCCCTTAGAAGGCTCCTGGAATGAGGGCATCTTTCCTTTTCCTTTCTTTCTTTGGCCTGGTCTGAGTGTTACCGTCAGTCTTTTTTTATCTTTGGAATGTTTCATTCTCTAAGACACACGGCAGCCAACAAGAGCTGTTAGCGGTTGACTGTGTCCTTGGTGGCGCATGAGCATGCTCTCCATTGGAGGCGTCCTCTCTCCGCGGAATGTCAGTTACTTTCATTAGCAACTCCGCGGGCGATGCTGCAAAGTGACATTTCTGTCACATGTTCCTTTAGGTTCCTCAATCCTCACTGGAAGGTATTTTCCCATTGATTTTTAGAGAGAGAGGAAGGGAAAGGGAGAGACACAGAGAGGAAAACATTGATGTGAGAGAGACCCATCGACTGGCTGCCTCCCCCATGGGCCCCTCCCAGGGCCAGGGATCAAGCCTGAAACCGAGGCACGTCCCCTTGGCCGGAATCGAACCCTCGACCCTTCAGTGTGCTGGCCGGGGCTCTGTCCACTGAGCCACACCAGCCGGGGCTGATGTCCCCTGATTTCCACTGAAGACCTGGAGGCCTAGCACCGCTCTGAGGCTGCTCCCTCTGCTTGCTCCCCTCAGGCTGGCCGACGTCAGGACCCAGGTGATCCTGGCTGTGCGGCAGGAGTATGTCGAGCTCGGGGACCAGCTCCTCCTGCTTCGGGACGGAGACGAAGTCGCCGTCATCCCCCCCATCAGCGGGGGCTAGTGCTGGGGGCCCCCCGGAGCCTGTGGGGTGAGTGCTCCTGCCGTGGTGAGGGGTCCCGCAGGTGTCGCTGTGGGTCTGCGAGCTCGCTGTCCCCGCGCGGCCCTGCGTCCCTCCCGCTGCCAGCGGCTTCTGTTCCTGCCCCTCAGGTGCTCGTCCCCCTCGCTTAACTCGGTTTATTGGGTTTTCCCGTGCGTCGGGCAGTGAGGGGCGCTGCTGTGCAGGAGGGAGACTGCTGTCCGGAGGGGGTGGTCCGCTGGGCCCCAGCCGCCTCCCCGCACAGGGGATGGGAAGCAGCGCGTGGCCAGGAAGTGAAAGGTCGCCGCCTCCGGGGGGCGCTTTCCCTTTCCCAGGGGGGGTGGGGGGACGCAGCTTTACTAATTAGCTGTCGCAGGCGGCCTCGGAGCCACTCCGTCCCCTCTGTCTCTTTTTTTCACCATACCCGACTCGCTCAGGACATTTATGAAAAACGCAGTTTTTCCTCAGTTGCACACTTACCGGTGTCGCTCCGATCAAACCCTCCTCCAGCCCCGCTATGGGGGAAGCGCGCCTGGACACGCAGCCGGGCTGGTGGTGCCTCCGCCCCGCGCTGAGGCCTGTCCGCTCACTTCCAGGGCGGGCGTGGCGGAGGAGGAGGAGGAGGAGCCCAAAGACATCGTCACGTTCACGGCCGGGAGGCTGTCCGTGGAGGAGGTCTCGCAGCTGGTGACGTCCCCGCGCTGCGGTGCCGTGTCCCTGTTTGTGGGTGAGTCCCCCGCGCCCGCCGACCACAGAGGCCGCGGAGGCCGAGCCTCCGTGTGGAGTGTTTGCGGGTGTGAGACGCTGAGCCCGGGGACTCGGGGGTGGAAGTCTCCAGCTTCGGCTTTGGGTGAGCGATCTTCAGCTGAGCAGGTTGAATGCCCCGAGAGCAGGACGGCGTCCTGAGCAGAGGGAATCCTGTGTTTTCCAAGCATTCGGGGGAAATGGTGAAGGTGGGACCCCCTCCGCAGCCCGGGACGGAGCGTTCCTTCTGCGTGGCCGATGCGCCGGGAGAGAACTGGGCGCTGGTTTGGCACGTGGGCTTCTCCGTCCGCCTGCCTTCCTCGCCAGCGCGTCTTACTGTCTTACCTTTGAGACAGTCCTCTTGTTGTTCTCATCGTGTTCATTCTGAGGGTATTTCACAGTAATCCTTAGCCAGATCTGTAGGCTGCTGTCTGTTCCCAAAGAGCCCTTTTCTGCCCGGGCCCGTGTGGCTCAGTCGGTTGGATGTCATCCGTGCACAGAAGCATTGCCGGTTCGGTTCCAGGTCAGGGCACATGCCCGGGATGGGGCTTGGTCCCCAGTAGGGGGCGTGCAGGAGGCAGCCAAGTGTTCTCTCTCACATCGGTTTTCCTCTTTCTCTCCCTCTCCCTTCCTCTCTAAAAAAAAAAAATCAATAAGAATATATTTTAAAAAGTAGAACCCTTTTTTACTGTGCAGTTTCTATTATAAGGAGAAACCTTGTTTTAATTGCCTTTCCCCCCCTTTTTCTTAGGGACCACAAGGAATAACTTTGAAGGGAAGAAAGTCGTGAGCTTGGAGTACGAAGCGTACGTTCCGATGGCGGAAAACGAGGTCCGGAGAATCTGCAGCGGCCTGAGGCAGAAGTGGCCGGTCAGGCACATCGCCGTGTTCCACAGGCTCGGGTGCGCCTCCCTCCGCCCGAGCCGGCTTGCCTCCGTGCCGACGCGGCGAACCCTGCGGTCTCACGGGTCCTGGCTCCGGGAGAGACGCCAGTGTGTTTCCTGGCAGGCGGTGGGGGCTGCTTGTCCCGTGGTGATGTTGGGGCAGTGCCGCCGCTGTGCCAGGGCCCAGGTGGGCAAGGAATGCCAGTGTGTGCTTCTCAGCATCTAGAAGGGTTCAGGAATCTGGAGAAGGCTCTGTGTGTAAATTAATCAAGAGTCCAGCCAAAACCGGTGTGGCTCATTGCATAGAGCATTGGCCTGCAGACTAGAAGGTCCTGGGTTCAGTTCTGGTCAAGGGCATGTACCTGAGTTGCAGGCACATCCCCAGAAGGAGGTGTGCAGGAGGCAGCTGATTAATGATTTTCTCTCATTGATGTTTCTAACTATATTCCTCTCTCTGTGAAAAGACAATGAGATATATATATATATTTTTTTTTTAAAGAGTCCAGAGAGGAAACATACTTTTGGAAGGCATTCTGGGAGCCAGAGAAGACTGAGCTAGAGAAACCCAGTCCTCCTCTCTCTGGACCCCTTGCTCCTTGTTAACACAAATTGTCCTAAAGCAAGGCGGACAGTCACCTCAGAGGCCAGGCTGTAGCACACAGAGGCACTGTGGGACTGGAGGCCCTGCCCGCGGCTGCTCACGCGTTTGGCCAGCAGGAGGCAATGGCACGTGGGTTGAGATGCCCTCAGCCTCTGGCAGCAGGCAGTGCTCCATGCGGACGTTTAGGTGTGGGGAAACACCCCCGGCCATTTCCAGCAGGCAGTCCCCCAGCTCCATCAGCCTTCCGGTGGAACTTGCTCATTTACGGCACGCTGGAATCAACTTCCGGCGGCAGGACCCATGAGCCCGGGCCATGCAGCTCGTGCGAATGGGGGGCGTCCTGGAGGCCGCTGGAGAGGGGTCCTCGCGCCCAGACTCTGTTTCTGTGAGGAGAACAGACTCTGGTGCCTTTGAAGGACGACAGATCCGTGTGCCGTGCGTGTCGCTGAGAAGCGTGGGTCGCAGGCTCTGAATGGAGCCCAGCAGCTGAGACTGGGTCGGTGTGGCCGCGCGTGGCTGCCCTCTGCCCGTGGCTGCCCTCTGCCCGTGGCTGCACCCGGGGCGCTGCGTGCTGCTGTTCGCCGTTTACAATCTCTGTCCCTCTGGCTCCGGGCTGGTTGGCGGAGCCCCCGTGGAGAGAAGGCGGGTCCGTGCGGGGAGCGTCTCGGGGTTGTTCTTCGCCGCCGTGAGCCCAGGAGCGGCAGATTCAGAGATGGTGTCACGTGTCCTCGTTCCGTTGCAGGCTGGTCCCCGTGGCCGAAGCCAGCGTGGTCATCGCCGTGTCCTCGGCCCACAGGGCTGCGTCCCTCGGGGCCGTGAGCGAAGCCATCGATGCCCTGAAGGCCTCGGTGCCCGTGTGGAAGAAGGTACCCGTGGCGGCTCTTCTCCCGAGTTCCAGGCAGAGAGCACCTGCAGCCTGTGCTCCCGGGTCCCCCTGTCACTCCGCCTTCCTCAGCCTGGGGGCAGGTGTTCACGTGAAACTAGAGGCGACGCACGGGGTTCGTGCAAGTGGCTCGGCCCTGCCGGCCGCTCAGCCCTCGCAGTCCCGGCTTCCTCCGGTCTAATTAGCATATTACCCTTTATTAAATAGGGTCTTTTCCCCAGGGCTTGCTAACCATGAAAAAACCCTCCCCCAGAACGCTGGGCAGAGTGTAAGATGGGGTTCCCAGACTGCAGAGCCTCAGGGTAGGGGTCCCTGAGCCACGGGGTCTCCCGGGCAGATGGGAGGGTGCTCGCTCAGGTTCTTCAAGGCCCCCACAGTGAGGGCCCCCCACTGTGAGAGCACCCCACCCGTGCGTCATGAGCCTGGCAGGGGAGGGACAGCCCACCAGCTGCAGTGAGCGGCAGTGGGGCGGGCTCCGGGTGTCCCGGGGACAGTGGGTTTGGGTTTCTGTTGACTAAAGAGGAAGGAGGGAAGGTTCCAGAACGTGGGAACGCGAGGCGCCCGCAGCCTGTGCTGGCAGTCCTCGGGGACGCAGGCAGAGGGTAGGCGGGCGGGCAGGCGGGCGAGGTCCATGCCAGAGCTGCTGCGGTCACTGGCTCGGGGGAGCCTCTGCCCTGGCCGGCGCGGTGAGGATGTGGGAGCAGCAGTGAGCGTGGAAAGGACCCTGCTCAGAACTCAGGACCGCCCGCCCCTTCTGCCCGCCCGCTGCCCCGCCTGGGCCAGGGCGTCCGCCCCCGTTCTGCCCCATCCCGTGAAGGCTTCTGCCCGCCCGGGCTTCCCTCTGGGCGGCGTCCCACGTGCAGGACGTGTTCGTGTGCGTCCTGCTCTCCGTGCCGTACGTGAACCCCGTGGGGTCGCTGAGAGAGGAGCAGAGCTCAATGGTGTGGTCCCGAGACCCTGCTATGGTTCTGTTTTTCAGGAAATCTATGAAGAATCGTCATCTTGGAAGAGAAACAAAGAATGCTTCTGGGCACCCGGCGATTGATTCACCCACGTTGGTGAAGTGCTCGCGCCCGACCTGGGACCACATCCTGATTTTCCTTCTCCAGAACTCAGGAAGTTTGGGGCGAGGTCTTACACTGGAGCCAGAGAGAGGGACAGCCTTTCGGGGAAAACGGAAGGGTCATTGACACGTGAGGAGAGATGTCTGCCGTACACAGATGAACCCGTGACTACTGATCCTAATGATTGTAACTGGATTCACGACTCTGTCTCAGGAACCCCCCCCCCGCCCCCGCCCCCACAGCCGGGGCACCACGATGGTGCCGGCAGAATGGGAGGGCGCACGACAATCGTGATGTGTTTTCAGAATTTATATATTTAAGAAGTAAGCCAAATAAGCACATGAATAAAAACGTCTATGAGCAGCATTTTTCTGTGTGTGAAAACTCAGTTCTAAGACATAGACCATGTATTTCATACTGTGGCGATGTCTAGGATTTCAGGGTCTGTCATCTCACCATCACTTGCTAGATTTTGTAAGTTTTTCGTGTTGAATCCCTATACAAATCAGCATAAAGTTGCTGTAACACCAAGCTAGTTGACTAGTAACAAGGTTCCTTTGGGTTATACTGTTAGTTGATACTTAAAATTTGATCCACAGCCAGCTGGTGTGGCTCAGTGGTTGAGCATCAACCAGGAGGTCGCAGTTCGATTGCCGATCAGGGCACATGCCTGGGTTGTGGGCTCAATACACAGCAGGGGTTGTGCAGGAGGCAGCCGACCCATGATTCTCTCTCATGGTTGGTGTGTCTGTCTCTCCCTCTCCCTTTCTCTCTGAAATCAATAAAATAAAAGTGAAATTTGATCCGCAGCCAATGAAAAAGGAGAATTACGTGATCCTCAAAGCACCTTCGGCTAGGATCCTTTGGTGAGGACATTAATGAACAACTTCTCTGCAAGCTCTTTGTCCTAAACCAAGGCCCAGTCTCCGCGGGGCCAGCTGTGTACTATCTTCATGGACAGGAGTGTCTGGCCTCCTTACAGGCCTTAAAGCAATAAAACAGGCATGACTCCAGGCGACGGGCACCTCAGAATCCGCATGGTGTGTGCTGGGAATGGAGACTCGACTTGCAGACGCTTAGATGGATGGCGCCCGGGGTGATATTATTTGTTACATCTAGTGAAACATCTTAACATGAGGAATCCACCTTCCCACCCAGCCCTGACTGCCTGCTTGGTGCCAGGCACCCAGCTGATGACCCCCGTCCCTGACCCTCACACGCAGTGGGGGTTGGGGGTCTGCCTGCCGCCTCTTTCTGGGCCGGCAGGAGCCACACTGCCCTCGGGAATCCCATAAGCCAGGCTCTTCCCGCCCGCCGCCCGCCCGTCCACCCAGAGGAACTGGGCTGCAGGGCCGGGAAGGCGGACACACCCTCCCATGGCTCCCAGACGGCCTGGTCTCGGCCTTGCCCTCCCTCCAGTCATGCTTCCCCCTCCCTCCCACTAACTGAGCCCCTTAGGAGGAGAAGACACTTCTACTCATGCTGAAAGCACGTTCGCACGAGGGACGGGCCCACTGTAGGTATTCTGAGGGTTTGTGCCCTGATTGTTACCGTGTGTGTATGTGCTAGAGGCCCGGTGTACAAGTTCCTGCGAGAGCGGCCTTCCTCCCCCGGCTGCCGGCACTGGCTTCCCTCGCGGCCCCGGCTTCCTCCGGAAGGACATCAGGATGTCCGGTCTAATTAGGATGCTACACTTTTACTGTCATGGATGGCTTCCCTTCTGTGTGGAATCTGAAATACAGACTCGTAGATACAGAAAACAAACTAGCGTTTACTGGCAGGGAGAGGAACCGGGGGGGTGGATGAAGTAAGTGAAGGGATTAAGATGTGCAGGTTCCAGTTATAAAATAAACGCCATCCGCAGAGGGTTGTACCCACTGACGTTGTACCGCCTTCCTAAGGCCACAGGCGGTGCCCAGAGAGGCAGTCATGGTGTGTGTGCTGTCGTTAGGGAGTTCCCCCAGCAGGGGGCAGTAGATCCTGGGCTATGGTCAAAGCAACCTGAGCGAGATTTTATTTCGCACCGAACCCAGAAGTGCAATTTGGTGAGTAGCCTTATTTATTATTTTTAAGTAAGTTAGGTCGGAGTGGGCCTTTGATGAAAACTAATCTTGAGTTAGAGATGGTTTTCCATCTTTAATTGGGATCTTAGTTTAGAGAATTAAAGGGTTATGGGAGAATGAGGGAGCTTTTAAAAATGCTCTTTGTGGTAACATCCTCAGGTGCGGATGAACTACCTAAATACGTTTTTAACAATCAGTAAGGCCTGTCCTCGGGAGAGGATCAGAGGTAATAAAAACAAACCCCGTAAAGGCCGAAGGGCCACTGAACGTGGGGAAAGTGCTCGGCCCACCGGGAACCGGGCGACCAGTTAGACACAGGTGTCACCGCACCGCAGACTGGCAGGAATTAGCAGCTGGAGACGCCAAAGGCAGAGGCGGCCGGGGACTCGCACGCCGCAGATGGGGTGAAACTGGAGCAGCAGCTTTGAGAAAAAGAAAAAGAAAGAAAAGAATGTTCTCTCTCCAGAGTCCTGTTACTGCACGGTGCTCACCAGACACACTTGGTATGCATGTGCGAGTGTGTGTGCACACGTGTGCAGGAAGCTACCCTCTGACCCCGCTTCCCAGAACCCGGGGGGGGGGGGGGGGCGTGGGAGGTCACCTGACGCGGAGCACTGGGCGTCGCTGTAAGTGGCAGCACCTGGGAGGGATGTGCCGTCCGTCTGTCTGTCTGACGGCCAGACTGTGAGCCTGAGGCACCTCTGGGCTTACGGTTTCATGTTCAGTCCTTAAAAATGGAAATACTCGAGCCCTCCTGCTCGCTGCCGAGTGAGGAAACACTGCACAGACCGCGGAGCAGCGGGTGCTGGCTCTCCGCGCCATTCCGCACGGCGCCCTCAGCCCCTGTGCGGCCTGCTGGCAGGGAGTGAGCGCCTCTCACTAAGCTGCCACCCTGGGCCCAGAGCTCCGGTGGCACCTGTGGTCTGACTGTGGGTGGGCTCAGCACCTGCAGTCTGACTGTGGGGCAGGCTCGGGGCCTGTGGGCTCAGGGCTCAGTAGCTTGGGAGACAGCCCTGTCTACACCAGCCCTGCCTACACTGGCCGTGCCTACACCAGCCCTGTCTACACCACCCGTGCCTATAGCAGCGTGCCTCGGTTGCACTTAGAAGACCTGGTCTGGGCACCATTTATGAAATGGACACTTTGAGGTGGCATCTTCTAAGCCCTACACCGTATTTTATGTCAAAACAAAGGTGTAGCTGAATAGGAATACAAAACAACTTCTGAAACCAGGGTTTTTCCTTTTTATAAAAATGTATTTTATTGATTTCAGAGAGGGAGAGAGAGAAACATCCATGATGAGAGAGAATTTTGACCGGTGCCTCCTGCATGCCCCACACGGGACGGAGCCCGCACCCCGGGCCGGTGCCGGACCGAATGGGACCGGGCCCTCCTGGCTCACAGGGGGACGCTCTCACCGCCGGGTCCTTCCCGTCCTTGATGACTATCCACCTCTGCTGGCGGTGCGTGAGGAGTCCTCCTCTGCAAGCACGCCTGCCTCGGGCCTCCCATCTGACCGCAGCTGTCTGCAGGCCGGTGGCTGGGGCGGCGGCTCTCCACCAGGGTGCCGGGTCCCGGAGGCCGCAGCGGGCTGGAGACGGCCCAGGGGTCACCCAGGAGGGGCTCCCAGACTCTGCTGCAGCCAGAGGCCCGGGGCGCTGCGGGTCCCCCAGGCACAGGGCAGCCCCCGAGGTCATCTGGCCCCGAGGTCACCGCAGCGCCCCGGCCGACCCTGCCGGTGATACACGGAGGGTCCCTCAGCTCCAAGAGCCCAAGCCCTTGGCGGGAAGGCCGCTGCCTCGGCTCCCGGCTCCCCTGCGTGCCGATGGCAGCTCGGAGCCCGTGGAGGCAGGGAGGCTGAGCACAGCGCCTGGAGGAGCTGGTGTGGCTGAGCAGAGTCACGTGGTCCGTCCTGTCCTTCATCGCCTCGTGGCCAGTCTGCTCCACGCTGTTTCTCAATAAAACTTTATTGGGCTCCGGCACGTCTCACTGGAGAACACCAGCCATTTTTGCTGTTCACCTGACGCTTTATGGTTGTTTTTTCTTCTTCGTTTAGTCAAATACAAAGTAAAGCACTGACCTCCGGCCAGGAGTGGGGGATAAAGGGGGGGGGGCAGGCCAGGCGGCAGCCAGACGCACACGGGCCGATCCCCGTCCGCCCCGACTTCTCACAGTCAGAGCCTTGGAGGACTGGCTGTTTGTGTTATACAAACCCAGGCCCCAGACTTTTATTTATTATTATTATTATTATTTTTATATGTTGGTTTCAGAGAGGAAGGGAGAGGGAGGGAGAGAAACATCAGTCATGGAGAGAATCACGGATCGGCTGCCTCTTGCACGCCCCCTACCGGGGATCCAGCCCGCAACCTCGGCCTGTGTCCTGACCCGGAGCGGTGACCTCCTGGTTCCCAGGTCGCTGCTCACCCCCGGCCACTGGCCGGCAGGCCCCGACTTCTGAAGCCCAGAGTCACAGCTGAGCTCCGGCCCTGCCGTCGGCGCCGAGCGGCTCGTCGGCAGCTCCTGGTGGCAGCTCGCATGGCATCGCCCAGGGTTCCGGCCCTCGCCCTCTGCCCGGGTCCTATGGGCTCAGAGAGAAGGGGGCGCCGAAGGAAAAGGGGGTGGTAGGTCCTCCGGGAGCCCGTGGCCAGCACAGCGACCTGGCACTTGTGAAGACAGAGGTACGGGGCCTCAGCCCAGCCAGCAGGGGGCGGCCTCAGGAGCTGGGCCTCAGGCTCAGCTTGGGAGGCAGCAGCGAGTTGTCCCGGGATGGACCAGCCCGGGGACGCCTGCTGCCGGGGGACGGCCCGGGTCCGAGCCTGCTCCCAGGTCCCGGAGACGGCATCCTGCTTTGTCCGTCTGACGCCCTGCAGCTCCGAGGACGGGAGATCCACTGGGCGGGCTGCTGCCTCCTGTGGACAGCGGGGCTGCGGACGTGTGCGCACCAGTGGCCGCGGCCGCGGGAACCAGGCTCCGGGCTCCAGGCGGGGCTCGGCTCCCCGGGCCGGCGGGCTCCAGTGGAGGCGGGCAGGTGCCAGGACGAGGCTGGTCTTTAAAGCGTCCCGCGGTCCCTGCCGCAGCCAGGCGGCCGCCGTGGCCCCGAGGGAGACGAGGCGGCCACGGGCAGGCGGTCCCCGCAGTGCGGCCTCGGTGTCCTGTGCTCCGGCCTCCAGACGTGCTCCCGGGGCGGACTGAACCGCCGGCAGAGGCGGACAGCCCCCGGGCGGGCTCCGTGGGCCGGCGCAGGAGAGGGCGAGGGGTCAGGGCAGCAGCCAGGGCCCCTCGCCTGTAAACGCGGTTCTCACAGAAAACTGGCAACTTCTGAGAGAGGGGAACAGCCGCTGTTTTCCCCGAGTCAGCACCCGAGCTCGTCCTGTCTTCCCCGAGCTCGTCCCTTCTTTTAAAAACCACCGTTTCACACCACCGGAGCCCCCCCCCCCCCCCTATAAACACCTGAGGAAGGCTGGTCTGTGGAAGACACGCCATGTCTGTGGGCGTGTCCCCGCTGACACGGCCCAGCCAGCGTGGACACTGTCCACGTCAAACACGTCTTTCCCGTGAACCTTTACCCCCCCCCCCCCGCCATCCCCATGTTCTCGTTCCAAACCGACCTGCAGCTTTCGTGAAATAAAATATTAGACCAGTGCACCTAAGACTCTGCAAACACCGGGGTCTGAAAACAAGCCCTCGGCCACAGCAGCCACCGGCGGGAGGTGGTCTGGCCCACGGGGTCCAGCCAGGCCCACGGGGTCCGGCCAGGCCCATGGGGTTCAGCCTGGCACATGGGGTCCGTTCTGTCCCACGGGGTCCGGTCTGTCTCATGGGTCCGGCCTGTCCCACGGGGTCCGGCCCAAACTCAGCTGTTGAGCTCCATGGTCTCGTCCGCCTCGTCCGGATTCTTCATCATTTTATCGTATTTCCTCTTGAAGAAGCCGAGCTGTGGGGTGACGGATGGTGTGGTTTGCCATCGTGGGGCCTCGGACCCCCCGGCTGCCCCTGGGAGCCGCGTGGGGGAGCCCTGGGCGCGGGGAGGGGCGTGTGGCCTGGGACTGACAGGAGGACGCGGGGGCCCAGGGAGCCGGGCTCCGGGTGTCTGCAGGGGACCCCCACGCAGGGGGGTGAGGGAGGGTGGGAGGGCAGGCTGGGGACAGGGCTGAGGAGGGGAGATCCTTGGGCAGTTTGCCAGAGCCCGCCTTCACCGTGGCCTCGCACGCTCTTCTCCGCGAGGGAGGGTGGCAGGCCGTGGGATGGGCAGAGGGTGCCGGACAAGGACGCCCCGCAGAGCCCCGCCCTGGGCGGCTCACCTTCCAGAGCACGGCCACCAGCGCCAGGAGCAGCAGGAGGCCGGCCAGGACGCTGCCCACGACCACGCCGGTGGGGACCTCAGCTTTCTCGTGGGGCTTCGTGATGGTGACGGGGATCTGCCAACGTGAACACAGGACGAGGGAGTGAGCCCCCTCAGCGGCGACTCACACACATTCCAGGCCCCCACGTACCCACTCGGGGTCGCCCATTCATCATCTGGATCCCAAATGTTACCCAAGAGGCTACCTAATGTTTATCCGGATTCAAAAGCTGTTTTCACAGACACGACAGTCACAGCCGGCCTCTGTTCTGATCAGGGCTTCTCAGAGAAAAGCGAGGGGAAAGTCTCCTACAGGATCACTGAAACTTCCTTTAAATTTCAATGACTGCATCATTTCATACAGCTTTACACACACACACACACACACACACACACACACACAACATACACACCACACACACACACACACACTAACACACACACCACAGACAACCAAAACGTTTGCACTGGCTGAACACTCCATGTTTCTAAAATGAACTTTAAAGACTACCTCCAGTGCCCCCCCCACCCCCCTATCCCCTCCCCGCCCAAGCCGAGGTCCCAGCACTTGAGGCCGAGAGGACTTTCCTGGGTTCTACTTTGGATTCCCCACGCCCCGTCTGGCAGGAGGGTGTGGTTGCTGGGGGAGGGGGAGGTCCCTGGTGGAGGGCGCAGTCGCTGGGGGAGGGTGCGCAGACAGGCCAGCGTCCCGTGTGGACACACTTTCCCGGGACAAGCGAGGGCCCAGGGCTCTCCTCTGCGCAGTGAGAGGCCCAGAGGTTCCAGCCGCGGCGCCGCAGGCGGGCACCGGGCACAGGGCACCGGGCACCGGGCACAGGGCACAGGGCTCAGGGCACAGGGCTCAGGGCACAGGGCTCAGGGCTCAGGGCACAGGGCTCAGGGCACAGGGCACAGGGCACAGGCACAGGGCACAGGCACAGAGCACAGGGCACCGGGCACCGGGCACAGGGCACAGGGCTCAGGGCACAGGGCTCAGGGCACCGGGCACAGGGCACAGGGCTCAGGGCACAGGGCTCAGGGCTCAGGGCACAGGGCTCAGGGCACAGGGCACAGGGCACAGGGCTCAGGGCACAGGGCACAGAGCACAGGCACAGGGCACAGGCACAGGGCACAGAGCACAGGCACAGGGCTCAGGGCACAGGGCACAGAGCACAGGCACAGGGCACAGGCACAGGGCACAGAGCACAGGCACAGGGCTCAGGGCACAGGGCACAGAGCACAGGCACAGGGCACAGGCACAGGGCACAGAGCACAGGCACAGGGCACAGGCACAGGGCACAGAGCACAGGCACAGGGCACAGGCACAGGGCACAGGGCACAGGCACAGGGCTCAGGGCACAGGGCACAGAGCACAGGCACAGGGCACAGGCACAGGCACAGGGCACAGAGCACAGGCACAGGGCACAGGGCACAGGGCACAGAGCACAGGCACAGGGCACAGGGCACAGGCACAGGGCACAGGGCACAGGGCACCAGGCACAGGGCTCAGGGCACAGGGCACAGAGCACAGGCACAGGGCACAGGCACAGGGCACAGAGCACAGGCACAGGGCACAGGGCACAGGGCACAGGGCACCAGGCACAGGGCACAGGCACAGGGCACAGAGCACAGGGCACAGGGCACAGGGCACAGGGCACAGAGCACAGGGCACAGGGCACAGGGCACAGGGCACAGAGCACAGGGCACAGGGCACAGGGCTCAGGGCACAGGGCTCAGGGCTCAGGGCACAGGGCTCAGGGCACAGAGCACAGGGCACCGGGCACTGAGCACAGGGCTCAGGGCACAGGGCACAGAGCACAGAGCACCGGGCACAGGGCACAGGGCACAGGGCACAGGGCTCAGGGCACCGGGCACAGGGCTCAGGGCTCAGGGCTCAGGGCTCAGGGCTCAGGGCTCAGGGCACCGGGCACAGGGCACAGGCTCAGGGCACAGGGCTCAGGGCTCAGGGCTCAGGGCACAGGGCTCAGGGCTCAGGGCTCAGGGCTCAGGGCACCGGGCACAGGGCACAGGCTCAGGGCACAGGGCTCAGGGCTCAGGGCTCAGGGCTCAGGGCTCAGGGCACTGGGCACAGGGCACAGGCTCAGGGCACAGGGCTCAGGGCTCAGGGCTCAGGGCACAGGGCTCAGGGCTCAGGGCTCAGGGCTCAGGGCACCGGGCACAGGGCACAGGCTCAGGGCACAGGGCTCAGGGCTCAGGGCTCAGGGCTCAGGGCTCAGGGCACCGGGCACAGGGCACAGGCTCAGGGCACAGGGCTCAGGGCTCAGGGCTCAGGGCACAGGGCTCAGGGCTCAGGGCTCAGGGCTCAGGGCACCGGGCACAGGGCACAGGCTCAGGGCACAGGGCTCAGGGCTCAGGGCTCAGGGCTCAGGGCTCAGGGCTCAGGGCTCAGGGCACCGGGCACAGGGCACAGGCTCAGGGCACAGGGCTCAGGGCTCAGGGCTCAGGGCACAGGGCTCAGGGCTCAGGGCACAGGGCTCAGGGCACAGGGCACAGAGCACAGAGCACCGGGCACAGGGCACAGGGCACAGGGCACGGGGCACAGGGCACAGGTGCAGCAGGCTGAGGCCACGCGGGGCGGTAGGGGGAGTCTGAACCGCCTTCTGATTCCCAACAAGAGCTTTGGGAGGAAGGAGCCAGGGCCTGTGGGTGGCGGGCGTGGGGAGTGCGGCAGCCAGTGGGCACCAGAGCGCCTGCCTCTCCACCAGCGACCTGGGCTTCCCCAACGCATGTGCTCTGCGGAACCCTTTCCTCCCACGGCCACGTCTGAGCGTCCGGCCGTGCGGCCTGAGGATGGGTGTGCACAGAGGACAGTGTCCAGCCTGAGGACGGGCGTGCACAGAGGACAGTGTCCAGCCTGAGGACGGGCGTGCACAGAGGACAGTGTCCAGCCTGAGGACGGGCGTGCACAGAGGACAGTGTCCAGCCTGAGGACGGGCGTGCACAGAGGGCAGTGTGTGACCTGAGGACAGGCGTGCACAGAGGACAGTGTCTGCCCTGAGGACTGGCGTGCACAGAGGGCAGTGTGTGACCTGAGGATGGGCGTGCACAGAGGACAGTGTCCAGCCTGAGGACGGGTGTGCACAGAGGGGCATGTCTGAGCCATTCGGCCTGAGGACGGGCGTGCAGGGCGGCAGTGTCCCAGCCACGCGGTCGGAGAACACAGTGGCGGTAACACCGTGGAGGGGCCGCCCCCGGGTACACGCCTGCTTCCTGCACGCGGCCCTTCTCTTCAAACGCTCCAGTGGCTGAGCCAGAGAGCCGGCGGGTGTCCGCTGGGCCTCACTCCCGGGCCAGCACGAGGAGGAAGGAGCCGGCGCTGGCCCGGCCCCGAGATGGCCGAGCAGGGGGTGCCCTGGGCTGCACCCATGGTGGGGTCACGGCCTCTGACCCCGCTTCGCCAACACCCGGGAAGCTCACGGAACGGGACCCGGGTTTCCGGAGCCCAGTGAGCCCCTCCCGCCCTGCTCTCAGGGCCCCGAGGGGCCGCCTGCCCCCCCCCCCCCCCGGGCCCGGGGGAGGCTCACCGTGACCGTGTTCTCCGGGATCACGTAGACCTGCGGGTTGAAGGTGTCGATCTCCGCGGAGGCCGTGAGCTGCACCGTCTGGAAGGCCGCCTGGAGGTGAGAGGAGGGAGATGGTGCATCTGGGCGGGAGGACACGCATGGGGCGCGGCGCGTGGTCACTCAGTGTCCGTGTGGGAAGCAGCAGAGCACAGCCATCTGTAGACCCAGAAACACGGTGTCCCGAAGCGGGACACACAACTGGCCGCCCACGGCACGTGCCGGGACTCCCACGGGGAGTGGAGAGGGGGGTGGCGGCCCTGAGGTGGCGATCCAGCATCTCTCCCGGTGACTCTCCTTAACACACGGCTGCAGAGCAAGGTTATGAAGTGACTCTTGTCATCGTGAAAGGCAGAACACTTCAGTTTGTGGCCTGAGGGAACATTGCCAACTCCCTCCTGTTTTCAGAGACCCGGGTACGGAGAGCAGACTGCCGCTGCCAGAGGAGAGGGTGGAGGGCTGGGTGGGAGGGTGAAGGGACTGAGAGGTGGACGGTAGTTACAGAACGGCCCCAGGATGGACCTCACAGCATGGAGAACAGTCCATAGTCCTATCTAATAAAAGAGTAATATGCAAATGACCAAGATGGCTGCCCCCATGTGGACACAAGATGGCTGCCACAAGATGGCCAGCGGGGGAGGGCAGTTGGGAGGAACCGGGCCTGCAAGGGAGGGCAGTTTAGGGGACCAGGACTGCAGGGGAGGGCAGTTAGGGGTGACCATGCCTGCAGCAGAAGGCGGTTAGGGGCAATCAGGCTGGCAGGGGAGCAGTTAGTCATCAATCAGGCTGGCAGGCAGAAGCAATTAGGGGCAATCAGGAAGGCAGGCAGCAGTCCTGGATTGTGAGAGGGATGTCTGACTGCCCATTTGGGATCAGGCCTAAAAGGGCAGTCATTAGGATCAAGCCTAAATGGGTAGTCAGACATCCCTTAAGTGGTCCCAGATTGGAGAGGGTGCAGGCTGGACTGAGGGACACTCCCCACTGTGCATGAATTTCGTGCACGGGGCCTCTAGTATTGTGATAACTCCACACGGGGCCAGGTGGGCACATGTTGTAAAGCATATGATTCTCTAACCACTGTGCTGTACGCCTGAAGCCAACAGAAAATAACACCGAAAGCAGACTGTAACAGAAAGATAAAAGAGCAAACTGGATATTCGTTACTTATTCAGCTAAGTCAGTGGTCGGCAAACTCATTAGTCCACAGAGCCAAATACCAACAGCACAACGATTGAAATTTCCTTGGAGAGCCAAATTTTTTAAACTTAAACTTCTTCTGCCGAAACCGGTTTGGCTCAGTGGAAGAGCGTCGGTCTGCGGACTGAAAGGTCCCAGGTTCGATTCCGGTCAAGGGTATGTACATTGGTTGCGGGCACATCCCCGGTAGGGGGTGTGCAAGAGGCGACTGGTCGATGTTTCTCTCTCATCGACATTTCTAGCTCTCTATCTCTCTCCCTTCCTCTCTGTTAAAAATCAATAAAATATATTTAAAAAAAAAAAAAAAAACTTCTTCTAACGCCACTTCTTCAACATGGACTCGCCCAGGCCATGGTATTTTGTGGAAGAGCCACACTCAAAGGGCCAAAGAGCCGCAGTTTGCTGACCACGGGCCTCAGTGGTAAACAGAATGGGAGAGCGGGTTGGGAAGGGGAGAGAATGTTTCTTTGGGGTACACGGTAAAAGAACACTGCTTAACGTGCACTCGAGCTCGACCATACACGTGTCCCCACGGACGCCCCGAACCTCTCCCCACGCCGTGTCACAAGACCCATCAGTTCAGGCTTGCTGACATAGGCATTTCTGTAAAAAACACTGGATTCGGGGCAGGTCCACGGAAGGCACGTACAGTGTATGCTGTGTCCAAGGAACCTGCATGGAATCACTGCACACGCCTTCCTGGATCTGCCACAAAAATATACCCATTTCCACGGGCACATCGGCGATGTGCAGGGTCTGTCCTCTGAGACGAGAGCCCCGGGCACAATGCTCACTTTGAAGTAGAGCACAGTTCCCGGGTCTGAGAGCTGCCCACACCCCCAGGCTGCCAGGACTCGGTTTTGGGGGCCCTGGGGCGAGGGATTAGGGGACCCCATGAGGGCTTTCCCTGGACTGTGTCTGGGAGCCAGAAGGGGAACAGTGAGCCTCCTGTCCGTGCCCTCTTCCTCACTCTCTCAACGTGGATCCTGCATCCGAAACCAACCCTGACCCTGGTCTCCGAGCATGCCTTCCTGGGGGAAGCCGCCAGAGGGGCGCAGTGACTGGGCGTGGGCCTATGAGCCAGGAGGTCCTGGTTTGATTCCTGGTCAGAGCACAGGTCTGTGTCATGGGCTTGATCCCAAGTAGGGGGCATGCAGAGGGCAGCCGGTAAATGATACTCTCTCCTCATGGATGCTTCTCTCTCTCTCTTCCTCTCTGAAGTCTGTAAACATATATTTAAAATAGAAAGTGGAGTGCGCACCGGGCTCTCAGCAGAGAAGGGGGGACCGGAGGTGGAGTGGGACCGGCTCCAGGCAGGGAGGAACCTGCTGGCAGGTGTGAGGTCAGTGGTCAGCGGGGAGTTCCAGGAGGGGTGAGCCATGAGCCCGTGGTCTGGGCACATCGGGTCTGGGTGTATTGGGTCTGGGCATTGGATGTGGGCATTGGGTGTGGGCATTGGGTGTGGGCATTAGGTGTGGGCATTGGGTGTGTGTACATTGGGTGTGGGCGGCATTGGGTCTGGGGGCATTGGGTCTGGGCATTGGATGTGGGCATTGGGTCTGGGCGCGGTGGGGACATGCAGAAGCCAGCCAGTCAGGAGGAGGTAGAGGGAGACAGAGCAGGCCAACCCCAGGGCAGCAGTGGGCACCGGGCCTGTGCCGACTGGGGGTGTGGCCAGATGGGTGAGCGCTGGGAGGCAGGAGCACAGGCCCCCGGGCAACCCCACTGTGACCACAGGGCCTGACCCCTGGCAATGCCCACTCATGCCTGGTGCTGATGAGCCCGGCACCAGTCAGTACTCACGGCTGCGAAGGTGCCGTTCCAGATGCGCGTGGACACGTTCAGGAAGTACTCGGCCCGCACCTGCGGGTCTCGCAGCCAGCAGGTGATGTTCCCACAGAGGGCGGTCCTGCAGTTCTTCACGCGGGAAAGGGAGGGGTGAGTGCGGGGCTTCCGAGGATCGGCCCACGTCACAGCCACAGACTCTATGGCCACAGACTCCACAGCCACAGACTCCACAGCCACAGACGCTACAGTCACAGACGTCACAGCCACAGACACTACAGCCACAGACCTCACAGCCACAGATGTCACAGCCACAGACACTACAGCCACAGACCTCACAGCCACAGATGTCACAGCCACAGACGCTACAGCCACAGACGCTACAGCCACAGAGGCTACAGCCACAGATACTACAGCCACAGATGTCACAGCCACAGACATTACAATCTCAAATGTTAAAGCCGTAGACTCTATAGCCACAGACTCTACAGCCACAGATGCTACAGCCACACACATCACAGCCACAGATGTTACAGACATAGATGTTATAGACGTAGATGCTACAACCACAGATGGGACTGGGAGGCTGAAGGGAACTGGCTGTAGTTCTAGCTCTTCACTGCGCCCCACATGGCAGGCGTGCACCCTCCACCCGCCAGAGCCCACTGAGGGGGCCCAGGTGAAGGAGGGGAGGAGAGTACCCCACGCCCTCTAGTCAGTTTCCAACTGAAAAACGCCAAAAACGAATCTGTGCTTTTCAACCACGTACTGGCTGAGCCAGTCACTGAGGACACACAGGAGGCACACGCCTTAGTCACTCAGAGCCCGAACTGACAGGATCCTTTCCGTCAGAGGGAAGCTGAGGAGAAGGGTCAGGAGCTGCCAAGGACGGGGGTGGGGGTGGGGGTACACGGAGGTTCTGCACTTTCAACGCAGTTTTGCTGGGAACCTAAAGCTGCTCCAAAACATGGTCTGCTCTAAAAAGCCTACGACAGCCACGCGGCCAATGACTCATCTTGGCTGGAGGGCGCCTTTCCACCCCTCGCCTCGCCCCGCTGCCGCTGCAGACACACACAGGGGGTCTAAGACATGCGAGTGGGGGTAGGGGGGGGGATGGGGAGAAAGTGCTTCATTTCCGGGAGTCCAGCAGGAAATCTGAGGAGCTGCCCGAGGGCCTTCCTCACCAGGTCTTTGAGGTGCCGGAAGTCTTCGCTCCTGAAGGACACAGAGGCCGGCGCCCGCCCTATCTTCAGCGGGTCCACGTCGGCCTGGCAGCTGATGTCGCCGGCCTGCAGGGGGCAGCGCGTCAGGCGAGGGGCCCAGGGGGTTGTGCCGGCCTGGCGCTGTGACATCCGCTGCCCCGTGTCGGGCCGGGTGGGGGCAGGGGCCTCACTGCCCGCCCGGGCCCGATTCTCAGCCTCCCGAACGTCACCCGAGGGGAAGGGGGCCTGCGTGGCGCGGGGGGATGCTGGGCCCACAGCCCATTTGTGAGGAGCTGAGTGGCCCGGCCAGCGTGGCTCAGGAGGTCACGGTTCGATTCCTGGTCAGGGCACATGTCCAGGTTGTGGGCTCGATTACCAGTAGGGGGCGTGCAGGAGGCAGCTGATCGATGATTCCCTCTCAACATGGGTGTTTCTATCTCTCTCTCCCTCTCCTTCCTCTCTGAAATCTATCTATATCTATATCTATATCTATATCTATATCTATATCTATATCTATATCTATCTATCTATATATTTTTAAACAATCATGGAATAGACTGGGTGACTTAATGCAGAGTCCTCAGCTGTGGAGCATTTTAGGGTTTGACTTCCCGTCGTCACCGCGCACCCCGAGTGACATCAGCACGGGCGCTGGCCCTGTCCTCCTGAGCCTCGCTCTCAGCCCGGCGGTGAGGACCACTGCGCCTTACGGCACAGCAGGCGCCGCGGCCAGAGCCACAGACACTGACGCCGGTGCCCGGGGCCGGGGCATCGCTGGCTCAGGACGTGGGGCAGGGACGGCCTGAGCGGCCAGGGCTGAGCGGGCGGGGCCAGGCCGACAGGGGGCAGGGCAGCCGCTCACAGCGGCCTGCGGGCAACTTGTCTCCTGGGGGGGGCTTGACCTCCCCTCCCCTCCCCTCCCCTCCCCTCCCCTCCCCACCACCGCCATCTGACACTGACATTCGCTGTCTCACCACCGCGCCCGCTGCTGATTCTCGAGGGGCTACCTCCCGCCCACCCCTGCCAGGCGGGGCCCACACGGAGGTGCCCGCGGCGCTGGGCACAGCCCCCTCACCTGGTCCGGGTACACGCCCGTGAGGTACAGGAGCGGGCTCTGGCCCTTGGTGAGCTGGGGGATGCGGATGCTGACGGAGGCCATGCTCACGGGGATGCTCCCTGTGGTCACCTGCGGGGACGGAGGACACGGTTTCGCTCTGGCCTCCCCGGCGGGGAGCGGCCGCGCTGCCAGACACACAGGAGCAGCAGCCTCGCCTCTGCTCCGGGCTGAACGGGTCCCCGTGGCTCAGGCACGTGGCTCAGGCCCGTGGCTCAGGCACGTGGCCCGCAGGCCGACACGGACTGCGCCCCAGGCGTTTTCCTCTGCGGGGCTCCTGCGGACCGCACGTCTCACTAAGGAGGCCGTGGCTGGCGCCACGCATCCTGCCTGCGTCCCGCACCTGCACCGCACACCGAGGCTCTTCGGCTCTCTCCAGGAACCACCCAGTGGCACGTGGGAACTATGCGGCGGGTTAGGACAGCGGTCCGCAGAGACAACTATCAACAGCCACAACGATTGAAATCTCTTTGGAGAGCCACAATATTTAAACGTAAACTTCTCCTAACGCCACTTCTTCAAAACAGACTCTCCCAGGCCGTGGTCTTTTGTGGAAGAGCCACACTCAAGGGGCCAAAGAGCCGCACGTGGCTGGCGAGCCGCAGTTTGCCGACCGCTGAGTTAGGAAGAAATGAACCAAAGGAAACGGCACCGGCGCAGGGGGGAGGGAGAGCGCTCTCGCTGTCCACCGTGTCCGCACGGTCCCAGCCGGACGGCTGCTCGGGAGTTCGTCCCTCTGAGTCGCTGCTCACAGCCCGCAGTGAGGGCTGCTCGTACCCGCTCGTACCTGGCAGAGCTGGGCTCACCCCTGTTTCTAGCTGCTGCCCAGCACGACTGCCGCACACGGCTGCACACACACGGCTGCACACACACGGCTGCACACACACAGACAGCGAGTCCTCAGGGAAGGCCCGAGGCTGCGGTCCCAGACTCCGCCAGCACCCACGCCCTCACACCAGCGTGCTCCCATAACTAATACTGACAAACTTCTTCGGAAATCCGCCCCTCCGCCCTCACCGGGACAGGCCACCGTGCACAGTGCCCGCTGTTCACCGCCCTCCCTCCCACCGCGGTCAGCTCAGGGGCTCTCCGGCGCGGCAGCCGGGAGGGAACTTGCTAGAAATGCAGCTTGAGACCCACCCTAGGCCGGAGCTCTGCGGACGGAGCCCAGTGACCACATGGAAACAAACCCCCCCCCCCTCCGGTGACCTGGTGTCCACTCCAGAGTGAGTGCCCCGAGGACCTCTCATTTTTCTTCCTCCTCCTCCACCTCCCCCCCCTCCCCTGCCCGCCCGCCCGCCCGCCCCGCCCGCCCCGGCCGGCTCACCCACCTTCACGGAGAAGGCGAACTTGGGGCCGATGTCCTCCCAGCTTCGCACCGTGGACGGAGCACGCCCCGCGGAGACCTCGTAGAAGTGGATGCTGGTGGACCTGCGGGGACGGGCAGAGCAAGGGTTAGCGCTGCTGCTCTTCTGGAGGCTCCGTGCTCCTCTCACTGACGTGTCTCCCTGCTCAGGGGGCAGCCAAACCGTGGGCGTTTAGGGACAGACGCTACGTGGACACAACACTCCTGAGGGGCCCACAGGCTGCGGTCACGTCTGAGCCGCCGCGTCCCTCCCAAGCCACCTGGGCGACCTCGGCGGGGGTCTGGGCGGCGTTATCCCCGGCGGCACCTTTCTAACCAGGCGCGTGGCTCTCCCGGAGACCGCCGCTGCGCTGGCTGTGTGTCACGCGTGGACACGTGTCCTCGGGGCGGGAAGAGGGGTCGATGGGGCAGAGGGTCACCCCGGGGCGTGGCTGAGCACAGCGATGGGCTGGGCCGGAGCTCCGTCCGGCACATTCAGTCCCCGGCGCCCCCATCCCCTCTCCCCCACCCCCACTCTGGTCCTGACAACTCCCTGCTTTCCACCCGAAGCAGGTCGGTCAGCCTGTGTCTGTGTGACAGCAGCGCCCCCTGCAGAGGCTGACCCCGAGGCTCTGTCAGACGCCACCTCGAGGCTGGGGCCGCCTCCGGGGGTTCGCAGCCCATCCCTGACCTCGGCAGGGGGACCCCGACAGCCCAGCCAGACCGGATGGAGTGCTGCCCCCCGTCCCCCTCACTCCGGGCCGGGCTGGACTCGGACCCGTGGCTCCCCTGGGGGCGGGGCAGGGAGGCCAGGAGACTGGGAAGCCATCGTCATCCCACCGGTCGTCCACCCCAATGACAGGGCGCTGGTTACATGTCCTAAAGCACCACAGCGGCGTTTTCTGCAATTGTTTTTGTATTTCTGAAAACACTCCCTTCTCCTTTTTTTCATGCCTCCTTTAGAAAAACATCTTTTTCCCCCCAAATTCTCAAAAGGGAAGTCCGCCAGAGAGTGTCTTAAATAGACTTGGCGAGAGTCCGGCTTCTGTCTGTGAGGGAGCCGGGCCGGGGGCCGCGGGGGCCAGGAGCCGGGCGCTGAGCGAGGGAATGTCCCCGCGTCCAGCCGCGGGGTGCGGGCAGCGTCTCATCTGCTACCGCGTCCTGCCTGTGCCTTAGAGAGAGCCAATGCTCCGTCCGCACCCTCCGTGTCCCTATGTCACTGAAGGGCTGGCCAGTGTGTGCATTGTGGCGGTTAGCTGTACCGGGAATCTGTTTTAGGAATAATTCTACTGTCTCCACCCATCACATGTGCACAGTATGTGTGCGCCTTTATAAGTATCAACGCGGTGGCTAGGGGTCACACTCAGCAATTGGAAAGGGCTTTGTTTTTTAAAGTGTTTGTTTAGACATGGTTTTCCTTCCGGTGTTGCTTGTGATGATTAAATAAACCAGCAAATAAAATAAAATAAAATAAAATAAAATAAAATAAAATAAAAGCAAAACGTCCAAATATCTCATTGCTATTAAACTGGCTGGGTAAGTTACAACCCCACCAGGAACAGGGCAGGTTAGAGTCTGTCCCGATGGGAGTTTTCTAGGCTCACATACCAAGCAGGCACAGCCAAGTGTTACCACTGCGTCTGGGTAAATAGCGTGTGTGTGTCTCGTGTGTGTGTGTGTGTGTGTGTGTGTGTGTGCGTGATGCCGACGTCCTGGTAGGAAAACACAGCCTGTGTCTGGCAGGGACTCTGAAGCGGTCCCTCGTCGCCCGCCGTCCACGGGACGGGTGGAGGAGGTGGGGGTGAGCTCACATTCCGTTGTGTATCTCCCTCGAACGTGTGCACCCCTCTCCGGTGCGATTCCTGTCCTCCTCTTAAGGAACAGAGCCCCCAGAGGACCCACAGGCGGCGGGGCGAGGAGCCGCTCTAGCTTTACTCTTCATAATTCTCCCTATGAATTGTTAAAACTGTATGCTCCTTCTTAAAGGACATCAGAATATCGTAGAGTCCATCTTCCCATCACAAACATGCAGCTAAGATGTCAGTGAAGTGCCACTCAATCTCACATTCATTTCATGGTAAAAGGTCTGAAAACACTGGCCGTGGTGGGCGGGTAGAGTCACAAAAAGGCTGTATTAAGAAAAAGCACAGCCCCAGATTTAATTCCGGTCAAGGGCATGTACCTTGGCTGCAGGCACCTACCCAGTGGGAGGTGCGCAGGAGGCAGCTGATCGATGTTTCTCTCTCATCGATGTTTCTAATTCTCTCTCTTCCCTTCCTCTCAGTAAAAAATCAGTAAGACATATTTAAGAAACAAAGAAAAAGCATTTAGCTTGGCCGGTGTGGCTCAGTGGTTGAGCATCCACCTATGAACCAGGAGGTCACAGTTCAATTCCTGGTCAGGGCACGTGTCTGGGTTGTGGGCTCAGTTCCCGGGGGGGGGGGGGGGGCAGCCAATCCATGATTCTCTCATCGTTGATGTTTCTCTCTCTCCCCCCCTCTCCTTCCTCTCTGAAATCAGTAAAAATATTTACAAAAAAAAGGATGAGCATCGGAGGACTTTGGAGTCTGACGTGCTATAACCCACCAGAGTGCTGGCCCTCGCCCCGGCGGCACGGCCCGCCTACCTGGTGATGTGGATCTCCGCGTCGTACCGCAGTCCGAGGGTGAAGTTGGCCGCATTGTCTGCCTCGTTTGCTTCCTCACTTTCGCTAGGGGGCGAGCATTAGGAAATTACTGGAGGAGAAATATCGGAGGAGCTACCCAGGCGGGACCTCCGTGATGCGTTACCTGGAGGCTTGGAAGCTGACAGAGGCCTGATTCCGAAGGTTTTGAAGATTGAAGTCGAAGTTAATAGTAAACGTCACCTACGTAACAAAATCAAAACGCATCAGTGTCCGAGGCTCCGTACTCAGGGCCAACGTGGACACAGAGTTAGTTCCCCAAGAGAGCGGCCTCCCGCAGTGGGATTCTGAATGGCGTGGGCCTCGAGCGCCCACGTGTGTAGAAGGTGTGGTTACTGGCGCCCCAGCGCAGCCTGCCCGGCCTTCGGGGCAGAAGGGCTCAGCTCTCGCCACGCAGGCCGGCCCTCCTCCAGCACACGCCTGTCGGTTGGAAGCTTGTGCTGACGGGAAACCTGCTCATCAGGGTTGACAAGGGACCTCCGGGGCCCGGGGTAGCGCACTTAGACCGACGGCTGGTCAACGGACTCCGAGAAAAAGAACTTTCCCGGCCGTGTGGGCTGTTTGGGATGCACTGCATCGGGGAAATCATACTATATATATATATGGAATATATATATATGGAATATATATATGGAATATGTATATATGGAATATATATGGAATATATATGGAATATATATATGGAATATATATGGAATATATATATGGAATATATATATATGGAATATATATATGGAATATATATATGGAATATATATATATATATATATATATATATATATATTGATTTCAGAGAGGAAAGGAGAGGGAGAGAGAGAGAAACACCAATGATGAGAAAGAATCATTAACTGGCTGCCTCCTGCACGCCCCCTACTGGGGAGGAGCCTGCAACCCAGGCATGTGCCCTTGACCGGAATCGAACATGGGACCCTTCAGGCCAACACTCTACCCACTGAGCCAAATCATACTTTGGGTGAAATCATACTTTTAAAAATATATGTATTTCTTGATTTCTGAGAAGGGAGAGGGAGGAAGGGAAGGAAGGAAGGAGGGAGGGAGGGAGAGAGAGAGAGAGAGAGAGAGAGAGAGAGAGAGAGAGAGAAACATCAGTGATGAGAGAGACACATCAATTGGTTGCCTCCTGCAGGTGCCTTGACTAGGGCCAAAGGTCAAGCCTGCAACCGAGGTTCGTGCTCTGGACCAGAACCAAACCTGGGCCCCTTCAGCGTGGACACTGTCCACTGAGCCAGGCCTGCGAGGCCTCTCTTCACTAGTGACTTAGGGAGGAGGACGCTCAGACTGTCTGTCAGCGCGTCCTCTCGGGAAGCGGGCAGGCGGCGGCCCCGGGCGCCTGTGGACGGGGGCCGCTGAGGAGGGCGGCCGGGGGTGGGCTGGGCCAGAGCTGAGGGGCTGGGTGGGCCTCCGCTGGACGCCGCTCGTACCTGCTGCTCCGGCTTCAGGGCGGGGTACCCCACGTTGCAGGCCACGGACTTCTGCGAGGCGGCCACCTGGCACGTCACCTCCGTCCCGTCCACCTGAGCGAGGCCAAGGAAACGTGAGCAGTGAGTGTGCGCCGTGTGTGTGCAGGGCACCCTGGAGCAAAGGCCGGTGCACACTGACGTCCCCTCTGTCCCCAGGACGTCACGCCCGCCTTCTCCGGTGGCCACGGCGCTGTTTCCGTTGCCAGGCAGGACACGCCACAGCCACCGGGGAGGCCAGATACTCGGATTTCCCCCCAGAGCTGATTTATTGTCTCTGACATTTCATAAGCACAAAATAATGGCAATCCCATATGGAAGGCTGTCTCAAAGACACAGCTGTCTCTTGATACAGTTCGAGTGTGTGGTTTCGCGAGGAGAAAACAAGATATTGTATGTTGGTGTTTACTAATATTCTGGTTTCTAGTCTTCCTTTCTAGAATAAGCTGTCCCTCTGCCCAGGAGAGTCCAGCACCCGTCAGGGCGGGTCAGGACGCTACGTCCGTCGAGTTCCATCGCCTGGAGCGGGTGGGACCGGTTCCCGTTCTCTCATCACAGGCAGCTGGCCTGGACAGGCCCAGCTTTCCCGCTCCGGTTCCCGCGCGTGGCCGAGGGCCGGGGGCATTCGCGGTCAAGTGCGCTCCTGGGATAGTCATCAGGTCGGCGATGAACTGACCGCGCCGGAATGCGGCCCCTGGCAGCCGCCCGCCCGGCCGCCCGGCCCAGCTGCGGGACTGATTTCTGGGAGCAAGTGCAGCTCGGAGCGTCTGAGCTCCCGGTGCCGGGCGTCTGGCCCGGTGGCAGGGCCCGGGGCGAAGGAAAAACTGACCGGCCCGGCCCGGCCGCAGAGCCAGGCCACGTGCTCACGGGGTGAGCTAGCAGAGAGCCACGCAGTCAGGCCTGATGGTGCCCTGCGTGGCCAATGTTTCCCTCTCCACGCGGAGGGCAGAAGTCGGATGGATCCGGGGCCGGGGGGATAGGGAAGGGAGCTGGGGGAGCCACCGCTGCTTACCGGCATGGACCAGGAGGCGAAAAACAAGTTTTCCGAGAAGTCCACGCGGAGCGCCGTGTTGTAGGCACTCTCCCCTCGGTTTCTCAGAGTCACTGCGAAGGTGAGCCTTTTGTTTTGGTTGCTGACGATAAAGGGTTTTTCTCTGTTAAAAGAGGAGAAAAAAGGAGAAGAAAGCCATGAATCGGGGGGAGGGGGGCAGTATCCACACCCTTCACTCAATGAACAAACAAACTCTTCAGGTTTACTTGGAATACCGAGCAGACGGCTCACTAAGAAACTGTCCTCGTGGCAAAACGGTAAGCACGTGCCGTCGGCCTTTCTCTCGCTGCCGTTAGCACGGTGGTTGTGGTTTCTTACTGCCTGACGCCTGCGCGGAGGGCAGACAGTGAAATTCAGGTTTCAAAGGTCCTTATTCGCGATAGATATTTCTTTTGTAGACAGTTTCTCCATCAGCATGCACTCGAATGGCACAATCGAAGGTGTCTTTTGTTTCTACATTTTACACTAGTCTTTACTTTTTTTTTAATTTTAGAGAGAGGAATGTAGAGTGAGAGAAACATCAATGTGAGAGAGAAACACCCACTGGTTGCCTCCTGTAAGTGCCCAGATCAGGGATCGAGCCCTCGGCCTCGGCATGTGCCTGATCGTGAACCAAACCCGCCACCCTTTCGGGGCTCCGCACAGGGCCCGACCACTGAGCCACACGGCGCTTCAAAGTGAAACTTACTGAGCAGCTGGCAGCTGGCGGACCTCGAGCACCAGGTCGGAGGTGCACACGCTGTCGTCCCCACAGTCTTTGTGGAAGGGGATCTGCAGGGGGAAAGCAAGCCCAGACCTGGCACCCGGGAGCGCCACGGCGGACGAGCACACGCAGCGCCATCCCATCCACGTGGCGCTCAGAGCCAGGCCACGCCACGCCACGCCATGCGGCGCCCTGCCCTATGTACGCGCTTAGCAACGTGGGGGAGGGAAGCCGTGACCATGCAAAGTTCACGGGGGTGGCTGGCGGGGGGAGCGGGAGGGGGTGGGGGTGCAAGTGTGGAGGGCTGTCACAGGTTTGGGGAACATTCCATTGGGTGGGCAGTGAGCTCGCGGAGTTTGCTGTGTTGCTATTCCCTCCACAGAGACCCGGGGCCGTGTGGAGGGTGCACCGCCCACGGGCTGGCGGCGCCGTGAACGAGGAGGTCGGAACCCAGGCTGCGTGACCCGCGCACGTGACCCCGACGGACAGCCATTGTGCTTCGTTTGGAGGATGAGCAGCTGAGGGCCACGTCCCCTGTGTCCTTCCCACAGCAGCCCCTGTGACCCCCCCGGGGGGGCGCTCCACTCACACTGAAGACCTTGGCCGGCTCCGAATAGGCCTCCAGGGCGGGGCTGGTGCCGGGGTGCGCCAGGCTGACGTTCACCAGGAGGCTCAGGGCGCTGACGACATCCGAGGGCTCCTGCACATGCACACACACACACACACACACACACACACACACAAAAAAAAAAAACACGCACCCACACACGCACACAGGGTTCCGGTATTAGCACGGGATGGTGTTAAAGCAGAAACGGGCCGCCGTGCTGTCTAGATTACAACTCTGGCGTCTTCTCTTCGGCTCTAATATTCTCTTTGCCTCTCCGCTAAGAAACTGCAGTCCGGGCCTCCGTAAAAATCCAGGTGACCTCTGGCCCACTGGGCTGTTCTCTCCGGCCCGCGGAGCCGAAAGAGCGGAGGGTTCTCTTGCTCTCCCCTCCGCTCCTTCACCAGCAGCCCAAGATGAGAGTGCCAGCGTGGTCAGGTTGCTTTTGTTCCGGCCCTCCGGTCCAGTGTAAGAACCCATGGTGGCCCTCGAGTCAAAAAGTTTGCCCACCCCTGCTCTAACGCCATCTTCCTATTGCCTAGGGACACCCAGTGTCTGTAAGGGTTCATATTTAGCCCCATTAACAGCAACCCCAAACACACTGTAGCGCCCCTCACTGGATAGCAGCCCGTGACCACGGGCTTAGCGAGAGAGAGAGAGAGAGAGAGAGAGAGAGAGAGAGAGAGAGAGAGGCTTCCCGTGCCCGGAAAAGGAAGCGTTCCTTGGCGAGGCGAGCATCTTCTGGCTCCCGGTCTCCCTTTGGATTCTCACCGCTTACCAGACCTCGGGGGGGGGGGGGGGAGGGACGACCCGCACCTGGATGAGGATGGCGAACTCGGAGCAGGTCTGTCCGGGACCCACGATGGCATTCTTCTGCAGGCTCCGGTCACTGTTCTCCTTGAACAGCCCCCTGGAGGTCACGCGGGACGAATACAGGTCGGCGTCCATGGTGATGTTATAGGTAATGGCTGTGACAAAAACCATAAGCCGGTTACGGCAAAAACCTCTGAAGGAAAAAGCATCCCTGTCTCACCGTGTCTCACTGGGTGAAGTCTGACGTTGAGAAAATGCAGAAGCGGCTTTTACGTTGACGGGCTGTGAACTGAGGGCAGTCGTGACTAGCTCTGGTTGGATGTGTGGGACTGTGGCTGCAGAGATGGGACTCAAGGACACGTGGCTGGACTCGGGGGAAGGAAAGTGGGCGTGTCCCCGGGAAACCTCTGAGTGGGATTGGCCAGCTCCCTCCCTCACACTTTGGTTTCCAAACATTATTCGTAACAAGATGATGCAAGAAGGAAGGACAGTTATTGAGTGCCCACAGCTTGGCATTGCTGCTCCTTTGCATTCCCTTTACCGCTTCTTTTTAGTTCATTAGATTCTCTTCTATTTCATCCACCTTTGTTAACCTCCTGAGCAAGAAAAGTTATACACTATTTCTAATAGATATCTTAAAGATACGCTGTATAATTGATGTTTTTGGAAGTCAACTTTTAAAATATTTAAAGGAACACGATCAGAAGGAGTAACCCCAAATGAAGTAGTTGGTGCTATGAACAGTATCATCTCTCCCGATTTTGGCCAGGCGGCAGGCAGACTTGGTGGGAGGTTCTGACAGTGTAGGCACTGGCTACAGGCATCAGTGTTTGCCACAATGGCTTTTCATTTCATTTTTCCCTGGCTGGAGTTTTTATCTGCTCTACAGATGAGGAAATGGGGGTTGAAAGAGGTTGATCAAGTCGCCTACAGTCATGCAGCCACGAACAGCAGCTTCGGAGTCTCACCAAGCTGCCCGGTTACGTTCGTCTGTGTGTTTACACGTAGGAACGGCCACCATAGGAACAACCGGTTTCTAACGTTTAGGGCCAAACACTGAATCAGCAGCAAACGAAAGAAGTCACTTCTTTCAGCCGGCAAAACCAGCTGCTGAGCCGCCGGGGTGGGGAGGGGAGGGGAAGGGGGATGTGGTGAGTAGAAAACACGAGCACGAGGACGTGGACCCTGGCCAGGCCCTGGAAGGCGACCCGGCCCGTCCAGGAGAGAGACGGAGACCGTCCCTGCTGGCCTGTGCCCGGTGTAAGCCGTCGCCTCCTGCCGGGGGAACACATCTCAGACGCGTGCCCTCCTCTGCGTTAGCCGCGCAGACTGAGAACACTGGGCATAAATGATACGTCCCTGTGCCTCTTCCCATGATCCCATGCGTATCCATTCCTCAAGAGCGGGCATCATCCTGGTTCTCGTGCCGCACAGCTCTACGGAGATCGTGGCCTGGCCGCGTGCCGGGCCCTCGGTTCCTGCAGGAGGGCCCGGTGGCTGCGAGCCGAGGGGAGGGGGACCCCGGCTGCAGACGCCCCGAGGACCGAGTGGGGGGGGCCTGTGACCATGTCATGGAGACTACAGCCGGTCACCATCCAGCGATGCTGAAGGAAGCCTTGGCCACGCTTCCTGCCTCGGCACACCCCGGCCCCGCGCCACGTGGTGAGTGAAACGTGTGCGAGGGGAACCCGTTCTGTGGGTCCACTCGGGACTGGCGCCCCGGGAGCACACCGCTCCGCCCGCGTGCCCCGCTCCACTCACCCACGCGGCTGCTGGGCGTGGCGGGTCTGAACTGGGCCCTCAGGCAGAGTCTGAGGCGGACCTCCGCATTCTTGTTGAGCAGGGTGATTTTTTCTGGTGTGAACGAAGCGTCCACAGACACGTCAGCAATGCTCTGCGACCTGAAAGACACAGCGGGGACAGGCAGGTGGACAGGTGGCCAAGTGTGGGTGTGCTGACTTCTCAGGGACCAGTGCCTCTGGTCCAGTCAGCCCTTCCCCCCCCCCCACCCTGACCCCCCTCTACCTGAGCCCCTGGCAGCACTCGGGCGGGGCGCTCTGAGCTGGCGTCCTGGGGAGGAGGCCACCTCGGGGAGGGGCTGCAGACGCGGCCTGCCTCCGCCCTGTGGGCAGGCCTTTCTTTCGCACCCGCACTGCCTCGTGGCCCCCACGCCCCTCCTGTGAAGGGGGTGGGACCCAGGCCATCGCCGCTCGTCACCAGGACGTCTGAGACGCGAGGATGCTGGTGACGGCCAGGGTGCCGGGTCACAGCCCACGAAAAACCTCCTCGGCCCTGGGCGGTGGAATCTGTACGTCCTCATGTGACCCCTGGGCACGCCTTGCCTACTGACAAAGCCGCCAGTGCAAACTCATCGGCTCCCTGCCCCTCAAAGCACCACAGAAGATACAGAAAACCTTTTCTTCCCCCGTCAGGACCGGGGTCCATCGAGAAGGCGTGTCCACAATGAGGCATGCCCCTCCCAGCCCTGGCGGGCAGCCACGGAAGCCCCGCAGCAGAGGCAGCGTGGCCACAGCCCTCCGCGCCGGGCAGCCAGAGGAGGCTGTCTGTGAGCCTGCCTCTTGGAGAAGCTGAGCAGGTCCCCCAGGAGAGAGGGCCCTGACTTCAGGGGTTTTGGAAACTTGTTTTGGGAGCTGATTCTCAGGAAGTCACCCAGAAAAGCCCGTCTCAGCGCTAAGGAAAGGCGGCGCCAGACCACTCGGGCTGAGCGTCAGTAGTGGGCTGCTGTGTCCGGACTGCTGTGAGGAATCGATTCACCTGCCGAGGAGGAGGTCTGGCCGCCACTGACCACACTCCCGGGCGTGTCCTCCTCGCAGAGCAGGGATACGGCCCTCCGGGGAAGGTGCCCGCCAAGACGGGCATGGTCAAGTTCACTGAGGCGTAACTGCTGACTGTTTAAACACCAGCCATAGAGTCCATGCTGGTGTGGCTCAGTGGACAGAGCGTCAGCCTGCGGACGGAGGGGTCCTGGGTTTGATTCCAGTCAAGGACACAGCCTGGGTTGCGGGCTCCATCCCCAGTTGGGTGTGTGCAGAGTTTCTCTCTCATCATTGATGTTTCTCTCTCTCTCCCTCTCCCTTCCTCCCTGAAATCAATAAAAATATATTTTTAAAAAACAGTCATATAATTATGTCATCCACCTTGTATTTTTCCAATGGTATTACTCTTAACTGGTTTTAACTGATTTTATCCAGTAAATATGTATTTTTTATTTTTAACGTCTTAAATATGATCCTCCAGTCTTATTTTTCCACATAAAGATTTCATTAAGACAATTCCTCTTGTTTTTCGAAAGCACAAGGGAGACACTGGACACAGTGCCATGAAACTCCGAAGCAGCACAGCCTCCATGTGTGGCTCTTCTGTTCCCGACGTAGCCGGGCACTTAAAGCACAATTTCCATCAGAAACAAGCGCATGAATGGCTGAACTGTATCTTCTTGGGAACTCGCAATGAAATGCTCAGTTTCTTCCTGGTTCCATTCCCTCACCAGCCCCTTACATTTATTTTTGTCCTGAACCGCATGGCGCTTGAATCCCTCATTGTGCCTGCTCTTCAGCTCCCACTGGTTCAACGAGGGGCCACTAGGCCGACACAATGGCTCCCTGGTCATGACTAACACTTCTAACAGGTGCCCCCGACCACACGCCGAGCTGCCCTGCGGTCTGAGTGCTCAGTACAGTGAGGGCATCTCGTGAAGCTTCCTCCTGGGAGCCGGCGAGGGCTCTTTGGAGACAATCTTCCAAAACACCCTGGAGCCCATTCCCCTGCCCTTCTGCTCACGGCAGAGAAGAGAGGCTGGATTCTTATAGGAAGCAAATGTTCTCTCCCACCGGGAAGGCAGTCCTTCCTTTACAAAAACCAGTGCCCTGGAGTCTTAGGTAACCCACATGGCCCTCCCAGGACCACCAGGGAGATCTAGGTCAGCACACGGCCCCTCCCAGGACCACCAGGAGATCTAGGTCAGCACATGGCCCTCCGAGGACCACCAGGGAGATCTAGGTCAGCACCTGGCCCTCCCAGGACCAGCAGGAGATCTAGGTCAGCATGTGGCCCTCCCAGGACCACCAGGAGATCTAGGTCAGCACGTGGCCCTCCGAGGACCACCAGGGAGATCTAGGTCAGCACATGGCCCTCCCAGGACCACCAGGAGATCTAGGTCAGCACGTGGCCCTCCCAGGACCACCAGGGAGATCTAGGTCAGCACATGGCCCTCCCAGGACCACCAGGAGATCTAGGTCAGCACGTGGCCCTCCCAGGACCACCAGGGAGATCTAGGTCAGCACGTGGCCCCTGCCCCAGGACCACCAGGGAGATCTAGGTCAGCACGTGGCCCTCCCAGGACCACCAGGAGATCTAGGTCAGCACGTGGCCCTCCCAGGACCAGCAGGAGATCTAGGTCAGCATGTGGCCCTCCCAGGACCACCAGGGAGATCTAGGTCAGCACACACCCCTCCCCCAGGACCACCAGGGAGATCTAGGTCAGCACGTGGCCCTCCCAGGACCACCAGGAGATCTAGGTCAGCACGTGGCCCTCCCAGGACCACCAGGGAGATCTAGGTCAGCACGTGGCCCCTCCCCCAGGACCACCAGGGAGATCTAGGTCAGCACGTGGCCCTCCCAGGACCGCCAGGGCAATCTAGGTCAGCACATGGCCCCCCTGCAGGCCCCGTGGAGCAATTTGTCTAATCTGCTCTGCTTCGTTGGCTGCTGTGTCTGCCTCGCTCACTCACCAGAGCTGGACCACGTGCCCAAAGGCGCCAACGGACACATCGGTGATGGCATCGCCATTCAGGTCTCCGAAGCCGTCCAGGGACCTCCCGAAGTACTGGAGCCGGCTCCCGAAGGCCGGGTCGGATCCCAGGATTTTCTGAAAGGGCACGTGGGACATGCAGTTACAGGCACAGCCACCGGGACAGAAAGGCATCTTCTACCCGCACCCTCACAGTCTCCTCACAGCCTCCTCCCAGGCGCCTTCCTCTCCCTAAAACATGCTGGCTTCTAGTCTCATCTCCTCTGAGTGTCTTATCGTTCCTGCAGCCACTCCGTCATCAGAGAAACAGCATGAATCTTTCCCCACAAAACCACACGCCAGCACCACACAGGGAAGGACCGGGGGCCGGGGCAGGAGCTTGTTCAAATCCCAATTCCCACGCTCCCTCACATCCCAGCTCTCTCCTCCACGCTGCCCTCCCAGCTTGGCCTCCTGGGTCACCGGCATCCCTGAAAATTCATCCCCTATTTCATTAAAAAAAATTCCTTATCATTTACTACTCACTGGGACACTTCGTCGCATTATCTTATTTTCCCCCTGTCCCCTCCCATCCCCTCCAGGAAGGACAGAATTTTGTCTGTCCTTCCTTTGCGACAGCCACAGTCGGGCAGCCCTGTCATGCTGCCGCAGCCCGGTAAACAGTCACTGAGGGAGTGACTGGCTCTGAGAGGGGAGGGTGGCGGGGATGGTCCCCGGCTTCGCTGCAGCCGGCACGCCGCTGCCCCCCGAATGCCCCCCGCGGCGCCGGTCACCTGGGAGAACCTGGTGCGGACGGTGGCGCCGTGGCCGTTGTAGATGTACACGGCGCCCGCGTGCTGATGCTCCAGCGGCGAGCCCACGATCACGTCGTTGAGGCCGTCCATGTTGACGTCTGAGAGGGCGGCGATGGCGGAGCCGAACCGCGCGTTCTCGGCGCCCTCGGGGCCCTCCAGGAACTGGTGCCAGCTCAGGACGCCCTGGAGAAGGGAAGGGGGTGAGGAGAGCGAACCTGCAGCCTCACATTTGCCGTCCGCAGCCAGCGACGGCCACCCCGCGGGCAAGCTGGTCAGTGGAGAGGGCTGCGAGCCCAGCGTTCAAAACCCGCCCGCGGTGGGGAGAATTTCGTGAGCACGGCCGCGGGACTCTGCTCATAGGGCGAGGTGTGAGGAGGGGTTCTCTTTAGCAACAGCCCACACAGAGACACCCACTCCTCACCCCTCCTTTCCTTCCATCAGTATCTGCACCTGCTTCTCTGCCTTTGATTTAAAATTTTTTTTTTGGTGAAAAAAACGTATTGATAATTTGAATAAAATTAAGGTGGAGATAAAATAAAATGCCAAGATCTTAATTTAGACTGTTTCGGAAGGATTTCTGAATAATTCTCACGGTACAGAAAGTGGAACATGGGATCATTCATACATCAGTATAAGAAACACTGAACAGGTCACCCAAAGGTAAGGCCTCTCCTTGTAAAGGACACAGTTGCTCCTTCAGATTTTGAAATCAGGGGTGGGGATGTTTCGTGACCTCCCAAGAGAGCCACGCCCCTCACCGGGACCCGGGCGGCGCTGCCTCCCCTCCTCACACTCGTCTGGAGACCTGCGTGCCGCCCACTCCGATAAACTGCGGGGGACCATCCGCCCTGCAGCCCTTGACGAGCAGGCAGGACAGCTGGCCAGCAAGAGGCAGTTAGGAGCCCGGGGTCTGCCGACCTTCACCCACGTGGCGCTGCCCTTTCCTGACTGCGCGCTCGATCATGCGTTCTTCACCTGCCTTAGAATGGTCTCACCTGCTCTGTGGAAGGGCTAACTTTTGCATTAATTTAAATGAACGAGGGAGGGCAAAATATCACAACAACTAAGCACAATGCCACGCTAATGTCAGCGTCCCTTGCCCACCCCTCCCCGTGCGTGGTCCCCTGAGTTTCGTGGCGCTGTACTTCGGGGCACAGCTTTAGAGAGGTCAGCCCTCCAGCTGGAAAGACGGAGTTTCCATGTTGGCGCGCGCGGCGTTGGATGTGCAAGCACTGGAAAGTCCCGGAGCTGGACGTACACCTAAGCCTTACACTGAGCAATGGAATTTCCTGGCGGCTGATGCACAAAGCATCCAGGGTCACACGGAGGTTCCCAGGGGCCTGGTACCGTTCGCCTGGTTCACTGTACAACGTCAACAAGACAGTGTGCAGCAGTTACTGTCTTTACTGCAGATTAGAATAAGCGGGTGAGACACGGGAAACACACAGGCGTTGGTGTGTGTTTACACATTCACCACTTCCTGCGTAAGGGAACATCCACACAAAGACCTCACGGGAAGTGCCAGTGCCCAGTTAGCTCTGGGCCAGGATCTAGGTTAATGTGATTTTAAAAATGATAACTGAACGGTGGCATCCTCCAAATAACGAAACAGAAACATATGCACATGAAAACCATCTACACCGATGAAAGAGAAATATGAAAACTGACCATCACGTCACAAATGCCCACCAGCCCATCAGGAGTGGGCATGCAAATTAACCTGGCAAAGATGGCGGCAGCCCCGCCCCCAGCTGCTCCTCCGGGCGGGCTTCTGGGCAGCACACATGTGGGTGCAGAGCAGCCGGGTGGGGTGGGACACCTACTGTGAGTGGGAGGGTCGGGGTGGAGGGGGCTGCAGGAGTGGCACTCCGCTGGAGCGAAGACAGAAGGCTGCGGGCGGCCAGAGCGCAGGCCTGGGTCCCGGGTGCCAGCTGCCAGAGGGAAGAAGGCCTGGTGCACAAATCTCCGGGCAACGGGCCGCTAGTCATGCAATAATAGACTTTCTTTCATCAAACGCAAAGAGGCAGGCCACCTTCTACTAACCCAGCCCTGGGCAAACTACGCCCGCGGGTCGGATCCGGCCCATTGGGCTCTTCTGTCCTGCCTGTGGAGTGGAAAGACCGGAGGGTTCTCTTGCTCTCCCCTCCGCTCCTTCACCAGCAGCCCAAGATGAGAGTGCCAGCATGGTCAGGCTGCTTTTGTTCCGGCCCCTCCGGTCCAGTGTAAGAACCCATGGTGGCCCTCGGGCCAAAAAGTTTGCCCACCCCTGGACTAGCCAGAGCCAATCCCCGTTACACTAAGCCCGCGTCGCCACGTGCGCACCTTGGTGATGGTGAAGAGGTAGACTCTGCCCTCCTCTTTCTTCAGGCCGTTCATGAACATGGGCGCGCCCACCAGCAGCACGTCTGTCACGCCGTCCCGGTCCACGTCCACGGAGCACAGCACGCTTCCAAAGTAGGAGCCAATCTGGGGCAATGAACAGGTCAGCCACAGGACTGGCTCCTGGGACGCCACCCGCCTCGTGTGGCCCTGGACTTTCGTTTCCTGCCTCTGAGGTGCCGGGGGCATAAAGGCGGATGGCACAGCCCCGTCTTTCAGCCCGCGCCACCGTCTAACGTGCAGGGGGCCCCCAAACCACCAAGGAAATGCCTTTAAAAGTACAGATTCCTGAGGCCCGTTTCCATTCTTACAAGCACGCCAGCTGTGCCTGCGGCTGGGGGTGAGGACCACACTCCGAAAGAAGGCAGCAGGGTGCGGACGGAGGAGGGGAGAGGAGAGAGGTGGAACAAAGCCGTGCTGCCATGGAAAATACGCTCTAACGCGGGAGGGTGCCAGACATGGGAGGGAGGGAGCGCCAGGAGCCGGCGGCTTAGGAGGTGAGTGCTGTGTGGACTGCGTCTTGGGAGCCGCCGAGGAGTTTCCGTGGAGAGGAGGGGGGCGGGTGGTGGGCGGCCGGGGCCAGGCCGGGACAGAGGAGGGTCGGCCGGAGAGACGGGCCGGAGGGTTAGGGCGGAGAACGTGAAGTGAGAGCGGCTGGGGTGTGAGTGTTCATCCCATCCAACCATGGCTCAACGAGTGTCGCTGGGCACACCACAGGAGGACTTGGAAATAAAAAGGAACGATTCCTTTCATTGCACTTTCATTGTTTCTTTCTTTTCTTTTTTTTTTTTCAAAACGAAAGCACCCTCTTAAACAGAGTAGAGAGGAGGGGAAGGACGTGACCCTGGCTGGTTCGGGTCAGGGGGGTGGAGGACCGGGGGAGCGTCTCCCGGGAAGCTGGTGGTGGGCTCAGACGGAACCCCCAGGAGGGAGCCTTGGGGAGTCGTGTCTCCCCTCGGGGGACAGAACGTCCGCTGGCGGCCGGAGAGCCGTGGTCTTATCTCCACTAAGTGCCTCCCCCGACTGAGGACACTGGGAGTCAGTGCCCGGCTGACCTGGGCCTGGGGGCACCACGGGGACGGTCATGCCTGGGTCTGGCCCCGGGACTGTCCCCCGTCAGAGGGGAGCGGGAAGGAGAGCTGTCCTCCTCCCAGCCTGTCGCAGCCACTGCGGCCACTTCTTGTCACTCTCTCTCTGAATCCTCGGCTCCCAGCAGGGGCGCCCCCAAGCGGCGGTTGGGTGCTATCACCACGGCCTCGCCAATTGGGGAGTCAAAAATGTGGGGTGGGGTCCAGCTGGCGTGGCTCAGTGCTGGAGCACCGACCTATGCATGACCAGGAGGTTCCAGTTCAATTCCGGTCAGGGGCACATGCCCAGGTGGTGGGCTCAGTCCCCAGTGTGGCAGCCGATCCATGATTCTCTCTCATCGTTGCCGTCTGTCTGTCTGTCTATCTCTCTCTCTCTCCTCTCTCCCTTCTTCTCTGGGATCAATAAAAATATATGTTTTTAAAATATGGAAAAAATATTTTTTAAATGGAGTGGGAAGTAGCCAAACAGCACGGGCTCTGCAGCGGCCCAGGCCTGGGTCTGACTGACAGCTCAGTCCACGAAAGCCGTGACCTGGAGAGAGAGTCAGTCTCTCAGGAACCTGCCCAAGGACCCGCCAGGCTCAGGATTGCTGTGAAAATTTCGGGAATATTGAAGAAAAGGCCGATGCCAGAGCCAGCCTGGGGGCAGGCAGTCAGTAAATGGTCATTTCCACCCCCCCCCACTCCCACTCCCACTCCCCATCCCCCCACTCCCCACCCCCACCCCGCCCAGCTGTCCCTGAAGTGAATTTCTCCTGCTGAGCGATGCCCTTACCTGGTCGCCCCTGTGCGCCTGGATCACCGTGACGTTGCCGCTCTCGCTGACGCGGTACAGCACCACCTGGCCCGTGTAGTTCGCCCGAGGGGCGCCCACCACAAAGTGGACTCCTTGGCCAGTGGAGATGGTGGCCACGGAGTAACCTGGAAGAGAAGGACACGGTGGGAGCCACGGACAGCCTGGGCCCCACGGGCGTGCGGAGCGGGGGGTGGCTGAGCCCTTTCTCTGTCCTGAGCCTGTGACTCCGGGCCATCCTCCTGTTTCCATGGTGACCTGCACCTGCCCCCCAGCCAGCAGCTCTGCCCTGCGAAGTAGACATCTACCCCTGAAGCGGAGCCGAGATTCTGGCCGTCCCCATCAGCCACTCATGAACCTGGCCCTCGGCAGCTTCCTCAGGGAGTCACTAGATCAGCCGTGGGCAAACTACAGCCCACGGGCTGGATCAGGCCCGTGCGGCTGTTCTATCCGGCCCTCGGAGCCGAAAGACCGGAGGGTTCTCTTGCTCTCCCCTCCGCTCCTTCACCAGCAGCCCAAGAGGAGAGTGCCAGCATGGTCAGGTTGCTTTTGTTCCGGCCCTCGATCCAATTTAAGAACCCATTGTGGCCCTCAAGTCAAAAAGTTTGCCCACCCCTGCACTAGATGGACTGACTTCCACGTGCAGCTGCAGCCCTCGCGGCCTCTGCTGGGTGGACAGAGCACTGGCCTGCGGACCGAAGGGTTCTGGATTGCAGGCTCAATCCCCCATGGGGGCACGCAGGAGGCAGCCGGCCAGCGATTCTCTCTCTTTATTGACGTCTCTATCCCTTCCTCTCTCTAATCAATAAAAATATGTATTTTTTTTTTAATAAAAAGGAAATGCTGCAGAGTGGGAAGAACACGGCTTTGGAGTCAGTGCCCGCTTTGAATTCTGCCTCCATCTGCCTCTTCCGGTGCTGCCCTCCTGCAGGCAAACCTGCCCCTCCCTGGCTCCACCGGCACAGGGCCCTAAGCTTCGCTCGGGGCTGTGGGAAGGGCTTCCATGTTCGCGTCCATACCGAGCCGGCAGCTCAGGGACTAGCCCATAGTGAGTGTCCACACCCACGGCTGCACGTTCCAGGAGCAGCAGGCTAAGAGCCCCCATCTTATCCGACTCGCACTCGCTGCACCGGCTCCTAGGGACCATTTCCTCTTTGGAGGAGAGACTGTCGCCGAGTAACAGCCACTCGGACAGCCGCCGGGAGAGGCGGCAGGTGCAAGGCAGGCGTCCTCGGCAGCCACGGCGCAGGCCTGGCTGGCAGGAGGGGGCACGGCACGCACACGGTGAGGCACACATGACGGGCAGGCGCGAGGCCCAGGCCGGAACGACCCTGGTTCCCCACGGGCTGGTGCGGGGGCAGGTCCCGCACGGCGCGCCCGCCTCACCTAGGTAGGAGCTGTGGTTCCTGTCTTGCAGGATCTGGTCGAAGGCGCCTTTGGAGAAGATCAGGTGTCCGCTGGCCGTCTGCCGAACGACGGTGCCGCTCCACTCGTAGGCCCCGACGGCGCCCAGCATGAGGACGTCCTAGGCCGGGGAGAGGGAGGGTGACGCTCGCCGTCTCCGACGCGGGAGGGCTCCGCGTGGCACAGCGTGGAGCCAAGCGGTCCGGGGCGGGGAGGCATGATGGGCCGGCGTGTTGTAGGGGCCAGTCAGCGACGCCAAGAACCTCAGCGCTGTGGCCGGGAACGGGACCTGCTGGCGCACAGGGCGCCGTGCTCCGGGCGGGGGTAGGGGTGTGTGGGAGGGTAGGAAGGGGTAAGCGCGGGGCGTGGGGCTGGGGCGTCGGATACACACGTGCTCCGGAGAGTAATCCGCGCTGAAGCCCACTTGGGACATCTGCATCTGGAAGTTGTCGCCGCCTTGCCCGGTGCCTGGGGAAGGGCCGTGTCAGCAATGACGTCACCGTCAACCATTTTAAATGAAATCACACACATACACGCGTGCACGCACACTCACATACATACATATACACACACACACACACAATGTTCTGATGTTCAATAAAAAATATAGGGCTGGCAGAGTGGCGAAATCACTAAAAAAAAGTATTCCAACAAACATGGGAATCCACACTAATTTTTTCTAATTTTATGAGTATAGATGTTTTAGTAAACAAATTCAAGAATTTCAGAAACTATATAACAGTGTAAAAAAGTTAAAAACTTTTACAATTACTATTTATTGCCCTAATGGGTATGGCGGAGTGGACAGAGCATCGGCCTGCGGACTGAAGGGTCCCGGGTTCGATTCCGGTCAAGGGCATGTACCTTGGTTGCGGGCACATCCCCAGTAGGGAGTGTGCAGGAGGCAGCTGATGGATGTTTCTCTCTCATCGATGTTTCTAACTCTCTATTCTTCTCTCTTCCTCTCTGTTAAAAAAAATCAATAAAATATATTTAAAAAACAACAACTAGTTACCGTACAAAAAGGTAAACCTATTTACGGTTTAATAGTTATCCCTGAATGGCCCCGGGAATGTCATAGT